>JARHVA010000768.1:3995000-4522142 GCA_037957365.1 Torreya grandis | reverse complement strand
AGATGACATTTTTCATGGACTCTCTCTCTCTCTCTCTCTCTCTCTCTCTCTCTCTATATATATATATATATATATATATATATATATATATATAATATATATATATATATATATATATATATATATATGAGCAACCATTTTCGGATAAGTTTGGGATCCACACATTTTTGTATGGAAAAAGCCTTACCAAAATTAAGACTTTTACTTGTTTATTGAATTGAATTCAAGTTGTATGTTCTACTTATATCTTACAAAGAGTGATTTTAAAGATGTTGTATTGATGAGTTTTTAGTGATAATCATATCCTTTGTATGTGTCCTTCATGTTTCATGCCTTATGCAAGTTTTGTTGCCTTTCATAGGTCATATGAAGTGTTATAATTTTTTTTTCTTGTTTAGATAATTGATTATTGTTTCCATTATCACATTTTGTTTAATCATCCTATTAATCATTCAATCATTTAAACCTTTATATTGAAACACTAGTGTGATAGGGGTTGTTCAGAGTAGCATAATCAAGTTTTAAGTTGGTATTTCATAGTTAATTCTCAACAAGTTGTGGTTTTCATGTTTGGTTCATCAACTCCAAGTTGTTTTGGTTAGATTAGTACTCTTCTTTCCCTTTTCCATGTCAAATCAAGTGGTAGTATTATCCTAGGTGTTGTATTTTTGGGAGCTAGCCTAAAATCTAGAGGTTTGACTCACTTAGAGGTCACCCACAACCTATATTCACTCTCATTGTATAGCTCAAGTTGAGAGGACTTGAATCAGCCTCTCATAGGGTGTAATTTTGAGTTATAATAGGCCCTTGGAGTGGTAATGATGAGAAATAATTGGATGGCATGATTAATTATGACTCTATGGTCATATCAATAATAAATGTAAAGTATAATAGGTTTTGGATGAGTTAATAGAGTTTTTATATAACATATTGGCTTAAAAATGGACCTAAACTTAATGTTTGATATGGTTTTTGTGAAATAGTGTGATAATTCCTGGTTAGGATAGAATCTAGGTTTGTTGGATCAAAATCCACAGGTAGTCGAGCTCATATTTCTATGAGTCATAAAAGGAGATCATCCTTATTTTCAAACATGGACCATTCAAAGGCTCTATCTCAATATAATTCAATCAAAATTTAATATAATACTAATCAAAGGATGCCCCTAAGTAAGGATACATGTAATGGGAATGATTAGATTGGAATTGTCCCCAAGTATGGCATAATTTACTTGATTGAAATGAAATTGGCCCCAATCAAGGTAGAATTGATTAGAAGTGATTTGATTTAGATTGTCCCCAAGCAGGGTAAACTTGATCTATTTTTGGACAATTAATTTTAAATTAGTTTCAATCTATAATTTGAAATTGGAATAAGAGTTTGGGTTAACTAAAAATGGGTAGAATAATCATAGTATTTTAGGATAAATAGAGTGTTTGGTTGAATACGATAATGCTTTCAATAAAATATTTTATGGATAAAATTAGGTAGCTTAACACTTGGGAAAGAATGATATTTGACCTAACAAATGGTTAAATTTTCACCTTGGTGTCAAAGTGTCTATAAACTAAGTTTTGGAATATAAGTTTATAACACAAATTGTTTAATAATTGGTTTACTTTGTTTAAAAAATATCTTGGTTTCATACGCAAACATCATGTGGTCTACACAAGGAAGTAAAAACACAAAAATGCATACCTACCTTAGATATATCATGCCAATCATAAAAGGAAAAATATAAGCCAAAATATGTGAATAAATCATATGCTTTCCATTTCAGTTTTTTTTTCCATTGCATTAGCTAAGGCCTAATATTTCAAAGTACTAACTATGGAGGACTCCACCATGCCCTGTCCCACTAAGCTCAATTAATAGGGTGCATGGAAAATAAGTTTTCTAGATGATATTTTCATCTTAGATGCACCATGAGTTAGATGGTAAATAGGCTCACCTAGGCTAATATTTTATACATGCTCATTTAGTGGTCCCAATATACCTTTTGATACTTGGGCACAAAGTCTATCAATAAGGAGATCCAAAATCAGGCAATACATGAGAGGGGTCTTGTCCACATCATGATCATGCCAACATGACCTTATAAGTAGTAGTGCTACCAAATTTTATATTAATTGAGGGTAACTATGGTGACCTTGAGTATTTAAATAAACTCCTCAAGTTTTGATCTCACCTGATGAAGTGCAAGCACAACCGCCAGGTCAAAATATTGGTGGCAATGCTCCTCTATTTATATACCTTGTCAAATAAATAGGGTTTTGGTATAATGTTGAGTGATGATATGTCAAGTCAAATAACCCATAAAGACTCTCAAGAGGTAATTACATCCACCTCAAGTAGCCAAAATAAAAAGGAAAGGTATCACCATTATGATTCATAGGGATCCCCAAAAGGGCAAGTGAAGAGCATACTAGGTGAATCTTTGGGATAAAACAAACAAACACCTACATGTTTCTAGGTCACCCTATATGTGGAAAGCATATGCATGAAGGTAAAAAAATAATAAACAAGTATATTTGAAATAAAATGAATGAAAGTCAAATATGTTTTCAATCCCAAAATTAAATGTTTGAAAGGCAAAAGCTTTTGTTTTAGTTTATTCAGTAATTTTTTAACTATGGTCCTGAAAGCAAATAGTTGTAGGAAAAAATTGGTGGTCTTCAATCAACAAAAACCTGTAAAATAAGGACATTTAAAGGCATCAAAACCCAACAAGATATAATATGCATTAAAAAAATATAAAAACACAAAAAGTTTGAAAACATCAACAAAATAAATAAAAAGAATCAAAGATTTAAAAAAAGATATTAAAATGACAATAACTTATAAACTATAAATCTAATGTTAATGAAAATTTTAAAGATATATTTTAATACCAGTATGTACCACCTATAAAAAATTAGAAAACAAAAATAAGTAGATTAGAAATTATAGTTGTTTTAGCAGTTGTATTTATTTAGAAAATAAATAGTTACAAATTTAAGCATAACTTACAAACTACAAATTTGTTTTTTTTTTTAAAATTGGGATGTTTATTTTAATAGTAGTAAGAATAACCCATCAAAAAATAAAAAAATAAATAGTAAAAAAATTAAAAGCTACAATTGTTTTAACAACCTTTTTTTTAATTTTTTAATAAAGAGAAGGAAAGAAAAGAATTAAGAGAAGATGTAGGATGCACAAATGTGTCTCACTAGATTTGTTATTATGTATAATAATAATCCAAATAGGGTTAGTTAATCATTAGTGATAGGAAATCAAAATAACTTACAGATATAACACTCTAAGCCTATTCCCTATGGATGAGCAAGACTAAGCAATACAAGAATCAAGTAAAAGACATAATATGGACATTTATACCTTCCTTGTAGAATCTTTTTATTGCCAAATTGATAAGTGTGTTTGTGCTCATCTTGTATACTAATTATCTTTATGAATGTTGAATCCATATGTAGGCAACATTTCACGTTGTCTACATTTGGTTTGGCATGATAATGGTTGAAGCTCCTTGTATAATTAGTAGAGTAAATTTGTCTGAAGAAACTTGCTAAAGATAAAGGGTGACCCTTCTATTTATATAAAATTTGAATCATTTAGAGTCACTGATCTCTTTTAGGAGATAAATGGAAGGGGATGAAAGGTTTGTGATCCATTGATCTCATTTGGGATATCAACGGAAGAAAATTAAGAGGCCATGTGAAAGGCATGGGCTTTGTCTCCCACCCATGTGATTGGGGAATAAAGTGTCCTTCCACATTTTTTTCTCTTAGCATGATGTAATTTCCAAGTTGGAAGTTCAAGGATGAGGAATATAATTAGATTTATTCAATTTTTAATATTCATGAAATGTGCATTCCAATTAGGTAATTGATTAATTAAATTATAATCAAGTGATTATGTAATTAATCTAAAGGAGTATTTTTAGTCTCATTTACAACTTATTTGGATTTTAATTTAATAAGTTTATGAGATGTTTATGAAGGGAATATTGATTCTAGAGGGCTTATAGAAGAACTTGATGAAATTATATAGTGTATTGCTCCAATCACAGATGCACCATTGTGATTTAGGAATTGCACATCAAATGTGCAGATAATTTGGGATGATTTAATGATTTTTTATTAAATATATTTTTGACTGTAAAAGTAAATTTTAGTTTTAGTTTAAACATGAAATTTATTAAAATATAGTGTCTACAAGAAAAATAAAAAACTTTTAATTTGGGGTTTAGAATGTGACCAAGAAAATTCATCATTAAAATAAATGCCTTGGCATATAAAAAGAGTTTTGTGATATTTTTGTATTTTGGGACCACCTATTTTAAAATGTGAATTGTTATAACATTATCTATAATAACCTCAAAGAATATGTTATATTTTTTTAAATCAGCTACTTGTGATGATAATAATTATATATCTCTACAAGATCTTGAGGAATATGTCATAAGTAATTCCTTAAAATTAATTGCATAAAAACCCCAATACAAAAACATTAGGCATCATAAGATACAAAATTCCTCAATAAGGAGGAATGGTACTACCCTCCCCTCAACATCAACAAAGTTTGATTCCACATTCTCCATAATATATAAAAAATTAGGTACCCATTTCTCCATGAAGATAGTATGGAAGATACCAAAATTAACAATAATGATGGGGACCCTTGTAAAGGCAAGGAAAATACTAAGGATGATACCAATCATGTAGACAAGAACCAAATAAATAAATGCAACCAAATATTTTATATTTATGTGGGGAGATGAACCATATTTCTTACTAGTTTCCAAGCAATTCATAGAGGGAAACATATTATTATTGTATAGTCTTAGTTCAACATTATATTTTAAATTTCCATCTGGTACAAAATAAATATAAAATAAACCATGTACAAAATGTAAAATGGTAAAAAATCACCCTAAAGAACATATGTGCATGCAAGTAGTGACAAGGATGCAACGTAAGGAATAATAAATTAGTATTTTCAAATTCCCTCAAAAAAATAGATCCATATAGTGTGAGAGAACAATCTTATCAATGAGAATATGTTGGTGAAAGAAGTAACCAAGTTGTTGTGGTTAATCCAAGCAAGGGATTGGATCACCTATAATGTTGTGAACACTAAATCATGAGTCTTTAATAAGCTCTTGTGAATTATCTAGCATGAAGGTGTGGTCATTGCTCTCATATATATGCTCAAATTGATAAATGTATTTTTAAATGAAGACATGTCATAAAACATTAAAAATTAGATAAAAGGGAAGGAAAATACAAATAAAATGGTATGGTATGTGAAAACCTAAAATCTTTAGGATAAGGATTCAAGAATGGATATAGAACTCACAAGGTAAAAAGTTCATAATGTAATATTTAATATTTTTATAATAATAAACATGATGCTTCGGTCTTCATATAAGCTATCAAAAAACATGCATTGAGTTAAAGTATAGTCACATTAAGTCTTGCATATTATGGTTGAGTTTAACCCATCAAAAGGATGAAATATGGAGAAATTAAAGTGGGATATTTAAGATTGTAAGGAGATTTATAATTCATAGATATGAAAACTAATGAAACATAGTATCCCATTTTGATTGGTAAAAAAAATGGATTAAGATTGTTGTGTTATCATTAACATATTAACATAGTGCAATATCAATTAAAAAACCCATTAAAGATGATTCTATTAATATCATTCTTATGAGAAAGGAAAATATATTATTGTACATGATACCAAAGGAGACAAATTCACCATATGAACACATTCTATAGGGTTAGTACAAAGTTAACAATGGGCCCAAGAAATAAAATGAGTGGGAATGGACTTTTCCTCTTTTCTCTCAAGCCACACTAGGTGTGTAAGGAAAAAACAAACTAATGCAGTTGCAGGCTCAAATGCCAAATATCCCTCAAGTATCCCAACATCAGTTAAATGATGAATATAAATATCCATCAGTGTGATCACTTACTCCATCAAAAATAAATTGAATCTATTAGTTTAATTTAACTAACTAGAACTATATAAAATTTAACAAGGAAAGAAGAACATCATGGACTCTAACTTCTTCAATTAGTGGAAATTATTATATGGATATGTCTAATTGGATGAAAAATAATTGTGAATTAATAATTTTGAGGTTTTTTAATAAGGGATAGGCATATTCCAAAATAGTTTTGGGCAGGGGACTTGACAAGATTTACTGCTAAGCTCAAGGCCCATATTCCACAGATGGAGATACGAGTAAGTGCTTTGAAATATGAGTTAAAAGTAATTTTTTATAATTTATGGTAAATTCATTGATTAGATTATTTGGATTTGGAAATATTAGTGAATTTTCTGATTAAGATTACATATATCCACTCAATTGAAAAAAAGGCCTAAGTTCCAAACAAGACAATGTTCAGAGGTCCACATACACTCACGTGTGGATAAATGGAAGGATAAAAAAATATATCCAATGTATTAAATGAATATTTGTCAATGAAATTTAACACCACTACAAAAATATTGGTACATACACCAAGATCACATAATAAAAATGATTACTTTCCTAAAACTCAACAAGATTTTATTCAAACATTTATCTTTGAAGATGAAAATCCAATGGTGCATAAGACTCTAAAAAATATGCAAATATTCTTGTTTTATGTTGGATTGGAAACCATAACCATAAAACACATATACTTTTCAAGATAATAAAGTGATATGAGCATTCAAGAGAATATATAAAAAATTCACTACATTTGAAAAGGGAAAGGATTTGTGCTTAAATTGTGTAATAGAAGTTGGAATAACACAAGTAATGTGACAACCGCATAAGGAGAAGAAGACATGTATCTAAAGGGGTTTTTTTTAACTACTATAAGTGTCAATATACCAAAGAAAGAAGATGCATCCAACACAAAATAAGAATGGTTGTGAAACTTGAATATATAATGGCAATTAGGCAAGATGGACATATTATATTAAGTAAAATATATTTAAAGTATAAGAATATGAAATGTAATATAAAGATAAATGTGAACTCTAATTTAATGTTTATTTTAATAAATATAACATATTAAAAAGTTTCTAATAATAGACATCCATTCTAAAGAGATGTCTATTCGAAATGGATATCCTTTTAGGTTTGGATATCTGAGCATATTAAAAATTATGGATATCCATTTTAATTTCCATGCACTATAATAAAAATAAAATTTGTATGTTGTTAATTTTTGGCCCATAATCTTATTCCACACACCTTAGGTATTGTTTTCACATTTCAAGTAACACTTACGAAAGATACAATTCATGATATAACGTTATACAACATTGTTAATTGAATTAAATGAATAATTTATTGCTCTTTGCACCTTTTGGAGTGATATTAGGGAACATCATTTGCAGTGATTTTTTTTAGACTAGGACAAGATCATAATTATTATTGGACTCAAACCACCAACCAACTCCTCATAAATATGATATTTTATGGGACATACAAGATACTACCATAAACTAATTCGTGGATAGGTAGACACCACAATGCCTATGAATAATTGTTTGCATAAAGACACTAATTTTGAATAGAGACAATAATGTCAAGTTGCATTCACTAATTTGAAGAAATGACTAGTCATTACTCTAATTTTAGTATTCCTATATTGGATCAAAATATTCCATGTATATATGAATACATCAAGGACTATGGTTGGTGTCATTATTGCATAATTATGAAAAAGAGACTTGAACCATCTAATCAATTTCACAAGCCATAATTTATTAGCCATAGTTAATAGATAATGCATAAAGAGAAGCTTTGGCCATTTTTTTTACACTTCAAAAATTTCATCACTATCTATTAGAAACTCTATTTGAGTTTTTCACAGATCATCAAGGCTTGAGATATTTGGTAAATAAGCCATTGTTGAGAAAAAATATTTCTACATGATTGATGATTTTTCAATAATATTATTTCAAGATCAATGTTAAGCCTATTAGAAAACATGTGGGACTAGATCATCTAAGAAAATTAAAAAATAAGAACTAGAATATATACAATAATATTTTGTTGATGCACACTTATTTAGAGTCACAATTATCCTAGAGAAACTAGAAGAGATTGCAAAATTATTATAGCATGTGATATTACTAAAACATTATACATAATGGAAAAAGAATTGGCTAGTCATAATAACCTTATTATTTGCAATTATAAATGTGTTTTTGTATAAACTAGGCAAAATGATATACTTCATAAAGTGGCATTGGAA
This sequence comes from Torreya grandis, assembly GCA_037957365.1. NCBI lineage: Eukaryota > Viridiplantae > Streptophyta > Pinopsida > Cupressales > Taxaceae > Torreya > Torreya grandis. Next base: position 4,513,878 of record JARHVA010000768.1, on the reverse strand, counting down.
CATGAAAAATCACAAGTCCTAATGAAGATTACTAAGTAATTATAGGAGGTCAGTTTTTATGTGACCTTCATGTGAAAAATATATTTCAAAGTGGATGGTGGCCTACTATGTTTTAAGATGAAAAAAGGGTTTTAAAACACTGTGATGTATATCAATGCATTAGAAAGTCTAGTCAAATAGATGAAATTATTTGGTTCTCACAACCCTTTTTTTTTAAATTTAGGTTAGATTTTGTTGTGCCTATTAATCCACCATAAAAAAGATAAATTTTTTAGCATATCACCACTATGACGAATTAATTTACAAAATGGGTTGAAGTAATTGAGACTCCAAGTTGTAGAGCAAAGGATGTTGCCAAAAAAATGAGAATATTATAAGAAGGTTTGAGTGCCCACAAATGCTAATTATACCCTCACATAGGAATTAATGATTTCATAGTAAAAGAGTGTTGGGTCATTTAATCTTATTATTGTGTAGGGTTTTCCTACACTTCTATTTAGCTTGTTTAGTTGTGTACATTTGGTGTATAGTGGGAAAGTTTATCCCACATGTATGAAGATGTTGACTTGATGCCTTTCTCCCACCTATTTTGGAGAAGTTAATCCCACTTGCGTAGTGTGGTTGGGTTAAACTTATCTTCCACATATATATGTACTTATTCACCTCATCATAATGGAAGGCAAGGAAAGGATATTTTTTGAATACATAGTGATTAGTTTCTACTCTCATCTTAATTTTAGTCTTAAACAGATATGTATGTTTGAACCAATAGTCATCGGTCTTGGACGTCCTCATTCTTGGATGATTTTTTCATGGTATCAGAGCTCTGGGTGTTGGTAAACAACATGAATTTTTATATTATTATTAATTCTTGAAATTTTTAGTTGATTATTGTTTTGTATTTTTATAAATTATGAGAGAAACTTGTAGATCTACGTGTTCATCTATAGTTTTTCTCCTCTAACTACCATTTAATATTGTCATTTATATGTGTTGATATTGGGGCAATCATGTTTAGTTTTTCATGTTTGAACTCTAGTTTTTTAACCTTTTTCTTGGGATAAGCATATTTATTAATAGTTGTTACATCTACCACTCATTTTTTATCTCCCCAAGCCTCTAATCAAGGTTTCTTATCATTTTTTTGCAAATACTTTTTTCGATAAAAATGTATGTTCTTTTTCAAACTGATCTCAAACTATAAATAATTGCTCAAAACCATTTCTAGGTTTTATGCACCTCATATTTAATTTTCCAAATCATTTTGAAATTTTAAATTTCATTAAGAATCAAAAAAATTAGCATGTTTTTACTAATTTTGGTACTATTCACAAAAACTGGTGGAGATTTTTTATTATTTTTAATATCCAAATAATATAATGTAAAAGGGGACAATATCTACTGGGAGATTTTTTAATTGTTTTTTTATAAAAACATTTTAGTATTTTTTTATTTTTTTAATATAGAAATAATATTGTAATAGATAGATATCTTTGAGAGAAATTAATGTAAAGGATATTTTTATTATTTTGGCATACCTCATATTTTCGTCTGATGGAGACAAAGAGTGAGGCTTGATTTGGTAGGTGGCCAAACCCCCTCATAATTAAAACAAATTTATTCTTCTCCTTGCTTATTTCATATCTTGCCTCTCTTTTCTTTCAAATGTATTATCATCAAATCCCAGTGTCCTTTGCTTGTTTCACATGTATCATGTGTGTTACATATTTTGACATCACAAACATTGATTGCTCTTGGATGTATTCTCGACTGAGTCTAACATTTAAAATTGAGCATGTTATGTAATTAAAAAAGTTAGGGTGGTCATTGTTGATTATCTTAGGGGGGGTTTATGGGCCCTACATTCTCTCTTATGTGCACATAGTTGCCTCAACTTATGCGTGCCACTTCTATGATCACTACACTAATTTCTCTTGCATTCTTGGACATAATATCAATTGAGCCTAACATCCAATCATTGAGCATTCATTTTCACTTACATAGTGTTTTTCATTTCACTTCTTTGGTATCTTCTCTTAGTCATGTCGACTCCACTTGAGAGATACTAGTGGATGAGGATAGTTGATTCTACTCTAGTGGTTCTTCTTGGAAAGAATAATTATGCTTCATGGTAGATATACATTGAATGCTTGCTCATGGAACAAGGCTTTATTCTATTTTTATATGAATAGATTATTATTCCCACTGACCCTTGTCAATACAATAAATGTGCCAACTCTTATGACTATGTGTATGGTCACTTATTGATGCATGTTTTATGAGATCTACACCACCATGTGGAGCACATAGAGTGTCCCTCAAATATTTGTGCCACTCGTTAGTCTCTTTTCGAAGATCTTACTAAGATTTATATCACTTCTCTTCTTCCTCATATTTTTATTATCTCTTAAGAGACTCTTGTACTCTCTCCTCCTACATTTATTTTTCATGATGACACTTTCTTTATGGATAATGATATTCCTTAGATGGAACCACCACTACATGATGAGATTCTACTAGACCTTAGCTCTCCTTTTATAGATTTTACATCCATTCCTAGTCAGGATATTGCTCTTCTAGATCCATCACATATTTATATTTTAGAGAACTTTATTATTTTTAGTGAGATTATACTTATTCAGAGCATTTATGACTCATCTCTTCACGTATATATTCATTCTATGAATTTGTATGCTTAATCTATAGTCTCTTCTTCAGTTTTGAGAGTTGTTGAGCCATGATCCATACTTTACATGGACATTCTTTCAATGAATGTTCCATGTCATTTTTATGATATATCTACTTCAGTGGTATTACATTTTGTTCTTGTGCACAATCTTGCTAAACCTATGCCACATTTTAGCCTTAGACCATATTCAGATACCTTTGTACTTCTACCCTCAGCTTCCATTGTGAAATGGGTAAAATTTTAGGTTACACCATGTTCTTCCTTCGAAAAAGGGAAGAAACATTGTTTGATATGGATGGAGCTTCTACAATCTTAAAGTAGAGGATATCATTATCAACATTGGTCATCTTATGAGTTATTCTTGGAGTGTAGATGCTTTAACATCATCTTCTTCTTCTTTTTTGGCAGGGGCGGGGGGCGGGGGGAGCGGGAGAAGTTTTTCCTTCAGATTTTATCATTTTATCCACTTTATGAGAGATTGATATGTACTTGGGTACCTCATTAGGCCTTTGTTTTTAGGACCCATTTATTCTACCCACCTAAGTTATGCTTAAGGGGGATGTTGGTGTGTAGAGTTTTCCTACGCTTCTATTTATCTTACTTAGTTGTGTATTTTTTGTGTACATTGGGGAATTTTATCCCACATGTATGAGGATGTTGTCTTGATGCATTTATTCCACCTATTTTGGGTAATTTAGTCCCACATGCATGGTGTGGTTGGGATACACCTATCTTCCACCTATATATGTACCTATTCACCTAGTCATAATGGAAGGTAAAACAAGGTTATTTTCTAAATACATAGTGCTCAATTTATACTCTCATCTTTATTTCAGTCTTTAAGAGAATTATGTGTTTGAATCACTATTAATCAATCTTGGAATTCCTCATTCTTGGATGATTTTTTTTAGATCCAAAATACTTTTATTTATTATACTAGTTTATATGTGGCATGTATCTATATGAAACACCCCATTTAGTTTAATATTATGTTAATAAGTTAGGTTGGTATATAGGTGTTAGTGTTTAATAAAATGTTAGTGTGGTTACACAGTTAATATGTTAGTTTTTTTATGGGTTGGTACCATAAGTCAGTCAAGTCTCATAGGCAACCACCCATTAGACATGTATATAAGATTGGGTGATTTCTAAAATTTACATGATATTTCACCTTTTAAGCAAGCTTTAATAAATTATTCTTCTATTTACCCATATGTAGTTATACCAACATTAGTATCAAAGATTTTTTAATGGCCCAAGGAAATCAAAAGAGGGAGCCATAAGGATTTTCACGTGAAATACTAACTTAAAAATTAATGGTAAAGTTACAATAAAAAAATTAATTATTTTTGGCCTTGAGGGAAGTCTGTAAAAAATTAAAAATTAAAATTTTTACGACCCCATATCTCAATTGAAGCTATTAAAAAATAATTTTTATGCCCTCCAAGCCAAAAATCATCTTGTACAGCCTAAGAAGCAATTTGACTAGGCAAAAATTAGAAAAAATGAATTTGTATCATATTTTTTCTCATCTGCATGTTATTATACACCCTAAATCAGATTTCAAGGGTACTTAATCACTCCAAAATTTTCAAACATCAAAATTTTTTTATCAAATTTTAATGTGTATGGTTTTAAGGGTTGTAAAGAGGGATTTGTAATATATTTTACAATCAAAAGATGAGTTGTATGGCCCAAAATAGAGTAATATGATGTTGTTGGAGAGTTTTCAGTGATGTCATGGTGATGTTATGGAGGTGTCCTTATGAGTGCATGAAGTTCTTTTATATCCTAAGTAACAATGACAAAGTGTGAAATGTGTTTGTCTTAGTGTGATTAAAGGTGGCTTGGTTGATCTTTAGCTTTGGCATGATTAGAGATGTTAAAATATGAGTATGGTGATTGGATCATGTGAAATATGTCCCTAAGATTTTATCTATGCTTTGAGAGATTGTGTGCATAAGTTTAATTTATCTGGTAGTCCATAGTTTTCATCTAGATAGTTTGGATCTAGTGGTAGAAAATCTGAGTAGGCAGTTTGATGATGTCACCATTGCCATGAGGGAATGAGTCAAGGGGATTTTTTCATATGGTTGTGATCACATTAGTCCCTAATTGTTATTCACTATATCTCAAGTCATGCATCAAAGCGTGGTCAAAGATATGAGGGTACAAAGTTAGATTCTTAGTCAGAATTCATTATTTTCCCATATTTAGCCAAATTTGCATGTGGCCAGAAAGAACTGAGTAAGCATGTTGATAAGGTTAGAATTCACATGCCTGGAGGTGTCAAGATAAAATGATCATATGGGTTTTTTTATTTTTGTGCCTAGTTTATTTGTGCTAAATTTTATATCATGTAATGAAGCGTGTCAAAAGATATACATATGCAAATTTGGGCTCCCAAGTACTTCAACTGTGTTTTTTAATACTTAGCCAAATTTGTATGTGATAATAAAGGTTGAGTAGGCATTTTTATGATGTTATATCTTTCATGTGTGAAGGTTTCAAGAGAAATTGATCATATGGGTTTGTTCAATTTTGATCCTAGTTGATTTATGCTAAAATTTAGATCATGTAATGAAGAGAATCAAAATATATGCTTGTTCAAATTTGGCCTCCCAAGCATGTTTTTGATGTAGTTGGCTCTATGACATAAGATTTTGAGAAGGTATTTTAATGATGTTCTATCTTGCACATGTGAAGGTTTAGGAGTAGATTGTCATATGGTTAGATTCTCATATGTGAGGAGATCATCTGGTCTAAATTTGATATCATGCATCAAATCATGGTGAAATTTATTAATATCCAAAGTTGGCCTTCTGGGAAGATAAGCAAGGTTCCCATACTTATTCATTTTTGCACAAGTTAAAGTTTGAGTAAGATTGACAATGTGCATTGCTCCAAGAAGTTAAGAATCAATGAGATGAGAATAGGTGCATGATGTTTAATGAATAAGCAAAGGTAAAGGATAAGGATCCATTGATGAGCTGGTGTTTGTATAGATTTATCAAATGGTGAGTATGGATAGTTAAATAACTAACTGATCCACAAATATTGATGAAGTGCATTGAGTCAAAGTTTTTAGATTGCACGAGATGAGGTCAATTGTCAGATGTTTAACATTTGGCTTTGGTAGACAATGCATTAAAGTTAAGACAAGATTAATGATGTGTAATTGATATAAATTTGAGAGGACATGAGATTATTTCAAATTTTTTGAGCTTTAACTATGATCGTTACCATTTAAATATTTGAATTTAACACAAGGAAAAATTAGAGCTTTGTATTTTGTCCATATCTTTTGATAGAAGTTAAATTTACTATTTTTATAAAAATAAAAGTTGTATAAGATTCCAAGGTACATCTATAAATATATATTTAAGATCTTAAAGTGAGTAAAATTAAATATATTGAGCTTATAAGTTGACTGTGTGTTTGTGCTTGTTTTGCAAGGGACCCAAGAAGGATAATTGAGCTTATATAGATACTATTTCAATGTTTTATGGTGAATTAGCTATTGGAAAGTGATTTAGACTCCATGAGGATGCTCTATTTGGATTTTTTAGATATGATCAATCTATCTTGAGTATGAACAATGCTTAATAAGTTGATTGTGTATTCATTCATGATGTCCCTATGTACTAGGTCAGTGTTTGAGTTGTTTGATCATATGTAGAGGTGAGTTAAGATGATTCTAATTATTTTAGGATATCAAAGGGGAAATAAAGAGTGTAACCATGAATTTTAAATATGTCATGTGTTCTTTTTTTGTTTGATGAAGTGCTAAAGGAGTGAATGGGTTCACATGAGACCTATAAGGGCTACAAGGGCCTTATTAAAGGGTGTAGTTCCTTAAAGGTTACCCATAGATTTTATGGCCAAATTTTGAAGATCTGTGTTTTCATGTGAGAGATGCCTTAAGGGATAATTCATGTCTAATGGCTAACCAAGGTGTTGATTATCAAGTATACTCTATAAATAGTGAAATCAAAGATGGTGATTTCTAGACTTTGTATGAGAGACTTGGGAGAGATTTAAGAGAGGCTTGTGTGTATAAATTAGGGAGAGAAGGAGGGGTATAGTGACCTAAGGCCAAGTTGAATATAATAACATATTGAGGACTATTTATATGATTTGTAGGTTATAATTCTTTTCACATAATAGTGCTCTTGCAGATTGAGTGTGATCAAAGGTGAAGAGTGATAGGTAGAGGTCCATCATTAATTGTTGTAGAAATTAGTCCAAAGTTTGATGTGTTCATAGGTTTTATTGTGGTATCTCAACATCTAAGGTGGTTACAGCCTCCTTGCAAGGTGAAACTTGCTAAAAGGTCTAGTTTTTAGTGCATCTCAACTAGACAGGTGTGGTAGCACCTTGTGGGATTATAGTCTCACTAAATAGGGATTTGTAGTTCCTTGATCATTTGTAGATGGTCTAAATTGGATCTTATTATTATAGGACATTATTGAAATTATAGGTTCTAGTGGGTTTTCTCCCCCAAGAGGATTTCCCATGTATGTTATGCAATTGATCTTGCATTATCTCTCTTGACCCTTAATATGAATGTTGTGTATGCTTCATGAATGCTTGTGTTAACTAATTAAGTGCTTGTAAAGATTAGAATTAAATTTGGATTATTTGGGATCATTGATTCACCCCCTCTTAGTGATTATACCTCTAATATAACATATATTTTTGAAGTTGTATGGTGTTTGGATCATGTGTTTATTATTGTGTGTCATTTAAACCTTTAAAATCAGACTTTTATGGCTCTTGTACATAATTTGATCATGAAAATTCAATTAGTCAAGCATTTATATGGCATGGAGGGTATGATAGTGTGAAGATGGAGTATGAAGTCTTCAATATTTTGTTTGTTGTGATCAAACCTTTATTTTATCATTTTTTTGTATGTTTAAGTGGGCCCCCAAACTAATTTCATTTTTCACTTTGAAAAATTCTATGAGAATATTTTTTACATACATAATTATTTTTGGTTTTCAAAACTCATAAAAATTATTGTTCAAATAGAGTATCCTCATCAAGCAAGTCATAAGGGATTGTAAAGGATTTGGTAAAATTTATTTTGTAAGACTCCATGAATTGAGAAATTATGATTTTAAAACCCATAATTTCAATTTGTACTATTAAAATCTCACCATTGTGCATTTAGCGTATGATTGCAACTTTTTTTCCCTAGTTGGTTTTTGACACAGAGGTATTCATGTAAGCAGTCATTTCATAGGTTATATAACATTATGGATCTATTATAGTGGATATTTGTTTGATTTGAGGTATCCAAATATATTTTTCATGATAAAATGGATAAATATGGTGTTATAATGTACAACTAGCACATTTTTAGTGGAATCTGACACATTATTTTCTCTCAAAAGTTTAAAATGTGCTTTAAAATGATGGATGTAACACTATTTTATGTCACTTGTGTTATCACTTCAAGGTTTAAATTCCCCTAGGGATATAAAAAGATAATAAATCTATCACCATAACCATCTTATGTGAGCTACTAGGTCCAAAATTAGGTAATGCTATAATGACAATTTTGGATAGATATATGTGTGTTTATTTCTATCAATTTTGGTCTTCAGTTATTTAATATCCTTGATGAGGAGAAGATGGTTTTTTTTTTTGTTTTTTTTATCTACCAATACTTATCACCTCTCACCTAATAGGGGAAGAGATTGCATGGCCTTCAATAAGTTGTCAATGATTATACCAATGGGTAAGTGAGTTGCTAGCACTAGTAGTGTTGAGCAAAGGTTCATCAAAATCATTGGGCATCATGGATATTTCCTTACATAGTAAAAGATAGTCAATAGATAGGTTCCTATGTGAGACCTTATGTGGATCAATGTAGTTGATAGGCCTTAATCATGTTCTACTACAATATAACACAAAATGATTAGAGGGGATGAACATGCACATCAGGGTGTTCATCATTCATGTCATAACTTTCAAAGTGTCACAATTATTTTATGTAAAATGGTAGGCTTCTTGGAGAGAGAAAAAACACCAGCATAAGGTCACATCTCATGAGCTATCTAGCACTTTTATGTAAAGTAATAGGTTTTTGGGAGAGAATTAACATTGGTTAATCAGTATCATGATGTACAATGTGCATTTTTTAGGGTATAATAGATATTATTAACAACTTAAAAAACATATGCTCTAGATCATATTTTATACCCCTTTGGATCAAGGATATTTGTTAGGTATTTTAATCCAAAGTACTTTTGTTTATTATACTAGTTTTTATGGGGCATACATCTCATATGAGACACCCCATTTATTTTAATATTATGTTAGTAAAATAGGTTGGTAAATAAGTGTTAATGTGGTTAATTAATTAATATGTTAGTTATTTTATGGGTTGGTCTCCTAAGTTAGTTGAGTCCTGTAGGCAACCACCCATTAAAAGTGTATATAATATTGGGTGCTTTGTAAAATTAACATGATATTTTACCTTTAGAACAAGTTTCAATAAATTATTCTTTCATTTACCCACTTTTAATTGTCCAAAAAAATAGTTCCACATAAAATACATAATCTAATAGCCAAACCAAAGTATCAAACAAGGTATTATAAAGGATGCTAAGAAACATTTCTAATATATAGAGAGACAATTGGAAGGATCACATTTATGTGATATTATGGACTTACAAAACCAATTATAAAAGAGTTAGTATACATTTTTTAAATTGATAAATGACATGGAAGTAATAATGTAAATGAGATACATTATTGCTAGACTATGAATCATAATAGTAACATGGATTTGTGACAAGGAGTCATTGAAAAATATATTATTGGAGCTTTCATGCATGGAGGAAGCTCAGATGATGGCAAACTAAAATCAAGAAGTGAAAAAATGCAGCTAGAAGGCTTGGCATGATCAAAATTTATGAATAAAATAATTCTAGTAAGGTTAATGTTATATATCCAAATTACACCCTACAAGAGCATGATTCAATCCCTCTCAGCTTGAGCTATGCAAAAGGATTAACTTTAGGTTGTGGGTGTATTCAGAGAGAGAGAGAGAACATAAAGTAAATATATCCTAACAAGGTTGTTGATGCAGTGGATTGCACCCTAGATAGGAGGCCGAGCTCTTGCCTTCCACATGCAACAATGGAAACTCCCCTCTTGCCTGTGGGCTTGGAAAAATTGGGGGGAGAGTCTCTAGATAAGGGCTAGCTCCCTTCGGTGTATCTTTTAGGTCATGGATTTCCTACTACTAACAAATAAATGAAAAAAAGGGGGGGGATGAAAAGGGAGAAGGATGCTGAAAATAGAACCTAAACCTAAACTAAAAGGTGATACACCAAAAAATTTGATCCACTCAGCCCAAACATACACTTTTCACCAAGAAGAAGCTGGCATACACTTCATCTGATGTGGGAAACTCTTCTGTATCAGTGAGTTATGGGTCCTCTAGAGATACAGGGAGGAAGAACTATCAAAGGTGTTCTGAGACACACTATAATATGACTTAACACAAAAAGAAAACATAGACATATGCATGAGCGTAAGTTCAAATAGAGGTAAAAATTGCTAAGTCTCGATTCAAAGTAAAATTTGGCAAAGTTATACCTTAAAAACCCAAGAGATTTTTGGGCAAAGATTTGCCTTACGGGCTAAGAGATGATGTCTTCTCAAAATGAGAAGTTTACAATATATAGAAAAAGGAGAAGAAATAAAGGCACCCCTTTTGAAAAAAGACTTTTGGTGCCCTTTGACAAGTGGCCCATGTGCAGTGAGACAATCGGGAAGAGGAAGTCACTATTGCTAATGTCATTCTTCTAGAAGAGGCCTGCTAGAACCATGTTATGTAATCATCAGTCTTGACTTTGGCATCTAAACATTAATGTGAAAGCATAGGGTGTGCCACTTTTTCTACAAACAAGACTACTCCTTCCAAATATTCACATGGTTTATCTACTCATAAATGAAAAGTGGAGAAAATAGGCCATGCTGCTTACTATTTTCACCATTTGATGACCACTTGGCAAGCACTGTTCCAACTGCAAGAGTAAATCCTTTAGTTGACACCTCCCCTTTGCCACCTGGGTTGTTTGTCCATTTTTGCACTTTGTCTCTTCCTAGTTTTGTCTTCTCTATCTCCTTCAGCCCTCAGGGGATATCTTCTTGGTGGGTCACTGAGTTCACTCATGGCATGTCCTTAAGCTTTTCAAAATCAATGGCTATTTCACCACCTTAAATTTGACGTCTGTGCAACCATCATTGGGCATTCGAACTTCCAACAGCTAGTTCACCGTGCTCAATTTTGATGTCTTCAGACTCGTCACCCCTTGGAATTTATTTGGCTTTCTCTCTCATAGATTTTCTCTCAGCTACTTTTCTCATGGATAAAAATTTTGCAATAATTGTTTTGATCACTTCGTTTGACTTTCAACATTTCTTTGGGTTTTCCTCCTACAGCCTTTTCTCTAAATTTCTTTGGACTTTTTGTCTGAAGGAATTCCTTCAGACAAAAGTCTAAAAGAAATCAATTTATGCCTTTGCCTTGTCCTTTTTCATTTTGAAAGATTTTCTCTTGAATAATTTCTTCGGACAAAATGTCTGAAGGAATTCCCTTTAGACATTTTGTCTAAATAAATTCTCTTGTTCACTTCCCTGAAGGAAAATCCAACTTCCCTTGTTCACTTTGCAAGTGTTTCTTGCCCTCCACAAGGGAACTTGGGTCTAAAAACTACCCTCTACAAGGGCATTGGAATGGTCCCTTTGAACCAAACATTAAACCAACTCATTTGAACCGAGCCGTTGAATCGATTGAGCAAACCAAGCTGTTGAATCGAGCCATTGAAACAATCCATTAAAGCAATTGAATCTGAGCCAATTGAACTAAATGGTTCAATGGTATGAAGAAACTTTTTATAATACCCTTTCATTCTTTGAACTGGTTCTTCATCTACCAAAAAACTTTCCTGCAGAGTCTGTAGTTCTCTTTCAAGACTTGTGCAAAATCAAAAATGAACTGGCTCAGAATAGTAGGGAAAAAGGGGGGACCGATTTTGGCCTATAGGACCAAAATGGTCAACAAAGGTGATGCACCAATTTTACCCTGACACTACCAACCAATTTTAATGACACTTCAAACAAAAGCCTATCTTGCAGATACAGTAATCTAAATTTGCCCTTGCACTATATTTCTCATGGAGGTTTATGAAGCAAACTTAAGCTAGGATGACCAAACACAAGGTCATGACATGAAATTAATGAATAAAAAAATCACTAAAATCATGGAAAAAATCATTATAACACTTAAATAGACTTGCAATAGACTTTTAAAGCTGAATATAAATGAAAACAAGGACAACATGCTAAGGAAGAGAATCTATCACTTAGCAAGATCAACTAGTCAATTAAAACATTGAAATAACTCATGGAGAAGGTAAATCAGATCATTATTTATTTCTTAAAGGCTTAAAATGAGTATGGATTTGTCATACTCAGGTGGAGGATACAAACTTAGCCAAAAATGGCTCAATATATAGAGAATGTGAGAGAAAAGAGAAGAGTGTATGAGAGATAAGGTAGACAAGTGTTATTGATTTTTAACAAGAAGAGGAGTTATGGAACTAACTAAATAGGTTCAATATTCCATTTTTATCACCTCTAAAAATGATCCATCTCTCCAAGTGGCATGGGGGTTGAAATGCATGCTTGACACCTTAAATAGCTTCTTGAAAATCCCCTTTATCTTGACATGTTTAAGGACAAGTGGCATTCTTTATGGTCAAATAAATTTATTATACCTATTTTCTCTACTATTTACACCTCTAAATTGACCCAAATATATTCTCTTTGACACATCACATCTTTCTCTTGTAAGGTGTCTAGAGGACTCTTCATCTCCTTAGGCCTATTTCGCACATAAGTGTCAAAACTTGGTTTCAATTTCTTTATCTCATATAAACTTCATGGGTGTCATATTAATATCATATTTCACCTAAAACAATCCATTTTGAGGCCTCAAACTAGCCCCAACAATTTGTTCTCTACCAAAAACCTTAATTAAGCCTCATTCCTTATAGCCCTAAAATAACACAAACCTCCTTATGTAGAGAAAATTGCAGAGGATACTGAGAATCCAAGGGAATAATATATTACCCTCTATGTATTTACATCTCTATATTTAATTTCATGCTCTGAGATTGAGTGGAGATTTCCTTTTCTTCCCTTTCTCTCTCCTAACTAGGCCTCAATTAGGCCTCTTTGCCAAGAGAGTGAAAAATGATTATAAAATATCCCCACATGTTCCAAACCATAAATAATCTTTTATTCACATATTAAAAATCATACCCTACCACCATGCCAAATTTGAAGTTTTGACTACTTGTATGGACCTAAAAATAGTAAAAAATAGTCATTTTAGCCTTATTACGTATGGTTTCATATAGTATTGTACCAACCAATGGTATGGGAGGGTGATAATGGGAGTTTAAATTTTTTTTTTTGTGATTTTTAAGTCCATATCATCCATATGTATGCATGAAAGTTGATTTCTCTCTCACCTAGTCATTATAGCCCTCATAGGCAACTTAAAAGTGCCTCAACTTCTGAAGGATGGTTCATAAAGCTGGATGTATGAAACCACCAAATAATTTCAAAAATTGGAATTAAATTAGGGTATTAAAATTACCATATAATATTATGATACCATACATCATTTATGATCCATGCCAATAAATACAAGATAGCTTATTAGCTGGAGACAAGCATTTTGAGAGGTCTGAGAATAATTTGGGATCTGTAGGCACTTATATGAGTTTTATTTGAACTCAAGTGACCTTATTGAGGTATATGAGGTCCTTATTTACACATTCCAATTTTTATCTTGTCACCTTTATTCATCAAATTCCCCAACTGTGCCACTATTTCAAGCTTAGGGTTCTTGTACTAGTCTACCAACCATAACCTAGTAGACTGTATGTGTCCTACTTCATTCGCAATCATATGTTTGTGATCTCATGGAATGTTTTCATATATATTTAAACATCCACTTCAGGTGTCCAATTCCATTCAACTCCACTTCAACACCTCTTAGTACTAACTATCTTGTGTATGTACTTTGGGTTGTTACTTAACTGAATACGATTGTTACTATATTTCCATCATTGTTGATAAAATATGATATTATAATAGAATATGTTCTCACAATTAAGTGATCATAGAAACATCTTATTTGATCTCAGTATTTTTATATATCCTTGAACTTACTAAAGTAACCAAACCTATTTTGTGAACCTAGGCAAGACTATGTGTATTTAGGTATATTTGAGATGGATAGGGTATGCCAAGTTTGTTTACACTTATTTTTTAGTTTTATTGGATCATGTGGAGTGAATTTTTACTTTCAATCATATTCAAACACCTAAGGGTCTCAAATCTCCTAAACTTCACTTCACCCCAGACCATTTCCTCAACTCATTATCTATTTAAGCTTATTCATACACTCAGTTTACTTGAGACTAAATGGGTCTAACTATGTTGCCTTCACTATTGAGTATGAGGGATAATCATGGAATAATATTCACACTACATAATCACATTCAACTATCTCACTCTACTTTAGACCTTTACTCTTTCAATCAAAGCACTACACTAGCCTAGGCATGACTGTGTTTAGACTATGTTATAGGTAACTACCCTTTGTGACCCTGTTAGTCCTTTACTCTACTTCCCACTTATAAATTTTTTTATCTAAACTAATTTAGAACTCAAAAATATTTTATAACCTTGAAATACTCATATAAACCATTCTTAGGTTTTGGAGAGTCCTCAGTTATCCAAATAGTCCAACAAGTGGCTATGTATCTATTTGAGTTTATTCATTTGATATGGTCTACATATTTTGGAGTGTTCATTCAATAATAAATATCCTCAAGCTCTTATATGTCATTGAGATAATTGAATAACTCATTCATATTCCTTAAACCACTATGTTTTCATCACTATTGTTATCCCAAGGCAAAATCTCACTGTAGGTGGTTGTAGGTGGATATTAGAGAATTTGACTAAGTTTGAAGAATTTATTGACTTTAAAAACTAATAATTTTTTTTTAAAGGATATATATTTGTTTTTTTTATGTCTTAAAACATTATCAAAACTCTAAATCTCCTTGCTCTATCAACATCAATGTTCAAGACAAATTTTCTACTAGGTTGGTTGTAGTTATTACTTTTTATAGCTTAACTGTGCATATGAATTCAATGACTTCAGTGATGGCCTTTCAACCTTCCTAAGATTTATATCATATTTTTTCTTGTGTATTAAAATCATTTTAATGCCTTGAAAACTTAGAACCTCACCAACCTCCCTATTTTAAGGCCAAAACTCCAACTCAACTAAATATAGGTAACCATAGGGAATTTCGACTATGTTTTAGGCCTTTTCTAAGTCTTCAAAACCACACCATTAGTTATTATATCTGTTACTCCATTGATATCTCTTTATTACTACATTAAAATTCTAATTGGTCATTTTAAATAAGTTCACAACCTCTTTCATTACTACTTCCACCTACAGTCTTGTAGGTGACTGTGTCACTAGGCTTATCAACGTCTTGACTCTAGGTGTTTGGAAACCTCTATTGATACATGAATCCTTTAAAATTTAAATATAAAAATTTGATATCATGATTTTCAAAATTTTCATACATTAACACCACTAAGTTTCTCAGAGTTGCAGACCTATAGGTGATTGAAAATGACTATTTATCAACCTTAGAATTATTGAAACCTTAGAGAGTCTAACATGATCACTAATACTGAAAGAGAATTATCATCATTTTATCAACATATTAACATGATTAAGCAACTCTAAAATCCTTTAAAAACATATTCAAACACTTTCAACTCAATATGTTATGCAAGCACATAACACAATCCCAAGAGTGAAAGAAGTGATCATTCTTGAAACTTGTATGGAATTTTTAATTAATCATAGGATATAAATGAATATATAAGAGAGTATAGGAAAATTTAGAACCATAGAAATGAATCATACCACTTGAAGAACATCATAAACATAAAAAAACCACTAGTCATCTAAAACTCTACACAATAATTTTTTTCATGTCAAAAGGACATCTACATGTGCCAATAAGGTGAGTGAATGTATGTGAGGAATATAAATACATGTAATAATCTATTAAGAATAGTTTCAATTAGCCATGAATTCACACTTTTCATTGGAGTCATTTTAAACTTAGCTTGTGGGGGTTTAAGCTCTCAAAAAGTAGTCTGGTATTTTAGTGATTGTTCATAACGCTATGATAACTAATATAATGACAAATGCCACAAATATTAACATCATAGGGGTCCCAAAATTTATCCAAAATATCATCTCCCAACTCTACTTATATTTCTTGTACCATCTTCTTGATTTTGACCTTCAGTAGCTTGTGAAGGGGATGATGAAGGAGAGAGAAAATCCTACAACTATGGAGCTTGAAATTTATTCCAATTCCTTTTCCTGACCTATATAAGTCCAAAGGATGTTATGAAGTTTTTTTATCTTGAAATTGACTTCAAGAGTCTGTATAACTTCCTCTAACTCCTCAAACCAACATTGAAATATAAGAATTTGACTTTGCTTTGACTTGATGATAGGTGTAATAGTTATTTAACTATTCTAAGATATTTTTAATGTGTAATTTAATAATTTTTAAGTTAGGTAACTTAGACATATATCAATGTTATCCAAAAATCACATTTATATGCATTTTTAACACCTTCAAGCTAGCCAATGAACTTCATACATTCTATAACTTCATGAAATATTATGAAAAGATGTTTGACAAATGAAATGACTTTAATGAACCCTTAATCACCTATGAAACAACTTTACCATGATGTATTTCCTCATGACATGCCTAAACCATTATATGACCACAACATAAAGTTACCTTAACTTCTCCAAACTAACCTTAAACCATGCTAACAAGGTTAAATGAAGACTTTACAGACCATATAGGGTATGACATGACCATGTGACAAGTTTGATTTTGGAGGGGGTGACTAAATTTGAATTTGGGGTCAAATTTGGTCAATATTTTTGGCAATTCATAAGGGTAGCATGCCTGCAATGTTAATAAGACTAGTAGCCTTGTATGTCCATTGGGCAATGGAGTCTCTTGCACTCAATTTCAAACTAAGGTAGACTTTGAACATAACTCACCAAATTGATTTAACCTTCATAACACACAAAAGGAAATACAACAAGACACAAATAAATTAAAACACACTCAAGTTCTATCAAACACTTAGGAAACATAATAATAACTTAATCAAACTAGACTATATACAAACTAACCTAAAAAATAACTCTTCCTCCTAGATCAAATGGGAATCTTATACCACTTTTTGATCCATGAGATGAAGGAAGGAATGAATAAATTTGTCTCCTTATAATTACTCTTGATTTATTCAACTCCTTCATTTTTATCACTCTCTTTGGCATGATCTCAAATGCAACAACAATAGCTACAAACATATCACCTATAGAGGTGAACTCCTATTGTGACTCAACCATATTCTCATGGTAATTTTTAGCTTCAACTTGAATCAATGATGCTTCATCAAATCATATTTATTTAACATCCATGGTACTTTGAATGAGATCAAAATTCTTACCAACTACAAGTTCATTAATCTCTCCAAAGATAGTTGCATACTTAGCCCCATCTTCATCATTGTCTTTAATGAAGACATCTTGGACAATCTCTTTGTGAACATGATCTTCAACCTTGCAAGGACCTTCACTCTCTTGAAGGAGGTCAACATGTTGTTTCCAATCACGTTTGTCTTCTTTCTCTTCAAAAATGATTACTTCTTCTTGCTCATTGTGTACTTAATCAACTTCAACTTGTTTACTTGAAGATTTTTCAACTTCAAGGTTGATTGTCACTTCAACAAGCTTGGTACTTTGGAAGCTATCATGTTTTACTTCAAGAGGCAATTCATCTTCAACAATGTCTTCAACTTGAACAACAAGAGGTGTAGGCTTTTTAAGGGCCTAAAATTCACCACATATCTCATTGAATATTTTCCATAAGTCATACTATTTCATGGAGTCATCATAAACTTCTTCTTCTATTATTTTTTTAAATTTAATCTCTTGATCATGCTCATGAATATCAACCAACTCAAATGATGTGATGTTCTTTTCAAACACATTCTCTCCCGTGTCTTGATCAAACTCTTCATTGGTAGCTACAACATCATCAAGATCTTCTCTTTTTTCACTCAAGAATATTGACTTGTGTTTGTCTTCACCAAGGTGAGTCCCTATAGTGAGTTATTCATCATAAACACTTGAGTCATCTTCTTGATCAGATGTAACTTTGGATTGATTTTATTCATTAATATCTCATAGGATGGGTTCTCCTTCAAGAAGGGATGTGGTGTGAGGGTGGTGAATTAGTTCATGGGTTATAGATTGAGTATGAGGTGTGGTGGAGGGTTCATGAATGGGCTTAGGAATATAGGTTTATTGAATGAGCTCATGGGGAGATGACAAGTTGGATTTATCAATGAAAGAGACATGTTTTTCAGTAAGAGCTTTACTTTATTCATATCCTTCTTTAGGCTCTTTAATAGCTGTAATATCATCCTCAATCTCTTGATTTTCCCACCTCTCTAATATATCTACCCACCATTGAATATAGCATCTCATTTCATACAAATCATCATTGATGACATAGTTAGCTTCCTGTTCAACTAACCTCCACTTATTTATAAGGAATTGAACTAACTTTCTCAACCTCTCTATGAGATGAATAGGTATCACATCATGTTTCTTATCCCATTTCTCATCATGTTTCTTATTTTAGTACATTTAGAATGAGTGTCAATAAGGACTTGGCTTGAGGTGGAATTGAAGCAAGAGGAGGAGCGGGGTAATAGTGGGGTTTTTAGCGAGCTTTAACTTGTGAGATAGTTATTAGGAGTGGTAAAAACATTCCATAAAGCCAAGATATAAAGGGTTTACAAAAAAACATCATAAATTTAGCACAAAAAAATGGAATGCAATACAAAACAAATTAAATGATTATTTAAAATATGAGATAATGAGATGCTAGTATAAATAAAGCACTTGCTTGTATAGGCAAGGCAAAATACTAAAATAGCTAAACTAATAAATGTGGGATATATCTTCATATAGAACAAATCCACTAAAAGAAAAAATAGCTACCTACTATACTAGAAAACATAATAAAATGCATGAAATACATAATCTAACACCCCCCCCTCAAGTGAATCTAGGGGATAACAAAATCCAAAAAAAGAAATAGTGACATATCCAAATAATGAATCCTAACAACTAGGTCTAATAAGGTAATCATGTACAATATGCATCCATGAAATGAATAAGGAATATGTCCTCATTAACACCCCCTAAGGACAACATCTAAAAAACCAAGCTTGCCACATAACTAAAGGAAATGAGGTGATGTAAAAAGCTTCATGAAGATGGTTTCAATCTATTGCTGAGTCAAAATATACTCCAAGCTAAGAATGCCATCATGAATGTGCTAAAGATTGAAGTGCATATGTACCTCAATGTGCTTGGTCAATTGATGTTCAACTAGGTTTTGAGATATATGGGTTTCACTCTGGTTGTCACACCAAAGTATAGTGGGTGAATCCTACATGAATCCAAACTCTATCAAGAACTAATGAATTCAAAGAACTTGCTAACTCACTATAACTATTTCCTTGTACTTATCCACTATAGATGAAATTTCAATAGCTTTTTGATTCTTGCACAACTAAATAATAGGTGAATAACCAAGACAAAATATTAGCCAAAAGTGGAATGCCTACTGTGAACTAAGAATTTGACTCAAGAGAGGATGGTTAGTATTATGTTAGTTTCAAAATGAAAACAAAATGAAAGAAACACACTAAATAACATAACATCTCTAGGCCTAGACACTAGAGAGAGCTTAGTTAACAAACATGAATAAAACACACAACTAAAATGAGAAATAAACCTTTTTTTTACCTCCCTTGGATGCTCCAAAATGCTTGTTGTAGTGGCTTGCTTGACTTGTGCTCATGAAGTCCTTGACAATAGAATCTTGGCTACCTTCATCTCTCCTTGCCACCTTTAGCTTGTGGCTTGACTTAGCTTGGAATCAATTTGGCATGGTAACACTAGCTTCATGAAGCTTTTAGAACCAATCCTACATTATAACTTTGAATAATCATGTCTTTTGAAGATATTTGAGCATAATAAATTTGTACCAAAATAGCTTAAAAATGATGTTCATGGCCTCTCTATTTATAAATTTTTGAGATTGATCAGAATCAACCTGAATCATCCATATCAAGATTGATATGTGTGGCTAAGGATTAATCCAATTTTTCAATTAAAATTGATAAATAGGCTCATCAATATTTGGGATAGAGGAGAAATTAAGAGGCATGGAGGGCTTTAATTAGGCATAAGAGTCATGAATCCTGATATTTGTAGCATTTATGACCTATGGATGTCTTCCCAAGAAATGAGGTCACCTGATAATGCAAATATTCAATATTCATTTCCAAAACAAATTATTCAACAATTTTCTATAGAATTTTTAATTAGGCTCTAACTTGGATTAATTATCTCTAAGCATGATTAAGTACTTTGTGCACAAATTACTCAAATTTATTAGAATGCCTTGTTATTGGTCCAAATTTTGACTGGATTGGAATTGGAAGGCAATATTAGATGCAATGAATCTATTATCCCATTTAGGATGTTACCAACCCCAAATAAAAAAGGCATGTATCTCATGCAATATATTTGATAGGAAAGATCAATCCAGAGCACTTAGGTGTAAAATTAACATTTTGACTTGAAATAATCTAATTAAAGTTAGTTGGCCCATAAATTGCATTACCCTATTTAGTGATACTCTAGCCAAAATCAGCACTTGAATATGTCTATTTCATATCATTTAGCATGTTTTAGTGTGTTTAGGATAAATTATGCATTTTGGGTCGAAATTGGTCAAAACCTTGATTGGGGGTTATTTGTGGCTAGTTTTAGGTGTCTATAGTTTGCCCCTATTTGGGAAGATGTTGAAAACCATAGGCAAAACAATGTCTTCTCAAATAATGAGAGATGGCCTGTATGCCAAAAAAAATATGATGGTTGAAAAAAAAGATCCAAATGGTTTTGGGAAGCCTATGATGATGCCCCCTCGAGGGAATGTTCATCACATTTGTTGATGGATGGTCCCTTGAAAAGAAATAAGAAGAAAGGATGAATTAATCCATGGTTGAGATTAATCCAAATAATAAACTGCTTGCATACATTGATGTAAAAAGGATATTGATTTTCCCAAAGGTAATTATAATCAGGAATAAAAGTCAAAATAATGATTTGCCCATTGGCAATAATAATCATTAAGAGGATCTAGATTGGCTAAAGATGATGGTGCCCTAGTTAGGGATGATTAACAAGCATAACTCAAAGATATAACCTAGAATACATATTAATGATGAGCAGGTGCAAAGTGATGAAAGAGATGGATAGAATAATAATATTGATCATTAGAAAATGATTTAGTTTTGCTTGCTAATGAGGAGATGCCCATATTGATTATAAATGATATAATTAGAATGGCTAATGGGTTGATTTGATCAAGGGTGGGATGGAAGGATTTTCCAAGGTGCCAAGGAGAAAATTCTATAGCTCCATTAATTTTATACCTTCATGAAGATAATTTTTGTTGTATCATGTGATGATAGGCTTCATGATATAACACCGTGAAAACTATCCCAAAAAATACATAAGGATTGACTCTCGATCTAATAAACACTCAAAAATAATACACCAATGATAAAAACCATAATGACAATGTTGACATATGAATAAGGATGGACTCAAGAATAATGTTTTCAAAGAATCACCTAATGAACACGTATAGACTGAGTCAAGGTAACAGTGATGAAAGCAAACAAAAAGGCAAGTGAATAAACAAACAAACAACTTGAAATAAATAAACAAATAGAAAGCCTAAAAACAAAAGCAAAAGAAAGCATCCTAACAATGACAATGCAATAGTAAAGTGGATCAAGGATAACTGATTAGGCTTAAATAAGACGATTTTTTTTGGATTTTTCAAATATTTGAATGTTTTTGGCATTTTGAGGTATCTTAACTTGTTAGAGAATGACAAGATACTTGCTCATAAAATGGCAAGAGTGTTTGGCTTAGGTTTTTCACAAAATGATGAGAGTATATGGAAAGGGGGACTAAGGTGACCTCAACATGAATTAAGCATGACCTACATAGTCTTGAAATGACCCCAAGTCATAGTAATTCCATCCCCATAAAATGTGGGGAAAAACCAACTAGGTCCCAACAAGTTCTCAAATCTAGCAAATGGCCAATCAAATGAAAATAGTAATGGCAAGGTGATGCGGAAATGCATGATAAATAAGTGTTACCCCTAGTTTTCCCATAGGTAGCTATAACTAGGATGTAATGGCATAGGTAAATGATACTAATTTTACCATAGGTGGTTATAATTAGTAGCAAGACTGGTGAAACACTGATTTTCCCATAGGTTGTTATAATCAGGCTCACATTGTTAGGTTGTGGAGCTAAAAGCTTCACTGATGCAAATAGTGGAGGTTGCTAAGTGTTAAAGTAATTGACATTAGTCTAATCAACTAACATCGACAATATTCAGTGTACATAGTAACTGACATCGGTTATGGGTCGATCGGCATTGATCAGATAGAAACCGACGTCGGCAACCTGTGTGTGTGTGAGTTTGCATGCACTTCCATAGCTGGTCTAATTTTAGATGGACAGTTAGTTTGCATGTTAAAGACTAATTTTAGTCTTGAGTCTGCATTTATAATTATTGTTTATATGGGATCTATTTAAGAGACCCATGGGTCTGTATTGTAAAGTGTGAAGGATCAAAAGGACTTGTCAAGGACAAGAACAAGGGTTCTTCCAGGTGTGTAAGATCAGTTGATCTATAGGTAGCAAGATCAGGGGAGATCTACATGGTAAGTAAGATCAATTGATTTTCAGGTGTGCAAGATCAAAAGAGATTTACTTGGAGTACTTGGTGGACTAGAAGTAGGCAACAATGGTTGAGTTTATTGTCACTTATTGGTGGAGCGAACAACTATGTGTTTGAGTTGGTTTGTAATTGAGAGAGAGAACACTTAAGGGAGAATTATTGTATGCCCAAGAGGTGTGGGAAGAGTGATATTTCTTCATTGTATTTCCTTTTGAAAGAGTGTTAATCCAAGATTGTATTGTCTCTCATATTCTGTGTTATTTTTGAATTCTAGTTACATATTACTTCTGGTTAAATTCTGTGTTTAGTTGCTTATACAAAGGTAATCAATTGTGATCTTAATCCTAACAAGTGGTATCAGAACTTTGTGTTCTAGATCCTGACAAGTGGTATCAGAGCTTGGTTTAGAGTAAGTTAGTGTTTGTTGATTACAGGTCACTCTCAGGGGTTTCTGATTGAGTGGGAGTAAAGTAATGGCAAAAGAAAGTACAGTAGGAATGGAGAAATTCAATGGCAAGAATTATCAATTATGGAATTGTGGAAATAAAGGGCATGTAAAGAAAGATTGTTGGTTGGTAGAAGATCAACATGAAGGAAATAAAGAAGCAAATGATGCAGGTATTGTTGCACGGGATGCTCTTATATGTTCCTTGGATAAAGTGAAATCTTGAGTTTTAGATTTTGGTGCCTCTTTCCATGCAACCCCAAATAGAGAATTTTTTCATGATTATGTCCATGGAGACTTTGGAAAGATTTATTTAGGGGTTGGTGAGCCTTGTCAAATTGTTGGCAAAGGGAAAGTGCAGCTGAAATTGCAGACATGCAACACATGGGTGTTGAAGGATGTCATGCATATTCCCATCCTAAAGAGGAGTCTAATTTTTGCAAGAAAGTTGGGTGATGAGGGTTGCACAATAACTCTCACAGTGAAATCTTGGAATGTTTCCAAGGGTGCACTTGTATTATCATGTGGTAAGAAAGTATGTACTCTTTATCTATCTACTTGTATTACTAATTCTCCTTTTGTTTTATCTACTTCAGATGTAGATGCAAAGATGTGGCTCTGTAGGCTTGGTTACATGAGTGAAAAGGGAATGGATGTTCTTAAGTCAAATGGTAAGCTTTCAGATTTGATAGACTAAGATTTTTTTGAGCAGTGTTATGCTACAAGAAAGGATTGGGTTTATTCCAGGAAGAGGAAATTTGATGTTTTTGACAAAGTTAAGAACTGGAAAGCCTTGGTTTTCAAGGAGAAGATGATGGACAGAGATCAGCTCAAGAGGCAAAATAATTTTGAGCAGAGCAGTGTTGATTTGGACAAGGTTATGATCTAAAATGAGCTCACAAGTAAAAATCATCACTCACAGGAAAACATAGTTACTGACGTCAGTTAGGTGAGAACCAATGTCGAATAGGTAGGAACCGAAATCGGTCATGTGTAGACTAAAGTCAGTGATGTCAGACAGGTGGACACCGACATTAGTCAGGAAACTAACATCGACGATCAAGAGGAATCGACATCAATTGGGTGTAGACATGTTAGGTTGTGGAGCTAAAAGCTTCATTGATGCAAACATGGAGTAGGTTGCTGAGTGCTAAAGTAATTAACATTGACATGATCAACCAACATCAGTCATATCCAGTTACAGAGCAACTGACATCGGTCTAGAATTGACCAATGTCGATCATCTCTAGACAAATAGGGACTGACGTCGGTCGCCTGTGTGGTTCTAGAACTGTTAGTTACACGAATAGTTTGTTTAACAAACCAGTTGTTTGCATGTAAAGACTAATTTTAGTCTTGGAGCTGCATTTCTAATTATTGTAATTAGAAGTCTAATTATTGTTTGCATGGGATCTATATAATAGACTCATGGGGCTATATTGTAAAGTGCGTTAGATAGAGAGAGCAAGGTTAGCTCCTTCAGAGGGAAGAGAGCAAGGTTAACTCCTCATAGTGCCACAGTGCCAAGTGTGTATGATTAGGTAAATCTGTAGAAGATCAAGATCTGGTAGAAGATCCATAGGGATGCTGGTGTGTAGAATCAGAAGGGTTCTATCCAAGGGAGAATCATAAGGACTTGGTGAGGTAAGGACAAGGGTTCTTCCAGGTGTGTAAGATCTAGGTCAGCAGGTGTGCAAGGCCAGGTTGATCTACGGTATAGCAAGATCAAGTGAGATCTACATGGTAAGTAAGGTCAATTGATCTGCAGGTGTGTGTGTGTATGTGTGTGTGTGAGATCTAGGTTTATAGGTGTGCAAAACCAGGTTGATTTGCAGGTGTGCAAGATTAAGGAGATCAACAACACAATAGGTAGCAAGATCAGGTGATATCTACTTGGAGTACGTGGTGTACTCAGACTTGGAGTATGTGTGTATACTTGGTGGTACTGGCAGTATTGATACTGATTGGTTGAAACAACTCTGTGTTTGAGTTGATTTTATTTGTAATTGAGAGAGATAACTCTTGAGAGAGAGTTATTGGTACGCCCAAGAGGTGTTGGAAGAGTGTGATCTCTTTATTGTATTTTCTTTTGGAAGAGTATTAATACAAGTGTGTATTGTGTCTCATATTTTGTGTTATTTTTGATTTCTAGTTACTTGTTACTTCTAGTTAAATTTCGTGTTTAGTTGCTTATACAAAGGTAATCAATTATGCTCTTAATTTTGACAATTAGTGTCAAAGCTTTGTGAGCCCAGGTCCTATCAAGTGGTATCAGAGCTATTTATTGTTCTAGATCCTAACAAGTGGTATCAGAGCCTAGTTGAAGGTTCATCAGAGCAAGGTTGTAGGTTCTCAAAGCGAGGTTCACTAACACCTTGGTTTCAGAGTGTGTTAAGTGTTTGTTGATTACAGGTCACTCTCAAGGGTTTCTGATTGAGTGGGAGTAAAGCAATGGCAGAAAAAAGTACATTAAGAATGGAGGAATTTAATGGTAAAAATGATCAATTATGGAATTATGGAAAGAAAGAGCAGGTAAAGAAAGATTATTGGTTGGTAGAAGATCAGCATGAAGGAAATGAAGAAGCAGATGTTGCATGGGTTATTGCATGGGTTGCTCTTATATGTTCCTTGGATAAAGTAAAATCTTAGATTATAGATTCTATTGCCTCTTTCCATGTAGCCCCAAATAGAGTATTTTTCCATGATTATGTCCATGGAGACTTTGGAAAGATTTATTTAGGGGTTGGTGAGCCTTGTCAAATTGTTGGCAAAGGGAAAGTGTGGTTGAAATTGCAGACGGCCAACACATGGGTGTTGAAGGATGTCATGCAGTCCCAGTCCTGAAGAGGAGTCTAATTTCTATAGGAAAGTTGGGTGATGAGAGGTGCACAGTAACTCTCACAGTGGATGCACTTGAATTAACATGTGGTAAGAAAGTAGGTATTCTTTATCTATCTACTTATATTAGTAATTCTCCTTGTGTTGCAAAGATGTGGCTTTGTAGGCTTGGTCACATGAGTAAGAAGGGGATGCATGTTCTTAAGAGGAAGTTTGATGTCTTTGACAAACTTAAGAACTAGAAAACCTTGGTGTTCATGGAGGAGATGATGGATAGAGATCAATCACAGGGGTTGAATAACTCTGAGTAGGGCAGTTTGGATAAGGTTTTGATCCAAGGTGAGCTCACGGGTAAAAATTCATCACTCATGAGAAACACAGTTACCAATGTCGATTAGGTGGAACTAACGTCGAATAGGCAGGTATCGATGTCGATCATGTGCAGACCAGACTCGGTGGTGTCAGGCAGGTGGAGACTGATGTTGGTCAGGGAACCAGTGTCGGTGACCAGGTGGACACTAACGTCAGTTAGGAAATCGGCATCAGCAATTAGGTGGGATTGACATCAGTTGGGTGCAGACCAGGGTCAACTAGAGAATGGATTTTGGGTAGATAGTAAGCTGTTAAGGAGTCTCAAATGCCCATGTGGAGGACTGAAAGGGTAAGTAAGCCTCAAATTTATTATTCTTCTTCTTTATACTACTTGTTGCTCACTGATGGTCAAGAACCAAGAAGTTTTAAATAAGTAGAGTAGGTAAAATCTAAGAAACAGTGGGAGCATGGAATGAATGAGGAATGTGATTCCTCGGAGGAGAACTAAATGGGAGATTTGGTAGAGTTGCCAGCCGAAAAGAAGGCACTAAAAAATGAATGAATTCCTTAGTTAAAGAAGAGAGAGAATGGACACGTGAGATATAAGGCTAGGTCATATGTCTTGAGCAAGCTCCAAGACAGTGGTACAGGTTTGACAGGTGTATGACAAAGCATGGCTTTAGTCAATGTCAATGTAACCATTGTGTTTATTTTACCAGGTTGGATAATGGTCACGACATTATCCTGTTACTATATGTAGTGTATATGCTTGATGCAGGGTCACACATGTAGGGTTTTGCTAAGCTGAAGGTAAAGGTAGCTCAGAGGTGTGCCAGGAAGGATTTAGGAGGACTGAAAATCCTTGGCATGAGTATTTTTAGAGATAGGGAAGATCAAAAATTGATTTTGTCTCCAGATGATTTGTGAATAAGGTAGTGGCAAGGTTCAAGATGCAAGATGCAGAACTGGTTAACACACCTATGATGGACAGTTCACAGAACAGTGTCACAATTCACATGATGAGGTTAAGTACATGTGTACTAGGCCTGAGATTACCCAAGTAGTGGGAGTTGTTAGCAAGTTTGTGGCCAATTTGGGAAAGAAGCACTAGAAAGTAGTTCAATGGATTCTCAGGTATCTGAGAGGGACCAGCAGTAGGGATTCATGCTATGCAAGGTCAGGGACTTCTCTACATGGGTATGTAGATTCAGATGTGGCAGGTTACTTGGATGACAGGTGGAGCACCACAAGATGTGTGGTGGTTGGTCTTCAAGATTGAGCTTGAAGAGGGATACAAGCTAGGAAACAAAATTAGATGATGTATAGGTACAAGTGTAGCTATTTATCTCCAAGTGGGAGATTATTAGGTTGTGGAGCTAAAAGCTTCACTGATGCAAACATGGAGGAGGTTGTTGAGTGCTAAAACAACCGATGTCAGCATGATCAATTGACCTCAGTCATATCCAGTTACAGAGCAACCAATATCAGTCTGGAGTTGGCCAATGTCAGTCATCTCTAGATAGATAGGGACCAACGTCGGTCGCTTGTGTAGTTTTAGAACTGTTAGTTACACGAATAGTTTGTTTAACGAACTGGTTGTTTGCATGTAAAGACTAATTTTAGTCTTGGAGCTGCATTTCTAATTATTGTAATTAGAAGTCTAATTATTGTTTGCATGGGATCTATATAATAGACTCATGGGGCTATATTTTAAAGTGTGCTAGATAGAGAGAGCAAGGTTATCTCCTTCAGAGATAAGAGAGCAAGGTTAGCTCCTCATAGTGCCACAGTGCCAAGTGTGTATGATTAGGTAGATCTATGGGAGAGCAAGATCTAGTAGAAGATCCACAGGGGTGATGGTGTGTAGAATCAAAAGGGTTCTATCCAAGGGAGAATCATAAGGACTTGGAGAGGCAAGGACAAGGGTTCTTTCGGGTGTGTAAGATCTAAGTCGGCAAGTGTGCAAGGCCAGGTTGATCTACAATATAACAAGATCAGGTGAGATCTACATGGTAAGTAAGGTCAGTTGATCTACAGTATAGCAAGATTAGGTGAGATCTACATGGTAAGTAAGGTTGATTGATCTCCAGGTGTGTGTGTGTGTGTGTGTGTGTGTGTGTGTGTGTGTGTGTGTGTGTGTGTGTGTGTGTGTGTGTGTGTGTGTGTGTGTGTATGAGATATAGGTTTGTAGGTGTACAAAACTAGGTTGATTTACAGGTGTGCAAGATCAAGGAGATCAGCAACACAATAGGTACTAAGATCAGGTGAGATCTATTTGGAGTACGTGGTGTACTCAGACTTGGAGTATGTGTGTATACTTGGTGGTACTAGCAGTATTGATACTGACTGGTTGAAACAACAACTCTATGTTTGAGTTGATTTTGTTTGTAATTGAGAGAGATAACTCTTGAGGGAGAGTTACTGGTATGCCCAAGAGGTGTTGGAAAAGTGTGATCTCTTTATTGTATTTCCTTTTGGAAGAGTATTAATACAAGTGTGTATTGTCTCTCATATTTTGTGTTGTTTTTGATTTCTAGTTACTTGTTACTTCTAGTTAAATTATGTGTTTAGTTGCTTATACAAAGGTAATCAATTATGCTCTTAATCCTGACAATTGGTGTCAGAGCTTTTGTGAGCCCAGGTCTTATCAAGTGGTATTAGAGCTATTTGTTATTCTAGATCTTGAAAAGTGGTATCAGAGCCTGGTTGAAGGTTCATCAAAGTGAGGTTGCAGGTTCTCAGAGTGAGGTTCACTAATACCTTGGTTTCAGAGTGTGTTAAGTGTTTGTTGATTATAGGTCACTCTCAGGGGTTTTTGATTGAGTGGGAGTAAAGCAATGGTAGAAGAAAGTACATTAAGAATGGAGGAATTCAATGGCAAGAATGATCAATTACAGAATTATGGAAAGAAAGAGCAGGTAAAGAAAGATTGTTGGTTGGTAGAAGATCAGCATGAAGGAAATGAAGAAGCAGATGTTGCAGGGGTTATTGCATGGCTTGCTCTTGTATGTTCCTTGGATAAAATAGAATCTTAGATTATAGATTTTGTTGCCTCTTTCCATGTAGCCCCAAATAGAGTATTTTTCCATGATTATGTCCATGGAAACTTTGGAAAGATTTATTTAGGGGTTGGTGAGCCTTGTCAAATTGTTGACAAAGGGAAAGTGTGGCTGAAATTGCAGACGGCCAACATATGGGTGTTGAAGGAAGTCATGCAGGTCCCAGTCCTAAAGAGGAGTCTAATTTCTATAGGAAAGTTGGGTGATGAGAGGTGCACAGTAACTCTCATAGTGGATGCACTTGAATTAGCATGTGGTAAGAAAGTAGGTATTCTTTATCTATCTACTTGTATTACTAATTCTCCTTCTATTGCAAAGATGTGGCTTTGTAGGCTTGTTCACATGAGTAAGAAGGGGATGCATGTTCTTAAGAGGAAGTCTAATGTCTTTGACAAACTTAAGAACTAGAAAGTCTTGGTGTTCATGGAGGAGATGATGGACAGAGATCAGTCACAGGGGTTGAATAACTCTTAGCAGAGCAGTTTGGATAGGAAACCGACCTCGATGATCAAGAGGAATCAACATCAGTCAGGTGCAGACCAAGGTTGGCCAGAGGTGACTGACATCGGTCACTGTTAAAATAGATTTTGGGTAGACAACAAGTTGTCAAGGAGTCTCAAATGCCCATGTGGAGGACTGAAAGGGTAAATAAGCCTCAAATTCGTTATTCCCCTTCTTTACACTACTTGTTGCTCACTGATGGTCAAGAACCAGGAAGTTTTGAAGAGGCAATGTAGGTAGAATCTAGGAAACAGTGGGAGCATGACATGAATGAGAAAATTGATTCCTTGGAAGAGAACCAAATGGGAGATTTGGTAGAGTTGCCAGTCGGGATGAAAGCACTAAAAGACGAATGGATTCCCAGGTTAAAGAAAGGAGCGAATGGATAGGTGAGATAGAAGGCTAGGGTATATGGTCTTGAGCAGGCTCCAGGATAATGGTGTTTAAGGTTTGATAGGTGTATGACAAAGTATGGCTTTAGTCAATGTCAATGTGACCATTTTGTTTATTTTACCAAGTTGTATAATGGTCACGACATTATCCTGTTACTGTATGTAGTGTATATGCTTATTGTAGGGTAACACGTGTAGGGATTTGTTGAGCTAAAGGTAAAAGTAGCTCAGAGGTGTGCCAAGAAGGATTTAGGAGGAGCAAATAAAATCCTTGGCATGAGTATTTCTAGAGACAGGGAAAGTCATAGGTTGATTTTGTCTCCAGAGGATTATGTGAATAAGGTAGTGGAGAGGTTCAATATGTAGGATGCAGAACCGATTAGCACACCTATGGTTGGACAGTTCACAAAATAGTGTCCTAAATCACATGATGAGGTTGAGTACATGAGTACTAGACCTACTATTACCCAAGCAGTGGGAGTTGTTAGCAAGTTAATAGCCAATTTGGGAAAGGAGCACTAGAAAGCAGTTCAGTGGATTCTCAGGTATCTGAGAGGGACTAGCAGTAGGTATACATGCTATACAGGGTCAAGCACTTCTCTACATGGGTATGTAGATTCATATATGGTAGGTTACTTGGATGACAGGAGAAGCACCACAGGATATGTGTTCACTATTGGTGGTATGGCGGTTAGCTGGATTTTTGAGATGCAGAAGGTTGTTGTAGTCATAGTGGCTAGCAAGGATAAGAACCCTATGGAAATGTTAACAAAGTCGAGAACAAAGGAGAAGTTGAATCTTCATTCAACTTTTGTTGGTCTTTAAGATTAAACTTGAAGAGGGATACAAGCCAAGAAACAAAATTAGATGATGTATAGGTACAGGTACAGGTGCAATTGTTTATCTCCAAGTGGGAGATTGTTAGGTTGTGGAGCTAAAAGCTTCACTGATGCAAATAGTGGAGGTTACTGAGTGTTAAAGTAATTGACATCCGTCTGATCAATTGATGTCAGCAATATTCAGTGTACGCAGTAACCAACATCAGTTATGGGTCAGCCATCATCGGTCAAATAGGAACTGACGTCGACAACCTGTGTGTGTGTGTGCGCGTTTGCATGCGCTTCCAGAACTGGTCTAATTTTAGATGGATAGTTAGTTTACATGTAAAATACTAATTTTAGTCTTGATTCTACATTTCTAATTATTGTAATTAGGAAGTCTAATTATTGTTTGTATGGGATCTATTTAAGAGACCCATGGGGCTGTATTGTAAAGTGTGAAGGATCAAAAGGACTTGTCAAGGACAAGAACAAGGGTTCTTCCAAGTGTGTAAGATTAGTTGATCTACAGGTAGCAAGATCTAGGGAGATCTACATGGTAAGTAAGATCAGTTGATTCGCAGGTGTGCAAGATCAAAGGAGATCTACTTCAAGTACTTAGAGTACTTGGTGGACTGGAAGTAGGCAACAACGGTTGAGTTGATTGTCACTTACTAGTGGAGGGAAGAACTCTGTGTTTGAGTTGGTTTGTAATTGAGAGAGAGAAATCTTGAGGGAGAATTACTATATACCCAAGAGGTGTGAGAAGAGTGAGATTTCTTCATTGTATTTCCTTCTGAAAGAGTGTTAATACAAGATTGTATTGTCTCTCATATTTTGTGTTGTTTCTAAATTCTAGTTACATATTACTTCTGGTTAAATTCTATGTTTAGTTTCTTATACAAAGGTAATCAATTGTGCTCTTAATCCTAACAAGTGGTATCAGAGCTTTGTGTTCTAGATCCTGACACACATAAACAAACTTGATAGGATGAAAGATATCTTGCCATATCAATTGTCACACTACTTTCATATACGATCATTATAAAAATGTATTTTATTGATTATTTAAACTTGATTGGAATTCTTTCACAAAAAGTGCAGGAAGAACTAAAGTAACCAAGATCAAAATAGGATTGGGTAAGATGACTAAAAATAGGCTTTAGTCTAGATAGGAATGGATTGATACGATGACATGGTCTTATTCTAAGATAATGATGGTTTGATAATTTGGATAAAATTGTAAGAGGGTTTCCCCCAAGTGATGGGTTAAATGGAAGGATATGCGATAATGGAAAAAGGATATGTAACAATGGTAATGGCATGGAAATGAAATGGTATGGTACATGTTTTTGGTTTGGGTGTGGTTTTTGATTCTATTGTTCCTATTAAGACAGAGATGCACATCCTAATCAACAAATGATACAAATAGAATAACAAATCATGTTAATTGATAGCCCACACCTCATTTGAATAATTACTCTATCAAAAATGGCCTACAGATTTAGATGTCAAGAATGCTTGTATGATCTTCATTGGTTGTTGATTCTGATTTCTTCAAACGTCAAGACAAGGTATCTTTGTAGACTCTACAAAGGAAAGTGCAACCATGGATGGTAAATAGGGAAAAATAATGGATGGTAGGTTTGATTGTGAAATGGAATGGTAGATGATAATGGAATGTGAAATGGTAGGGAAACAAATAAAGATTAGGATGTTTAGTCACATGTAATGTTGTTGATGTCAAACTCAACATAATTTTAGTTATGGTAGGGTTGAAGACTTATTCTTTCAATAGGACCACTAATTTTTTATATTGTTTGAGTTTTAGAGTAGCTACCATTCGATTAGGCTATAGATTAGAAGCTATTTTGAGTTTATATTTGATTTTGTATTCATCTAATAGTGAAGAAATTTTGTGCTTAGTTACTGGTGTCTGAATGAGGTTTTTACCAATGAAGTTGTCTTGATTGTCCCATAACACCTCCAAGAAGGTTTCAATAAGGAATGTTGACTTTTGGCTTTGATTTTTTTCTACTGCTTCCAAAAAAATTTCAATAGAAGATGCTAAGTCCTGACTTTGATTGTCCCCTAGCACCTCTAAAAAGGTTTCACTAGGAGAGTGTTCTTCTGCTATATGAATTTGGTCTTGGCCTCCTTGCTCTTATTCAACTTCTATGCCACCATGGATGCAATTTAATAAAGTGTGATTCTATCAATCCTAATCAACACTTATGAGAGATGAAATGTCAATAATATGGCTATTTTGCTTGATGGTAATGGCATGTGGAATAATAATGGAATAGGGAGAGGTTGCACAATCCTCATAGAAGATATTGGGATAACTTATGTTGAAGCTAAATTTCTCATCCTCAAAAACTATTGATAAAAAAATTGAAAGTCTTGGTTAAAGAATATTTCAAGAACACACAAATAATAATGCTATCTCTAAGAAGAGATGCTTTATTACCCAAAATTGTAGATACAACATATGCCTATCTCTGGGAAGAAATGTCAAAGTTCATTTTGGGTTACATATTCATTTATACACATTTTAAAGGTAGGAAGAGGATGTGGAAGGTCACAAATATTAAGGGAGATTAAGTGGTTTGACTTCCACGATTCACAACAATATAGAATTTGAGGAATTACTAGTTTTAAAAACTTACTATTTTTAGACTGCACTACTAAAATTGAAATTTGGGGCACTTCTATTTAGTTTTATAGGGTCAAAACCCACCAATAAAATATCCATTCCATCTCACAGTCTTCCTTTCATTATTAGCTTTCCAATGATTCAAATGGGGAGTCAAACAAAGCTATGGTGCAAAAGTTATGGCTCCCAAAAGTTTTTCCACCAATTGTGGTAGAACCATCACCCAAATTATCACCTAAAATGTTACTCAGATCATTCCTCCATCTTTGAGAAGCAATGGTCCCCATTGTATCAATATTTTTCATCAAGTGTGGTAGTTATATTTTGATTTGATTCCTGATGCATACTTGGAATGGACTGTGCTTTATGGAGCTATTCTTTGTGGAGTTGTGTAGGGCCCAATTATTCACCATTTCTATCTAACCATCAGTCTATGGATGGAAGGCCGTGAACTTTTTCAGCTTGGTATCTATTTTCTTCTATTGTTATGTTGTTTGTGTAGTCAAGGCTACAACATTGGCCCTTTTAGATTTTTGTGGCTTGACCACCATGAAAATGAATTTCTTGGTACTAATCAGGGAGATAGATGTATAAGGTGGTACCTATGGTACCCTATAGCAATATGTTCTAAGAGTGATGGTGATCCTTTGATTTCTTGTAGATGACATACTGATCACACATGAATGGTTAACTAAAGAGTACATTGGAAACATATAGATTGACCACATCACATAAGACCTCATCTTGAAAAGGTTTTATTGCATATGAGAGAAGACATTGGTGGATGACATGGAGATTTCTCCTTAGACTCAACCATCTAATACTATATGGATTTAGGTGAAGCTTCATGGATAAATTTAGGATTTTTACAACATTAGCAAAGATTAAATTCTTTTGACTCCCACCATCAAGAATGAAATGTAGAGGCTTACCTTTCACCCATAACTTAGAGTGAAAAAACCTTTCCTTATCATCTAACCTCTCCTCATAGGTTTGTGATGAAGCAACGATGGCATCAAGCTCATCATCTACAATCTCTTCTTCATCCTCTTTGATTGTAGAGTGTGTATGAGGTAGAATAGTAGATATTGAAGATTATGACTCAAAAAGCAGGGACTTAATGGCTCGACATTCTTCCTTGGAGTGCATTCCATATTTGTGGTAATCACACCATTTCCTAGTCTTCCCTTTCTTTTTCTTCCAATTTTTGCTTCGTGTTTGACCTTCTTTGTCACTTTTCCATTTTTAAGGCTGACTCTTCATATTTAGTCTTCCATGCTTCTACTCAATCTTCACTACAAACTTATACACCTCACTAAGGGTTTCCAAATTGAAGAGTTCCATCTCCCCCTGTATATAACATTGGAGTCCACCACGATATTTGAAAACCTTGTGTTTATCACTTTCCTAGATGCCCAATCTCATAGATAGAGAGTAAAAAATGTTAGTGTAATCTTGAACAGACTGTTTCTTACCTTGATTAATTTATTTCCACTATATATATAGATCATCATATGCTCTAATGGGTTAGTATTCTTCCTTTATAGCTTTTATGAAATCATCCCAGGTAGGTTCCACCTCAAATCCAATATCATCCATATTGAATCTCTTCTTGTACACTTCCCACCAATTTTTGATAGGTGATGATGCTTTTAAAAGAGCAAAAGTGATATTTTATTTATCAGTGAATCTATTTACAAAAAAATAGGAAGACAATTGATCCAACTAATTTTCTACTACATTAGCATTGATTTTGCCTTCAAATGTAGGGATATCAAAATTCACCTAAACCTTGAAGGGTGTTGGGGCACTGAAAGGATGTGGGGATGTAGATGAGGAGCCAAAATTTTCCATCAAGATTTGTTGGAGAATTTGGTAGAATCTTTATAGCATCTACACTTGCTACTATTGGAGGGATTCATTCACCATTTCCTTGAAAGGATCAGATGTCTCAGTGTTGTCCATCATTTGAGGTCATTTGGAGTGAACAGGTGGATAGTCTGCTAGATCTTGTATTTTTTACCCAAGCTTCCTATAATATAACCTCATCCTTGGGATCATACACTCTTAAGACAAACCGCTCTAATACCACTAATCCAAAACTTTAAAGTCTTGGTTGAAAAATATTTCAAGAACACACAAATAATAATACTATCTCTGAGAAGAGATGTTTTCTTGCTCAAAATTGTAGATACAACATATGCCTATCTCTATGAAGAGATGTCTAATTTATTTCTCAGGTAACATTTTCATTTATACACATTTTTAAGGTAGGAGGGGATGTGGAAAGTCACTAATCTTGAAGGATATTAAGTGGTTCAAACTCCATGATTCACAACAATATATAATTTGAGGAATTACTATTTTTAGATTGCACTACTAAAATTGAAATTTGGGGCACTTCTATTTGGTTTTTTGAGGTCAAAACCCACCAATTATATCTCATGACATCTCATGGTATTCCCCTTATTCTTAGATTTCCAACGATTCAAACATGGAGTCAAACGGAGCTATGATGCAAAAGTTATGGCTCTCTAAAGTTCTACCACCAATTGGGGTAGAACCATCACCCAAATTATCACCTGAAATATTTCTCAAATCAACTGTAGAAGGATCAAAAATATATTCAAATTGATCTGCAAGGCATGCATAACTAATGTTATAACAATCATGAACATATTCTTCTTCTGAATTTGATTTTAACTCAATAAACTCTGAATCTAATGTTGAGACTAATGTTGATTTTGATTTTGATGCTAAATTCAATTTCATTTTAAGAATAAAAACTCACTCTAAATCTAATTCTTTATCTAACATGTACTCTATTACAATTATGTCTTTATAAATATTTGGTATTGGACAAGTAATAACCTGTGATGGCATAATGGGCTCCACAAAAACTAATTTGTCAAAGTGGAACTCCTCTAGGATGGGAAAAATGTCAAGAGACAACTCCTCAAAGACTAGCTTGTCAATAGTAAATCTCTTGAAAAATAGGCACATGGTCAAGGTAATTATTTTTCCAAATGTGGTTATAATCATTAAGAAGTGACTCAGCAAAGATTTGCTCATTAGTATGAGACTGTTCAACAACTAAAATAGGATCAATAGGTGATTCATCATAGGTTGACTTATCATAAGTGGTTGGTTCAACAAAAACATCTTGGATTGGTTGGTTCTCTTGGCCTTGGTATCTAATGAGTTGGAAAATACCATTTTTGAACATAGCTTGATGTTTGAATGATTGGATCAGTTGAGGTTTGGTTGGGATTGGTACTGGATGAGGAATGACTTGTGGTTGGATAATGGTAGGGAATTATGGATCATGATTGATCATATGAGCTAAAGGATAAAGTCCTAAAATGGTAATGATAGGGCAGTATGGAGCTTGTTTGTTTGCATAATCCAAAAGACTAGGTCCTTGAATCATGAAGGGGCATTATAGAGCTTGATTGCTCATACAAGCTAGAGGATGAGGTCTTGGTATAGGAATGGTGTGACATTGTGGTCCTAGAATAGAAATGGTATGATGTGGTGGAGCTTGATTACTCACATAATTTAAAACATCCAATTCTTCCTCATAAATCATATCATCTTAGTTGTGAGTTGGCTCATACGCCGGTTCTTGACTGTGTTCCATGTACTAATTATTGAAAAGAGGGTATGGATCTATATCCAAAACAACATTATATGTAGTTGGGTCTTCAAATTCCTCCTCATAAGCCTCTTCATACCAATCAAGGTCTTGATTTAAAATTTATGGATTTTGACTATGCTCCCCATATGGAGTATTGTAGGGAGAATAATAAAACTCCTAAAAAAATCTCTTTATAGGGGTTCCTAATGGGATTTTTTTTGGCCATTATATCATAATTTGGATTATATGTGACTCCACCATAGGTGTAGCTAGACATATCTTCATAAATGATGAAATATCTAAAACAAAAAATCTTAGAGTTTTACAAACTCTGAAAAACTATGGCCAAAAGATAAATGGTTCAAACTTGGTTTAACTCGATCGAAGGTGGAGTTGTATCTCCAATATGGTTTACAAGTGGAGTTATATCTCCAAAATTATTTGTGCTAAGACTTGTCATAAAAAATTCTAACATCAAATGTCAAATGTCATACGCATAAAAGGTCAAGCGTCTAAATAAAAACTAGCATGTCAAAGGTCTAGGTCAAAGTGTTCTAAACAAGGTCTAAACTAAGAAAGAGAAAAATTGAGTTACTAGGTCTCTTGTCTAAACACAGAGTCAAAATCTAGGCTCAAAAAAATAGGCATATGATAGGACTTTTAGCCAAATAACATCAAAATCTAGACTTGAAACAAAGGCTGATGTGATTTGATTTAAGCTAATAAGTTTGGAAATAACTTTGACATAAAATTCGCACACATAATCAAACATAAACATGATCTATTAGCATAAATCATAATACAAAAGGATCTTTGAGAAAGGTTGTGTTCTCCCAAATAAAGGCACAAACAATGATGAGGATAGGTATTAAATAGACAAACCGTCAATAGTTTTCAAATTTTGGGTAATCAATTAACTGAAGTTATGCAACCCAAAAGAGAATGATCTATGTATCAACCCCATGAATTGAGGCCTAAAT
This sequence comes from Torreya grandis, assembly GCA_037957365.1. Classification (NCBI taxonomy): domain Eukaryota; kingdom Viridiplantae; phylum Streptophyta; class Pinopsida; order Cupressales; family Taxaceae; genus Torreya; species Torreya grandis. Next base: position 4,475,467 of record JARHVA010000768.1, on the reverse strand, counting down.
AGAAATCAATCAATGTTTGAATCTAAAATTGATAAGGCTAATTAAAAACTCAACGTTGAAAACTAGGATTTTACCAAACAAGCTAGACAAGATTGGACAACATAACAACACAAGACAAAGGTCTAAATGGTATACAAAAAATGGTTTGAAATAAATGGTTTTTGACACAAGGTGAAACAAGTCTTAAAACATTTTTTTAGCCTAATGACATAAGCATGCTCGAATGATGTGATGTATGTTATATTTCAAAAGAATCAAAGGCATAAATGGTTTTACATGATTTGGGTAGCATAACACTACCCTCCTCAACTCAAATACATTGTTTTGATATGGCTTATGAATAAACAAACAAGTGTTATTCTCAAAACATACCAAACAAAAATGACCAAAATACACTAAGTATAATCATCTAAATCTTAGAAATGGTATGGAAATGTGGGGTTGACTAAAATAGCAAGCTTTCAAACATTTCTAGGGGAATCAATTTCACAATGACTTTCACATCAAATGATGCAAAGGACAAGCATAAAAATTGGGTGACTGAGGTATTGGCTATTTGTAAAAAGGTCTAATCCTTTTTACAACTGATAAGTCCTATTGTTCACTTAGTGTAGTGTGATATCCAAATATAGATACATCTCCTATGCAACTCAGGAGTAAGTGAAGTCAATGTCAGGAGATGAAACCTTTAGTCAAAGCTTCCCTAAAGAACTCATGGCAGGTAATGACGTCCCCCTCACAAGCTAAGTTTGCATGAAAATAAAATTTTAATAGAAAGACTTAAGGGTCATTTTCAAGGTCACCTAAACTTTAATGAGTTTTTGGGGAGTTCTTTAGATAACATTCTTTCTAAGCCTTTGACTAGACTTTTTATAATAGGAATGGTCCTTTTGATTCCAAGGGTTCCCTAAAGGGGATAAATAAAAGAGCATACATGCAACATTCCTCTCTTTGCCAAACAAAATCTAATTTAAGTAACTAAGTAAATACAAAAATCTTGGAAAAGTGAGTTCATTTGTAATCCTAAATTCAAAAAATGAGGTGGTGTTTATTTGACCCCTTGGTCTTAGTTGTAACTTTGAAAACTAATGCTAAAAACACTTATTTAAGCACCTTAAATGTTACTTTAAGTACCAAAATAATGTTCCTAATTCATTTTTAAGCATGAAAAAGGTTATCTAAACATGTTTTTAGCAAATGTCAAGCTTGGTCCTACAACAAAAATGTTAGCATGTCCTTTAGTCTTGAAGCTATTTTGGGTTTGAAACAATGAACTTCAAAAAAAAAGCTATCAGGTTTATGTTTTAAGAAAAATGCAGCCACAAACGTTGATTATATAACCAATGATGGTTACAATTACTAATCGATGATGGTTACCTAACCAACATTAGTTATACCAATAGTGACTAATGACATCTATCTAATCAATGACAGTTTTACTAATCAACGTCGGTTACTATGTAAACCCATAACAAAGAAAAATGGCAAAATAAAGTTAGAAAATCAAATTGCAAGAGTTTTAATGATCCAAATGAATATTTTAAAGTTGTGGAATGATTTTTTTCATGTGTGGGATGTGTCTGGTCCCACTAGGCATGCCATTATGTGAACTAAAGATTTTACTCAAGAGAGGATGGTTAGTATCATGTTAGTTTTAAAATGAAAACAAAATGAAAGAAACACACTAACTAACATAACTTCTCTAGGCCTAAACACTAGGGAGAGCTTGGTTAACAAACATGAATAAAAAACACAACTAAAATACAAAATAAACCTTTTTTTACCTCCCTTGGATGCTTCAAAATTCTTATTATAGTGGCTTTCTCAGCTTGTGCTCATGAAGTCCATGGCAATGGAAGCTTCACTACCTCCATCTCTCCTTGGCACCTTTGGCTTGTGGCTTGGCTTGGCTTGGAATCAATTTGGCATGGTAACACTATTTTCATGAAGCTTTTAGACTGAATCCTACATTATAACTTTTCATAATCATGTCTTTTGAAGATATTTGATCATAATAACTTTGCACCAAAATAGCTTAAAAATGATGTTCATGGCCTCTCTATTTATAGATTTTTTAGATTGATTAGAATCAACCTCAATCATCCATCTTAGGATTGAGATGTTTGGCTAAGGATTAATCTAATTATGCAATTAAAATTGATAAATAATCTCATCGCTATTTGGGATAGAGGAGCAATTAAGAGGCATGGAGGGTTTTGATGAAGCATGGGAGGCATGAATCCTGATATTTATGGCATTTATGGCCTACAGATGTCTTCCCAACATATGAGGTCACTTGATGATGTAGATATTCAATATTCATTTCCAAAATAAATTATTCAACAAGTTTCTATGGAATTATTAATTAGGCTCTAACTTGGATTAATTACCTCTAAGCATGATTAAGCACTTTATGCACAAATTACTCAAATTGATCATAATGCCTTGTTATTGGTCCAAAATTTGACTAGATTAAAATTGGAAGGAAATTTTAGATGCGTTGAATCTATTATCCCATTTAGAATATTACCAACACCAAATATCAAAGGCACGTGTCTTGTGTAAGACATTTGATAGGAAATAGCAATCTAGAGCACCTAGGGGTAAAATTGACATTTTGACTCATAATGATCTGATCAAAGTTAGTTGGCCCATAAATTTCATTGCCCCATTTAGTGATACTCTAGAAAAAAATCGGCACTTTAATATGTCAGTTTCACATCATTTAGCATGTTTTAGTGTTTTTAGGCCAAATTATGCATTTTGGGTGGAAATTAGTTAAAAATTTGATTAAGGGTTATTGGTAGCCAATTTTAGGTATCTACACCTATCATTAAGAGAACTTACCCAATATGAATCACTATATCTAATCAATTTAGTATAACCCCCAGTGTAGTGTAATCTAAAATGAGTAGTGCCTCATAGATATCTCAAAATCATGTTGGTAGCCTATCAATGACTATCACAAGGAACATGTGCAGACCTAGATACAAGCCCAACTATAAATGAACTATTGGGGTGAGTATGGCTCAAATACACAAGACTCCCTACCATTTTCTTATATAATGTAGGATCACAAAGTGGAGTAGTATAAGAGGCAGTGAGAGTCACTCAAGACTAAAAAGGAGAAATACTTGTCTTGTAATTAGCCATGCTAAAATGCAGAAGAATATCAAGGGTATAATTTTGCTAACTCAAATAAATCCCTATATCTGATTATGAAATATATAAACTAAGGAATAAGTGAAAAAGACCAAGATCTATCATGTCAAACTATGCTAAAAGTGCCTACTGAATAGTCTAAATCTGAGATGAGGAGTTGCCTATGAGAAGGAGATCATCAAAATACAAGACCAACATAATAATGTCTTCCCTAATATGTTGAATATACACCATGGGATTAGAGTGGTAGTGAATAAAACTAGTAGAGAAAAGAAAATAATCCATCTTATCATACCAAGCTTGAGGGGCTTGTTTGAGACCATATAGAGATCTCCTAAGTTTATAAACAAGAGAATAATCATGGACAAACCCAATACACTGATCCATATAGATTGTATCATACAAGTCTCTATGCAAAAAATCACTCTTGATGTCGATCTAATATACTATCCAACCCAATGATGTAGCAATAAAAAGTATAAGGCAAATAGAATCCATCTTGGCAATGGGTGCAAAATTCTCAAAGTAGTTAATACCTTCAAATTGAGATAATCTGTTTGCAACAAAATGTGCCTTATAGTTTTTAATGGACCAATCAGATGCATATTTGGTGTGATAAATCTATTTACACTTGACCAACTTTCTTCCCTTAGGAAGAGTGACCAAATCCCAAGTGTGATTCTTCATCGATGAAGAATACTCATTTATCATCACATCATCCCACTCCTATATCTCATGAGCCTGTCAAAAATGATGAGGATCCCCAAAGAATGTTTGACATAAAATTCTAGTACCCATAAAATGTGTATAATGATGTCAAGTAGGTGAAATATCCTATATGAATAGTGATGCCTCAAAAATTATAGTATGATCCCACCTAGGCATAGTGGCAACATCAGTGTGAACAAGATCCTCATCCTCTATAACCTCCTTAGGAATATCCTGAACTAGCTCCTCAAAGAATGAATCCTCAAGAGGAGGTGGATCTGTTAGGTATGTGGAGCTAAAAGCTTCACCAAGAAGCATAGACAAACAGGTTCGGGTCTACACAGACGCCGGCGTCGGTCAGGAGCGACCGACGTCGGTCAGTTTCAGTTCAGAGGCGCCGACGTCGGCAGTATGGTCGGCCGGCGACGGTCACAGGCGAACAGGCAGGAACCGACGTCGGTTACCTGCGTGTCCAGAGAGCTATTTCCGAGGACAGAAGCGAGTGTTTGCATGATGAGTTTGAGTTGTAGACTCATGCTCGCGTCTCTATTGTTAGCAATGTTATTTTTAGAGCCCTTGTTGAAGAGGCTTAACTGTTTGTTGTAAGAGCATGCTTAAGTTTCCTATTTTCTATATGTAGGAGAGATCTTCTAAGCTATTGTATGATGATGAATGAGAGAGTGTAATTGAGTACTAGTAGAACATTGTGAATGTTTGAAGGACTGTACTTTAGAGAGAGCTCTTAAGGAATAGAGATCTAGTGAGAGATCTTGTGTGCATCTGAGAGAGGTGTGGAAGAACAAAGTTCTTCATTTGTATTCCTATTGTAAAGAGTTTTTAATACAAGTTTTCAGGGTGTTTTCTTGTATATCTTGTTCTGTGCTATTTATCATTTCAGTTACTTATCTATCTGATTTATTTCCGCATTGATTGCTTTCATAAGTGTAATCCATTGTTGGTTGATCCCCAACAAGTGGTATCAGAGCTCAGGTTCACTAACAGGTGGTTCAGATCTGTGTAGTGTGTTCGGATTACAGGTTGCTCACAGGGATTTCTGTTTGAGTGGGAGAAGCAATGGCAGAGGAAAGTAAGTTGAGAATGGAAAAGTTTAATGGCAAGAACTATTAGCACTGGAGAATGCAGATAGAGGACTATCTGTATCAGAAGGATCTTTACTTACCGTTAGGTGGGATAGCAAAGAAGCCCAAGGACATGGAGGACTAAGAATGGGAAGTTCTTGACAGAAAGGCTCTTGGTTCTATAAGACTGAGTCTGGCCTCCACTGTGATATCTAATTTTTCACAAGCAAAAACTACGGTAGAGTTAATGACCACGTTAGCAAATTTATATGAAAAACCCTCCGCTTCAAACAAGGTATATTTGATGAAGCAGTTATTTAATTTGCATATGCAAGAAGGTGGATCTGTTTCTAATCACCTGAATGATTTCCATGGTATTGTTAATCAGTTAAGTTCTGTTAATATTTCATTTGAAGATGAAATAAAGGCTCTTTTAATTTTATGTTCTTTGCCTGAAAGCTGGCATGGCTTGGTAATGGCAGTTTCTAATACTGCTTCTGCTTCGAATATTTTAAAAGTAGAGGATGTGGTTAGTGTTATTTTGAATGAGGAAATACGCAGGAAAAGCACAGAAGAGACTTCTGGGACATCTGGGAACGCTTTAAATTTCGAGAGCAGAGGAAGGCAAAAAGAAAGGAGCAAGAGGAGATCAAGATCTAAGTCTAAGGGAAGAGGCAGATCCAAATCCAGGAATGGCAGAAGGCCACAATGCTGGAACTGTGGAAAGTTGGGGCACATAAGCAGAGATTACTGGTCAAAGCCTAAGGAGGATAATCAGCACGAAGGAAAGGAAGAGACAAAGGTTGCAGGTATTGCACAGGATGCTCTTATTTTCTCTTTGCATAATAACATAGAATCTTGGGTATTAGATTCTGGTGCATCTTTCCATGCTACCCCTAACAGAGAATATTTCAGTGACTATGTCCATGGAGATTTTGGAATAGTATACTTAGGGGATGATGAGCCTTGTAAGATAATTGGCAAAGGTAAAGTGCAGCTAAAGATGCAGAATGGAAACACATGGGTGTTGAGGGATGTGATGCATGTTCCTAGTTTGAAGAGAAATCTGATTTCTGCAGGTAAGCTTGGTGATGAGGGTTGTACAGTAACTCTCACAGCAGATTCTTGGAAAGTGACCAAGGGTGCACTTGTTATGGCCAGAGGTAAGAGAGAAGGTACTCTCTATTTGTGTAATTGTATTACTAACAAATCTCCTTCAGTTTTATCTACTTCAGATGTGGATGCGAAATTGTGGCACTCAAGGCTTGGCCACATGAGTGAGAAGGGGATGTCTATCCTTAAGTCTAAAGGTATGCTTTCAGATTTGAAAAGTATGGATCTAGAATTTTGTGAGCATTGTGTGTTTGGAAAACAGAAAAGGGTTAGTTTTCTAAAGACTGGGTCTACTAAGAAAAGGCAGAAGTTGCAGCTTGTTCACACAGACGTGTGGGGACCGGCTCATGTAGCCTCTATTGGCGGATCACAGTACTATGTTACATTCATAGATGACGCCACAAGAAAGGTATGGATCTACTATATTAAAAAGAAATATGATGTTTTTGAGACTTTTAAGATATGGAAAGCCATGGTTGAGAATGAAACAGGCAAAAGATTAAAGTGCTTGAGATCCGATAATGGTGGTGAGTTCTGCAGTCTTAAGTTCAAATTGTATTGTTACATAAATGGAATCCGAAGACAAAGGACGGTTCCAAGGACACCTCAGCAGAATGGTATTGCTGAAAGGATGAACAGGACTATTATGGAGCGTGCAAGATGTATGAGATTGCATGCAGGGTTGCCCTTAGAGTTTTGGGCAGAAGCAGTTGACACCGCAGTGTACCTGATCAACAGAGGACCCTCTACAGCTCTGGATGGTGGAATTCCAGAAGAGGCATGGACAGGTAAAAAGGTTGATCTTTCATATCTCAAAGTTTTTGGTTGTGAAGCCTTTGTGCACATAGATAAGGAAAATAGAAAGAAGCTAAATGCTAAGTCTATGAGGTGCACGTTTATAGGCTATGGCTCAGATGATTTTGGTTTCAGATTTTGGAATCGAGGAACTAACAAGGTAATCAGGAGCCATGATGTTGTTTTCAACGAAAGAGTGATGTACAGTGATCAGACAAGGAAGCTAGATCAAGCTGGGTAGAGCAATAATGAGTTGGACGAAGTTATGGTCCAAAATGAGCTCGCGGGAAAAAGAAATAATCACTTACAGGAAAACACAGAGACCGACGTCGGCAGGTTTGGCACCGGTGTCGGCAGTTCAGAAACTGATGTCGGTCATACAGAGACCGACGTCGGTAGACCAGGCACCGGCGTCGGCCAGGAAGAACCGGCGTCGGCCAGTAACAGGTCTACAGGTGGCCGAGGTCAGTCACTGTCAGAAAATTTGGGTGGACAGATTGTGGAAGACGAGTCCAAGACACCAATCAGGAGGTCTGAAAGGGTAAGTAAGCCTCCAATTAGATATTCTCCTTCTTTATATTATTTATTACTAACCGATGGTGGAGAACCAGAAAGTTTTGAAGAAGCTTTACAGGTGGAGTCCAGGAGTAAGTGGGAGCATGGCATGGTTGAGGAGATGGAGTCCTTAAGAGAGAACCAAACATGGGATTTGGTTGAATTGCCAGCTGGTAAGAGAACACTGAAGAACAGGTGGACTTACAGGTTGAAGGAAGGTGAGGATGGTCAGATGAGATACAAGGCCAGATTGGTTGTAAAAGGTTTTGCACAAAAGCCAGGTATTGACTTTGGCGAGATTTTTTCTCCAGTTGTTAAGATGACTTCTATAAGGGTTGTATTATCTTTGGTTGCTTTTGAGGATTTGCATCTCGAGCAGCTAGATGTTAAAACAGCATTTCTTCATGGAGATTTAGATGAGGAAATTTACATGGAACAGCCAGAAGGTTTCGAAGTCAAGGGTAAGGAGAAACTAGTGTGCAGGTTAAAGAAAAGCTTGTATGGCCTCAAGCAAGCTCCAAGACAATGGTACTTGAAATTTGACAGGTTTATGACTGAGCATGGTTTCAGTAGGTGTCAATCAGACCATTGTGTATATTTTAAGAGATTTGATAACGGTAGATACATTATTCTATTGTTGTATGTAGATGACATGCTGGTTGCAGGGTCTCACATGTAGGACATCTCAGAGCTTAAGGAGAAGTTAGCTCAAACGTTTGCCATGAAGGATTTGGGAGCAGCTAAGAAAATCCTTGGCATGAGCATTAAGAGAGACAGAGAAAATCACAGGTTGATATTGTCTCAAGAAGACTATGTGGACAAGGTGTTGAAACGGTTCAACATGCAGGATGCGAAACCGGTAAGCACACCTTTGGCAGGACATTTCAAGTTAAGTAAAGAACAATGTCCCAATTCACATGATGAGGTAGAGTACATGAATAAAGTTCCATATTCTTCCGCAGTAGGAAGTTTGATGTATGCAATGGTGTGTACTAGACCAGATATTGCCCAAGCAGTGGGAGTAGTAAGCAGGTATATGGCCAATCCAGGAAAGGAACATTGGAAAGCAGTACAATGGATCCTTAGATATCTGAGAGGAACCAGCAGTAGACACTTATGCTATGGAGGTTCAGATACATCTCTACATGGCTATGTAGATTCAGATATGGCAGGGGATTTGGATGGTAGGAGGAGCACTACAGGTTATGTTTTTACTGTAGGTGGAACGGCAGTTAGTTGGATTTCTAAGTTGCAGAAGGTTGTAGCCTTGTCAACTACAGAAGCAGAATATATTGCAGCTACAGAAGCTAGCAAGGAGATGATATGGATGACACGGTTCATGGAAGAGCTTGGAAGGGAGCATGGGAGTTGCAGATTGCATAGTGACAGTCAAAGTGCAATCCATTTGGCAAAGAACTCAGCTTTTCACTCAAGAACCAAACACATACAGCTAAGGTACCACTTCATATGGCAGGTATTGGAAGATGGTGAGTTGAAGCTGGAGAAGATCCATACAGACATGAATCTTGCGGATATGCTAACAAAGCCGGTTACTAAGGAGAAGTTGAATCTTCATTCAACTTCTGTTGGTCTTCACGATTGAGTTGAAGATGGAGGAGCTAGAAGATCTTGCTGTACAGGTATTGGTGCAGCTGGTTTATCTCCAAGTGGGAGATTGTTAGGTATGTGGAGCTAAAAGCTTCACCAAGAAGCATAGACAAACAGGTTCGGGTCTACACAGACGCCGGCGTCGGTCAGGAGCGACCGACGTCGGTCAGTTTCAGTTCAGAGGCGCCGACGTCGGCAGTATGGTCGGCCGGCGACGGTCACAGGCGAACAGGCAGGAACCGACGTCGGTTACCTGCGTGTCCAGAGAGCTATTTCCGAGGACAGAAGCGAGTTTTTGCATGATGAGTTTGAGTTGTAGACTCATGCTCGCGTCTCTATTGTTAGCAATGTTATTTTTAGAGCCCTTGTTGAAGAGGCTTAACTGTTTGTTGTAAGAGCATGCTTAAGTTTCCTATTTTCTATATGTAGGAGAGATCTTCTAAGCTATTGTATGATGATGAATGAGAGAGTGTAATTGAGTACTAGTAGAACATTGTGAATGTTTGAAGGACTGTACTTTAGAGAGAGCTCTTAAGGAATAGAGATCTAGTGAGAGATCTTGTGTGCATCTGAGAGAGGTGTGGAAGAACAAAGTTCTTCATTTGTATTCCTATTGTAAAGAGTTTTTAATACAAGTTTTCAGGGTGTTTTCTTGTATATCTTGTTCTGTGCTATTTATCATTTCAGTTACTTATCTATCTGATTTATTTCCGCATTGATTGCTTTCATAAGTGTAATCCATTGTTGGTTGATCCCCAACAGGATCATGGAAAGAAGAAGGCATGGAAGAATATGAAGAATTATGAGATGTGAAATGCTCATCAAATTATATGTGATTTCAAAAATGAACATCATAAGTATCAGGGTCTAAAAGATGATAAGCTCTCATGTCCTTGTAATACCCTACACAAACCAAAGGTTTGCTCTTCTTGTCCAATGCTTTCATTTTATTCTTTGGTATAAATGCACAATCAGGGCTCCCAAAGACTTGAAAAAATGAGACATCAGGCTTGGTTCTAAACTAATCCTCTAAAGTCATATGCTCAAGTGCTCAATGTGGTGTATGGTTCTCAATGTAGTTTTCACAATTAACTACCTTTTCCCAATAGATAGGAGGTAAATCTTATGAATGCATCATGTAGTTAGCCATCTCATTTAGATTTTGGTTCTTCCTCTCTATTAAGCCATTCTACTATGGAGTATGTATAATAGAATGTTGGTGAATAATACCATGGTCTACTAAAACATTAGTGAACTCTCAACTGAAGTATTTCCCCCATTATTTGTATGAAGATTATTAATGTAACTCGATGATTGTTTATTGATCAAAGCCTTAAATACTTTGAAGTGATCAAATACATCACTCTTGTACTTGAGAAAATAAACTGAAGTATGCCTTGATAAATTGTTAATAAAGGTAAGTGCATAGTTATCTCTATTGAAATGAGTAGGAAAGACCATCAAATCACTATGCATAAGCTCAAGTGGTGAAGAATATCACATGGACATGTCCTTAAGAAATGGATCCTAATGTTGTTTCCCCAATGCATAATCGAGGTAGACTCCATCAAGATATGAAATTGTAGAAAGACCCTCTACCATACTATGAGTACTCAACTCCTTAAAATATCTTGTAGTTTAGGCATACAAATATCTCATGCCAAAGCCAACTGTCAAAATATGCATGAGAAACTAAACACATCCCTAAAGGAGGAGTATCATCAAAACCCTCAAAATAGTAAACTTGAGAGCTATGATCATCAACAACATGTACAATGAGTGTATGTGGCTCTAAAAAAGCTCTAACTTTATCACCTTATGGTGTGAAAGTCATTATCTTGCCTTTACTCAAATGACAAACATGATAAATTGAAAGTAGATTGGTGATGATGTCTGGAACATATAATGCATCATTGATGTGACCACCATTTAGCTATAAACATTTTATTTGACGCTTCACCTTAATAGAAATGAAGGAAGAATCTCCAAATTTAATATTGGAAGTGAAACTCAAACCAAGAGATATAAAGGACTCCTTGGAAGAAGTCATATGGTGTGAACCACCAGAATCTAGAACCCAACTATCTAAAATAGGTAACCATTGTCTCCTGACAATATTAAGTGTTTTCCCATTCTCATGAGATGGATGAGTGGAGATAGAAATCCCATGTTTTCTAACAACATATTCTAAGGCTTGCATTCTCTTGAAACACCTAGACTCTTTATGACCAGTCCCCCCACAATAGGAGCAAGATAGGTTAGACTTATTCCTAGTTTTAGAAGATGGTTTCGGTTTATATGTAGAAGTGTTGGTGGGATTAGGTGCATTTTGAGGAGGAGTAGTATTTTTCTTTGTACCCTTAGATTTTCCCTTGGAATTAGAATGTGAATCCACTAATTCTTTTTTAGAGGTATAAGACTCAAGGTGAGATAATGTGGATTCCTCCCTAGTGAGTCTCTCACTAAATAACTCTAAATCTAACATTTTGAATGCAGTTCTTAATGCATCCATACTAGAGAAAAAGGTAGAAGAAAATATTTGGAATGAGCCATTCAACTTAGAAAAGATTAAGTATACACACTCTTTATCATTTTTATCTCATCCACTCCCCTTCAACTATGTCAACAAAAGCTTAAACTTTATGAGGTAATCTACAATGGAAGCAAAGTCTTCTGGATTTAGTGAAATAAGATCCACTTCAGGCTGCATTGCTCTCAAGTGGTATACCTTCCTGAAAAACCCATTTAACTTAGTCCACATTTTAAATGGATAATCTCACCCATAAAAATGAAATAAAATACTATCACTCACATAACTCCCAATCAAGCCCATACATTCTTCAAACTTTAACTGATGCTGATTTTTTTTAAATTCGCTTGTAAATTGTGGTTATGTTTTATTAATTAGGGACCATAATCCTTTGCACTTAATGATTGTCTCTATTATAGGTATCCATGTGTGGTAATTATGTGTAGTCAAAGGATCACAATGATCAATTCCATAGTCCATACCAACTAATCACCAAAAGTAAAAAGCATGCAAAAGGTGTTCAAAAATCAGCATCGAAACAACCCCCTAAAAGATTGTATTATTGGACCCCCCCCCCCCCCCCCCCCCCCCCCCCCCCCAATTTTGGAACTTATAAAATAGTGAATTTTTATAATTTTAATGCCATAAAAGGATATATAATATAAAAATGTGCACTTTTTATAAAAAATAGAACTTAAATCTGAGTTATGGTTCAAAAGTTATAAGCATTTTGATTTCTCATAAAAATGGGTCAAAATAATTAAAAACCACTACAAATTAATTTTAGTGACTAAAATGAAAAAGAACATAGGCATACAGCCACTCATTAGAACCATAATTTTTACATAGACTTAGAAAATTAAAACAAAGGGAAAAATAGTATTTCTGGTTACCTCGGTATGCATGCAAGTGAATTTGACTTCTTTTAAGAAAAATACAACTATTAAGGCAAATAAAATGAATGAACAACTATGTAAAAAGAGGAGAAAAGAGTGGATAAGTGATTAAACAGGTTTAAGAAAGGATATTACTTTTATAAAGGTTTATAAAAGTCTTATCCATGCACTTTTACGCACCTCAAAGAATGACACAGTCCAAATCTCCTAATGCCTTATCTCAGACTTTTAGCATAGTCCTACCAAGTAAAAACACCACAAAAACTTGTATTGCAATGCCTTAGATCCTATGCACTTATTCCAATGCCCTCTACACACCTCCAATGCAATCCCAAAAATAGTCAAAATGCCTTGTTGAATAGCTAGTGTGTAATCAAGAGAGCATGTAAAAAATTGAAACACCACCTTTTTAATTGTATATTGTCTTATTTTCAAGCATGTAGTCCAAAAAAGAGATCTAGAATATGACATCTTGATGATGGGAAAATAAGGATGCAAACCTATAGATATTCCTTCCATACAATCTAAAGCTTCTTCTCTCTTCTTCCAGTGCACCACTTCTTCTCTCTAATGTCAATTTCCTAGCTCTTACGCAATTGCAAATTATCTATACCAATCTAATAGATAGATAAAAAATAATGTAGAGGACAAAGAAAAAAATGCAAATCTGAAGAGGTAAAATGAAATGCAAGTATCCTTTCTCCTCTTCAAGAACCTCTATGAAAATTCTAATGCACACCTTCATTGCCAATGCAGACCATAGAAAACCAACACCTATCTTCCACACTGACCCAAATAAGGAATAATATGTTGAGAATGACCAATCTGATATCTCTTTCCCACACAGTAGATAAGAAAATATTGAATGCCACTTTTGAAAAATCCAATGCTTAGGTACATCTTGCTAAACTTAAAATAGATCTGAAAAAAATAAAAGTATGCCATAAAAGGTAACAAAAATGAAGGTCTAAGAAAAAAAATCTGTAGTCCAATTCCTAGCTCATAATTTCAACACCTTTCTGTAATGGGAAAGATAATGATCCCAAGTAATATAAAAATGATTTCAAAGAATAAGATCTCTAAAAAAGCACCAATATCCTCCAAAGTTAATAACAAAAGATCAAATCTCTCTTCTATACTTCCTCTCTGAGTTGTAGATTTGGCAATAGAAAATTTTGAAAAGAAATTGTAGCAATACGGATGGTTTTAATGCCTTCAATGCTCTGATACCATTTTAGGAATGGTAAAAATATTACATGAAGTCAAGATCTGAAAGGTTCACAACAAAAACATCACAAATATAGTTGCAATCAAATGAAATGCAATACAAAGCAAACCAAATGATTATTCAGAATATGAGATAATGAGATGTTAATACAAAGGAAAGCACTTGCTTATATAGGCAAGGTGAAATATTAAACTAGTTAAACTAATAAATGTGGGATAAATCCTTATATAGGACAAAATCAATACAAGACAAAATAGTTAGATAATACACTAGCAAACATGATAAAATACATGAAATACATACTCTAACAATAGTTTTATAATTTGATCTTGTATGTCCTCAATGGTATCATCTGATTCCTCATGATAAGGCTGATAGGAATCATTTGAGGTTGATATAGATCATATTAAGGCTGATAGCGAGACACTTTTTGATACTCTCCTTGATAGCCTTCCTCATAGGCTTCTTAATATGGTTTCTTAACAACATCATGTCCATATGAACAGATTGTAGGATAACCATAGGACTATCATGGCTCATAGGGAGGATAAAAATCTTGATAAGGCTATTGAGACACATAATTGGAGTCATGAAAAGGCTGATAAAGAGGTGCATAATAGAAGCTTTCATCATATCTAGTCATGCCAACTTCATTAGTCAAATGAGAACAAAAAATATCATAAAAAAAAATCACAATAAGTATCTAAGCTATTTATAACCAGTTAATTGCATTTGGGGTCCTCATTGGTATTTGTTGAACACTTCCTAATGTTGATAGGTAGAAGAACACACCAAAATTCTTCCACTCTTTTGGACCTCAATATCACGGGGCATGCCATAACTATTATAGCTCAAATTTTCACCCTATGAGAGTGTGATTCAATCCCTCTTAACTTGAGCTATGTAATGGGATTGACTCTAGGTTGTGGATGACCTCTAAGTGAGTCAAACCTCTAGATTCAAGGGTTATCTCCGTTAGTTTGTCTATTAAAGCTCATCACCTAAACTAATAGCTCATTTAGATGAAAAGAAAGAGAGAGAGAGAGAGAGAGAGAGAGAGAGAGAGAGAGAGAGAGAGAGAGAGAGAGAGAGAGAGAGAGAGAGAGAGAGAGAGAGAGAGAGAGAGAGAGAGAGAGAGAGAGAGAGAGAGAACATAAAGTAAATATATCATAATAAGGTGATGCACCAATTATAACCTATCCACTTCCAACCAATTGTAATGACACTTCAAACAAAAGCCTAACCTACACATACACTAATCCAAATTTGCCCTTGCATTAGTATTTCTCATGGAGGTTTGTGAAGCAAACTTAAGATAGGAAGACAAAACACAAAGTCATGACATAACACTAGTGAAGATAAAACTCACTAAGCTAATGGAAAACTTTATTATAAAACTTCATGAGACATGTAATAGACTTTTAAGTTAAATATGAATGCAAACAAGGACACCATGCTAAGGAAGAGAATTTATCACTTAACAAGATCGACTAGTCAACAAACACATTGAAACAACTCATGAACAAGGCAAAGTATATCATTATTTATTTATAAAAGGCTAAAAATGGGAAGGGCTTTCCCATACTCACGTGGAGGATACAAACTTAGCCAAAAATTGCTCAATATATAGAGAATGTGAGAGAGAAAAGAAGAAGAGTTGGGAGAGAGAAGGTAGACAAGTGTCATGTGAGATAAAATAATAAGATGAGTTATGGAAGTGCCTCAATAGGTGTAATACACCATGTGTATCTCCTCTAAAGATTCTCTATCTATCCAAGTGGTGTGGGGGGTTGAAATGCATGTTTGACACCTTGACTAGCTTCTTAAAACTCCCCTTTGTCTTGACATGTTCATGGAAAAGAGGCCTTTTTGATGTTTAGATTAGTTTTTTATACCTCTTTTATCTACTCTTGACACCTCTCAAGTAACCCAAATAGTTTTTATTTGAGACATCACCTCTTTCTCTTGCAGGGTGTTTAGAGGACTCTTTATCTCCTTAGGCCTATTTTACACACAAGTGCCAAAAATTGGTTTCAGTTGCTTTAGCTCATCCAAACTTCATGGGTGACCTATTCACATCATATTTGACCTATAAAAATATATTTTAAGGCCTCAAACTAACCCCAAAAAATTGTTATCTACCAAAAGCCTCAATTAGGCCTCATTATTTGCAGCCCTAAAATAGCACAAATCTCCTTGCATAGAGAAAATTATAAAGGGTCCTAAGAATATAAGAGAATATTATAGTACTCTCTATGTCTTTATATCTCCAAGTTTAATTTAATTTTTTGAGAGTGAGTAGAGATGTCCTTTTCTACCCTTTCTCTCTCTTAAATAGGCCTCCCTACCAAGAGAGTGTAAAATTCTTCTATAATCTTTTGACACATTCTAAACCACAAATAATCATGTGATTCACTTATACAACATTTTCCCCTACCTCTATGCTAAATTTGATGTTTTGGCTACTTTTATAGACCTAAAAAATAGAAAAATAGTCATGTTATCCCTATTGTATATGGTTTCATATAGTAATATACCAAACACTAGCATGGGACAATGATCATGGGAGTTGTGAATATGTTCTAGTTGGTTTGGAAGTCCATCTCATCCATCTAGAGGCATTAAAGTTAATTTCTCTCACCTAGTCATTATAGCCATCCTAAATAGCTTGAAAGTGCCTTAACTTCTTAAGGATGGTTCATAACATTGGATGCATGAAACCACTAACTAATTACACAAATTATAATTTAATTATGGTATTAAACTTCCCTTATAATCTCAATATCCCATGCATAATGTGTGATCTTTACCAAGCAGTGCAAGATAGCCTATTAGTTGTAAACAAGCATTTTGAGAGGCCTAGGAATAATTTGGGGTCTGTAGGTCCTTTTCTAAGTTTGATTTGACCTTTAATGACATTCATGAGGTTTTTGAGTTCCTACTTTACACATTCCAATGTTCATCTTGTCACCTTTCTTCATCAAATTCCCCAACCATGCCACTAGCTCAGGCTTAGGGTTATTATATTAGTTTGCCAACCATACCATAATAAACTATGTGTGCCCTATTTCATTCACATTTAGATGTTTTTTCTCTCATGGAATTTTTTTATATATATTTCAACATCCCCTCAAGGTCTCCAAGTCCATTCAAATCTAATTCACCACCTTTTAGGACTGGCTATCTTGTGTATGCACTTTGGGTTGTTACTTGACTAAATAGGGTTGTTACTATATTTCCATCATTATTGATTAAGTATGATATTCATATAGGATATTTTATCACCATTAAATGATCATAAAAACATATTTTTTCATCTCAGTCCTTCTATAGATCCTTGAACTTCCTCAAGCAACCAAACCTGTCTTGTGAACATAGGCAAGACTTTGTGTATTTAGGTTTATTGTAGATGGACAGGTTATGCCAAGTTTGTTTACACTTATATTT
This sequence comes from Torreya grandis, assembly GCA_037957365.1. Lineage (NCBI taxonomy): Eukaryota > Viridiplantae > Streptophyta > Pinopsida > Cupressales > Taxaceae > Torreya > Torreya grandis. The sequence goes on along the minus strand of JARHVA010000768.1, from coordinate 4,458,346 downwards.
TGAGTTTGATGGATCTTTTAGATTTAATTATTCACCATTTAAATCATCTTCACCTACCTGAGGGTCTTAAAGATCTTGAACTTCACTTCACCAAACCATTTCCTCAACTCATTATCTATTTGAGCTTGTTCATACACTTAGTCTACTTGAGACTAAACATGGCTGACTAATGTTACCTTCACTATTGATTATAAGGGATAATAATATAAAAATATTAACACTACATCATTACATTTATATATCTCACTCTCCCTCAGACCTTTACTCTTTCAATCAAACCATTACACTAGCCTAGGCAGGACTATGTTTAGATTGTGTTGTAGGTAACTATCCTTTGTGACCCTTATTGGTCCTTTACTCTACTTAACACTTTAAAAAAAATTATTATCAATGACTTAATAACTCAAAACTCTTCTCTAACCTTAAAATACTCATATAATCCATTCTTAGGTTTTGGAGAGTCCTGAGTTATCCAAATAGTCTAACAGGTGATTGTGTATATGCCTGAGCTTATTCATTTGATATAGTTTATAGGTTTTGGTGTCTTAGGAGTCTTACTTAAATAATGAATCTCCTCAATCTATTTTATGTCATTTATATAATTTAATACCTCATTTATATCCCTTGAACCTCTATGTTTTCATCACTATTATTATCCTAATGCAGAATCTCACTTTAGGTGGCTATATGTGTATATTAGAGCATTTAAATGAGTTTGAAGAATTTATTGAATTTTAAAACTAATCCAAAACATTTTAAAAGGATCCATCTCTAGTTTTTTTATGTCTTAAAACATTCTCAACACTATAAATCTCCTTACTCTATCAACATAAATGTTCAAGACAAAATTTCTACTAAGCTCATTATAGGTATTAATTTTTAGAGTTTAACTATGCATATGAGTTCAATGACTTCAGTGATGGACTTTAAACCTTCCCAATGGTTATATCATATTTATTTTTGTGTCTTAAATCATTTTAATGCCTTGGAAACTTAAAATCACATCAACCTCCTTATTTCAAGTCCAAAACTCCAACTCAACTAATTATAGGTAACCATAGGGAATTTTGACTATGTTTTAGGCCTTTTCTAGGTCCTTACAACCACACCATGACGTATTATATTTTTTAGTCCATTGAGATCACTTTATTATTTTATTATAAGTCTAATTATCCCTTTCAAATAATTTCACAACCTCTGTCATTATTACTTCCACCTACAGTCTTGTAGGTGACTGTGTCACTAGGCTTGTTAACTTGGTTTGTCAACTTCTTATCTCTAGGTATTTGGAGACCTATATTGATCCATGAATCCTTTCAAATTGAAATATCACAATGTGAAATCATTATTTGATAACATTATCAAACATTAATACCACTTAGTTTCTCAAAGTGGTAGACCTACATGTGATTGAAAATGACTATTTAACAACCTTAGAAGTATTAAAACCTTAGAGAGTGTAACATGTCACTAGGACTACAAGAGCATTATCATCATTGTATCAACATATTAACATGAAGACAAAAGTCCAAAATCCTTGAAAAAAAATATTCAAAAACTTCCAACTCAGTCTACTATGCAAGTATATAACACAATCTAAAGAGTGAATGAAGAAGTGACCATTCTTGAAACTTGTACGCAATGTTCAATTAATCATAAGATATGAATGAATTGATAAGAGAGTAGAGGATAATATAAAACCATCTAAATACATCAAACCACTTGGAGAACATTAGAAACATTAAAAAATTATGAATCATCTCAAACTATATACAAGAAATATTTTTCATACCAAAAGGACATCCACACATGCCAATAAGGTCATTGAATGTATGTGAGGCATATACAAACATATAAGAAGCTACTCCAACTATTTTCAATCAGCCATGAATTCACATTTTTCATTGGAGTCATTCTAAACTTAGCTTGTGGGGTTTTGAGCTCTCAAAAAGTAGTTTGGGCTCTTAGTAATTATTCTTTCACAAATTAGAAGCCCATATGGGTCCAAAAATTTGGCAAAAACATCAACCCCAAACTCTACATGTACAACATGTACCATCTGCTTGATTTTTAGCTTCACTAGCTTGTAAATGGGATGATGAAGGAGAGAGAGAAAATCCTACAACCATGGAGCTTGAAACTTATTCCAATGCTTATTCCTAACTTTTAGAAGCCTAAAGGACATTCTAAATTTTTTTCTCTTGCAAGTGACTTCAAGAGTCCATAAAACTTCCTCTAACTCCTCAAACTAGCATTGAAATCCAAGAATCTAAGTTTGCTCTAACTTGATGATAAGTATAGCAGTTATATAACTGCTTCAAGTTCTTTGAAATGTGTTTTTTATGTATTTTTGATTAGGTACTTTGAAAAATATCAATGTTAGCCAAAAATCACATTTATATGCATTTTTAACACTTTCAAGCTAGAAAATGAACTTTATACATTCTAAAACTTCATGAAACATTGTGAAAAGGTGTTTGACACATGAAATGACTTGAATAAACCCCTAATCACCTATGACACAACTTTACTATGAATTATTAACTCATGACACCCCTAAACCATTATATGACCACAACATGAAATTACCTTAACTTCTCCAAACTAACCTTAAAACATGCTATAAAAGTTAAATTAATACTCTAGGGACCATCTAGAGTATGACATGACCATGTGACAATTTTGATTTTGGAGGGGGTGACCAAATTTGACTTGGGGTAAATTTTTGTTAATAGTTAAATCATCATATTATATGAAATCAAGTTCAAGGCATACCCTGAAATATTATAAATCATATGGAAAGGGACATATACAATCCATCATATGATAGTTCATTATAGCATAGTTTTTTGAGGCTTATAAGGAAATACTCTTATAGTATGAGTGAATATAGGCTTATTCATTACTAACATTAATTTATAACAAATTAAAAAGGCACAAATAAGTACCAAGTGGCACAATTGGTGTATAATATTGATTTATAGCATGTCTAATAATATAGCATAGTAGTTAGTAGATATATGTTGTATAATTTATTATGATTAATACAAAATATACCAAGAAGGTCATTTTTATTGTATGTCATGAGTAAAATGGACTACATTTATGAGAGGAATATGTTATGCCTTAAAAATATATTAAGTCTAAGGATGACATGCAACAAAAAATTTAGTCCAAAGACCCAAAAACAAAAAATTATAGAAGTAAATGGTGTAAATGTGATTTCCTTTCTAAGTTCAAAAGAATAATTCCTATAAGGCATAAGGCTGAATTTTGTAATGTATCAAATCAAGCATTTGAATTCCTTGAGTAACCACAAAATAGACATGTGGAATTTATCCAACTAATAATACATTAATTAAATGGAAAAATGGCCTGGGAAGTAGATGAATGGATCCTTTATAAGGTAGCATGAAAAAAATATTAAATGTCCATGTCAGTTGGATTTAGAAACTTTTCAAAATATGAATAAATCCATTAAATCTAGAAGCTAAATTATAATCCAACACATAAATCACTTTACAAAAGTGTGGGTTAAAAGTAGTGAAGAGTTATAAAATAAAAGGGGGGGTCACATTACCATGCAAAGGAAAAAACATAGGTGCTAATAAGCTATGACATGCTAGTTGTATTAGGAAAAATGTGAGATACACTCATAAGGCCAGTGTTTTCATAGAAAAATTATAACATGGAAATGAAGGGAATTAATTCATACATTTGTGATATTTACAAAAATAATAAACTTGTATGCCAATAAAAAATGGGGTGATCGAGTCCCATTTTAAATAGTTAAGATAGAAAAGTAAAAGTGGTTCACTACTCTGCATGTGCAAGTGGCTCTTAGTCAAGCAAATGGTGCACTTACATAATATGATCCACTTTAAGGCTTATATGTAGAAAGGATAGTGTGACTACTAGTTTTTATACATAATTAAGATTTATTAAAACTATCCTTAGTCATTTAAAAAATACATAAATTAGGTTATCATCATAGATCATCATTCACATAATTCTAATACAATTGAAAATGCAATTAGATTAAAATTAATGGGTTATTTTCTCAATCCATATAAGTTCAAGATACCACCAATCCATCCTTATATCAAGGATCAATTCTTAGTTTCAAGGATGACCAATGGCTTTCCCACCACCTTGGTGACTAAAAACTCCATCTATGTATTGGTATAATTGATCATGGTGTGATACTAGAAAATTAAAAAATGAAAAAAATAAATCACTATGGGTGTGATTGACATCTCACATAGAATAATATGATTGGGAGAGGAGTTCAATTGGCTGAATTTTTTAAATAGTGAGATCATCACAAATGTGGTAATGTTCTTACAATAAAGAATCAAGAGTTTCAATATCATCATTTAGTCATTGTGATTTGTTTCAAAAAATTTGGAAAAGTTCATAGTTATAGAAGATGATTTTTGGCCAACTATTACCTTTAAGAATGTGTCCTATAATAAATTATAAGACCTATAAAATAAAGATAAAAGGTCTTAGAAATGGTTGACATAAGTCACATAGTTCATCAGTGTGAACCCTCTGATTCCCAAATAGGTGTATGTCTATCTCACACTTCTAGATTCAATGACATAATTTCCTAGTGGAGTGATTATTTGATCACATGGATTAGGGAACTTAAAAGTGTATAAACCAAATTTATTCATTACAATTCACATGGTATAGTTGAAACTTGGTATGAAACACAGTATGACTGCAGAGAATGTGAAGCCTTTGAAATCAATGCCACCACAAGCCACATCATAACAAGTGACTCCAAAACAGAAGGATCTTATCATCAATAAACTACCTAAAAATGAAAGGAACAACCATCAAAACCATATACAACCCATCCTCAAAATAATCCAAGGAGGTAAATGAATTATATAATATTTTACAAAGCTATATTATGATATGTTGATGGTATCTCAATTTGATGTCCTTGGCATCACCTTTATGGACATGGAAAAATTTTCATATGAATAAGATGAAAAATAATGGTTCTTATATAATTCCATGAAAAGTGTACAAATATAGAATAAGGTACATAATTCCATATATTTAAACCTTTCACCAATGGATCAATAAATGAGGGTAGGCATGTAACACAAAAAATCATGACACATAGCAGTTTCATAAGCAATTTTTTTATACAATAAGATATGAAATTAGAGGAAATAATGAAACTAGTTAAAATAGGAGAAGAGCTAAAATTAAGCCCAAGTTTTCCCCATCACAAGGAATCTCAAGGAGGAACTTGAGAATCAAATTTCACTAGCATTTTGGATTCATGTGGACTTGTCTAGAAATGAGGAAAATCTAATAAAAATTAATTTCAAGTTAGTGCACATCCAACTTGAAGTATGGATGAAAATGCATGTACTCCTAGAGGATGTAATCTACAAACACCAAGTGGAGGTTGTAAGGAAAGTATTTTAATAGGCATCAAAACTATATAACATAAGAAACTAGAAGTATCAAACAGGGAAGAGAAGATTAAAATCATGGAAATGGAAAAAATATACTTCAACCACCACCTTCATCCAAAAAAAAATTAGTATCAAATGAAGCCATATTTTTAGCAAAGGTAACACTAATACCCTCTTCTCATTCATCCTAGTTCATTACCCAATTGTACTTATCTCTCCTCCATAATTCTTACATTCACCATGTTAAACTCCACCTCCCACCTTTATATACATTAATCATTTTATGCCTTGATTCCCTCCACATTCCTTACCAAAGGCCATAATTCACCTTATAAATTAATCACTTCTTAAGGATGATTCCCATCCTTAGGTTCTTGAATCACCTTGATATCCTCTGAGTGCATCTTACATACTTAAATGGTTATGACACAACAATGTAGCACACATGTTTTAGGAGAATTCATAGGAACAACCATTACATGGCAAGAGAAACCACCTTCCCTAATGTATCTAGATAAACCTCAACCACAATGAATAAATGATGAATAACTAATATGTGATATTGAAAAATTACAATCACAATTAGAAAAGAGTCTAAATATAAAGTTGGGAACAAGAGATAAGATAAAGAGAAGGAAGCCCAAGCCAAAGTATCCTAAAATAAAGCATTTAAAAATCATTTTATTGAGATGTGGAGGAAAATAAGGAATACTAAATAAATAATAAGGTTTTGTAAGATAATACTACACAAGAACATGCCACAAAATATAAAGTGGATAAATAAAGATATTTGAATGAACAAGTAAACAAAGTTAAAGTTTAGAAGGACAAAAATAACAATAATAAAAATAGTTATAAGACAAGGAGGATTGAGGAAATGAAGAGAAAGATAAGAAAGAACAATAAAGAATTAAAAAAGAGGAAGAATGGGTAAAGGACATGGAAATCAATATTGGGAAAGAAAAAGAGTCATAAAATCAAGGACACACAAGACAAGAATAACCCAAATATATGGCTTCAAGTTAGGTTACTAGTATGACAAAGAAACAAGATCAAGTCTTAGATCCTGTAGACCAAGGTTCAAACACAAATGCACTAGGCCAAGATAATATTAGACATAGACAAAATAAAAAACTGTCAGGTTTAGAATGAGAAAGTTAGGATCGCAAGGGGAAGGTTTGAAAGGTGGAGATGATGTACAAAAAACTTGATAGTTAGATATACAAGATCCATATACAATAATAACTACCACTGTCATGGTAAACACCCACTTATGAAACTCACAATCTAAGAAAACACAACAATCATCATAACTTGCCTTGACTACTCCATCAAAAAACTTAGTTGTTTATGTTACAAGACATTTTTTGGATAGAAAATTGGAAACCACAAGTTTTTTCAACCTCACTCAGAAATGTTATGCTTCATCTTGCACAAGAGAATCAAAATATGAAGTATACTTGTGAAGGTAGAAATGTCTTTGATTAAAATTGCCCAAGTTGGTGAAATGAGTAATTAAAAATTAGGTGATGTCTAATCAACTATTACTAACTTCTCTTATGACAAAACTATCACATTGATGCTTCATGAAAAGGATCAAAGAGATTAAATCATAATTTCAATGAAAAAGAGATTCCACCAAGATATTAATTTTGTTGTTGGAGAAGTATAAGAAGGTAGTGACCAAGGTATCAAAAAATGTAGGGAAGATAGTAGTGAAACTTATAAAATAGAAGGAAAAATAAGAGGCCATGATAAAAGAGACCCAAGAGCATATGTAAAAATCAAAAAATATTCAAATGGTCATTTTGAGTGGCATAAACAATATGAAAATGGAATTAGATCTAGTGTAATCTCTACAAGAAAGTGATAATGTCATAGATCAAATGAGGATTTAGGATTTGGAGATGAGACACGGTACCTTTGTTTGGGTTTATGAACATAGGTTCATGGATAAATTTATGTATATTAAATTTGAGATGGAGAAAATAATTTATACTTAGACTCTAATTATTCAAACCATTAGTGAGGATGATATGTTCAATATCATGAAAAATATTGGTGCAATTTTACACATACTTTATAATGGTGTGCATGAAGGACTTGCCAACTTGTGAATATAAAAGGCTGATCTAGTTAGTAGTATACCATCCTTAGATGATATGTTTGATCAACCATATACATTCCAGTGGCATAGCTTTTGTGCACACTAAAAATTAATCCTTCCCTCTGAATCCAAACATTTCTAGGTGCATCTTCATCATCGCAATAGAGTTCCAAGAAAATAAGTTAGTCATTGCCTACACCACCTCCTCCATTATAGTAAGGTATTAATAATCTAAAAATTATATGGAATTTTTGGCCAAACAAGTTTTTAAAAAGGTTAATTTTTAATAATTATCTTTAAGAGAGGACATGAAGGTTGAAAATTCATAAAGGGTGGCCTCCTTATTATGCCAACAAATTGAAAACCTAAAAGGTGATAGCTTATCATGTTGCTTATTTAAAAACCTAAAATGGTGGTTAAGTAGTGCATTAGATGTGAAAAATTACAAGGTATTGGAAATTAAACTTAATTTGAGTTCACTTTATTATCCTATCTGTATTTAGATGTGTGTAGGTTTTTTTATTATGTGTAGTTTAATTCACATAATCTAGATTTTATGAGCTGTCACACCTATTTTGTCCCTTTTTGAGGGAATATTGAAGTTCCATGTTACATTTAATTCCTTATACACTTTTAAAACACTTCCCCTTCACTTCACAAGGATTAGTGACACTAACCACACATTCATAAGGTCGTGTAAGTTCATGATAAAAATTCTATGTAACTCCTTTTGGCCCACTAACTCTATTTTAAGAAATATCACTTCTCTCATTATTCACTAGAAGAATGCAAAGATAATTATTCTTCTCTATTAACTTTTCTTCTATTAATATTTTAATCTCAAAGATTATTGTATAAGCCTACCTTATTAATGCATGTGGGTTTTCTTCCATTTATTTGGTTTCCCCACTTATCACTTAATGTCTTGCATTTTTATGACGTGGATTTATTTTGAAGTGATACCATGTGTTTTTGTGCATTTATTTACTTCCTTCAACATTATTTTTCAATAACTTGTCATCTATTTCTAACATGGTACCGTAACAAATTTTTTCCCACTGAGCTTTGAGTGTTTGTTGGCACATGGTGGAGAAATACCTTTTTCACACTTTTTTGCAAGGGTTTCAACCCTTAAAAGCTTTTTATTATGTATTTTGGTATATCTATCAACAATTTTCATGCATATAATCCATTTTTGTGTATTTTAATGCTAACATTTAATTTTAGGTTGTTATAACAAGGAAGATTTTGATTTGATTCTATTTTTTTCATCTAGTTGCATCCTCGTATGCCATTTTTTTAAAAACCATTTGATAAATTTAAAGCACTAATTTAAAATGTGAATTAGTAATCAAAAATTTAATTGGTTTCATTCTTTATTTATGATATTACATGGTAGTGCAAAAAAAATAATTTCTTGCTTTTATGTGGTTTCAAATAAATTAATTTGGTTAGTTTTTGTGTGTGAACCACTATGTAGTAATATTTATTTCACCTCTAATATTTATATATTTATTGGAGTCTCTTTTCTCAGTTGTGGTGCTTTTTAAACAATTCATATCTTTGCCTTTCACTGAGGCATTTTACCTTTAGTTTCCTCTTAGCCAACATTAGAGGAATGCATTGTCTTTACCTAGTTTTTCCCTCATATCTTTGCTTAGTTTTTTAGAGTTTCTTATTCTCATTTGTTTTACGAATTGCTAGTTTTTATATTTTATTTTATATTCAGACATTCCTTGGCACTTTACGTTCATCCTATACCTATATTGATTTAGATGTTTTCATTTCAGTTGTGTAGTTCCCCCTTATGATAATGCCTTGCCACTCTATTTTCTTTTTTTCTCATCACATACAACTTGTCATTTTACTTCTACTTAAATCTTGGTATTTTACTTACTCCATTTAGATTTTTTAACATGTTTAAGCTCTACCCTATGATGTTTTTTTTTTTTTTTTTTAATTACTAATTTGTATTCTTGTCAAAATGCCTCTTTACTGCTTGCATTCTCAGTTAAATGTGGTTACCTCTCCTTGCATTGTCATTTTATACTCCTATATTTCACCTATTTGTTGTAGTTACTTCTACTTTGTGGCAATTTTCTATGCATGTTTATTATCTTTCTTTACTTTGCATGTGGCACACTTTGGTTGTAAATATCTCAAACTTATCCTTTGATTTATGTATGTTTTTCATCCCTGCATGTGGTGCCTTTTTTTTTCTCTCTCTCCTACTTCTTTTTTAAAGTATCCACTATAATGAAAAACTTGATCTCAAACTATAATTAAGATCTTGTGTGGCATTTAATTTTTTTATAAGTATCCTTTGATGAGCATATTGCCTTTTTGTCTAGATTATAGTTTTCATTATCAGTTTAAAAAAAGTTGTATATTTGTTTAAGTACTTCATTTAGTTTTAAATATTCATTAACTCCAAACCTTTTATTTCATATTCAAAAAAACCAACAACAAGCCATTTGTTGTAATACTTTTTAAATCTAAAAGAAAATAAATTTTTATGGCATATTTAATCATAGTTAAAACAACTATAAAAAAATTTCAAGATTTGAATGGTTTCATTTGTCTTTATTCCCTTTTTTGATAATTTTCATTTTTTTTTAATTTTTATTATTATTGGTAAAGTGGGGTTTTTGTAAATAAGGACCCAACCCTATATAAGAAACAAGTAAAAAAGGTATAAAGATCTCAAATATACATTAAAATCTATTAATTAATCCTAAAAATCTATAAAATAAAAAATAAATAACATAAAAACAACATTAAAAAACACACACAAAACAAGGAACCAGAAAAGAGTCATTAGTCCTTGTGGCCTCTAAAGGCCTCTTCCCAATTAACCATCATCCTTTCAATATCTTTTTCCATGTTTTTCACCACTTGAATATCTAGATCCACATCCTTGTTTTATGTTAATTCCTTGGCTTTCTTGTTAGAATTATTGGTACCTTCTTTCTATTGTTTCCTACTATAAAATTGTCTAATAATATGCATACTAGTAATGTAGTTCTACCTCGAAACCTTGATGAATCCAACTAAAATATTTAGAATCTCTTTCATAGTTTCATTCTCTATTTCTAAACTATTAACTTTGTCCTTGAGTCTTTTGACTTGAGTAACAACGTCTTTCATCTCTTATTTGACACTTAGGGCTCCTTCATCTTAGTTAAGTAACCTAAATTATATCTTCAAGGAGGAGTGATCCTTAATAAACCATCTATGGAAATACCTATAGATCTCAAGCTACTCTTTCATATTTTTTAGCTTACTCTAAACTTCTAACATCTCCACCAATTCTTTGAACTCAACATTCCACTTCCTCTTTCCTCTCATCTTTTTCTTCATTATGGTATTTTTCAACACTCCCTTATTTGGTGTTTTGAGTAACTTTAGAACAGCCCCCAACTATTCAATCCATTCCTCCATATCATCTTAGAGCTTAACATTAGATACCCCTTCTCTATTATTTCTTAACTCCACATGTATTATGTCATTCACAAAACTTTTCTCCACCTCTCTATTTTTTAATTGTTCTTAGAAGAGATTCTAAGAATATTCCTCATCCTCACCTTAACCAATCCTTGTTTACTCCATAGGATAGGGCTATAAGTAAAGCCACAGTTGATGTCTTTATGGTATTTGAGAATTTCCATTTTTTATAATCTTATAATAATTTTTTTACAACAATAGCATATGGTACCATAAGTTATTTTGTAAACTTTCATATTGTCACATAATTACACTTTGCAATTCAACAATTAATGTGCCAATACATTTTACTATTGGAATGTTTTAGTAAGACTATTATTCCAATGTGTTTTGTGTGTTTTATGCATTCACCTATTTCAAATTCAAACAAAAACAAAAAAAAGTGTTGATTGTATTTACATTTTTAATGCATAAATATTAAAACCAAAAACAAAAAATATTCATTATTTTAATGATTTTAATATAATCATTTGGCATTTTAATATTTTAATCCTCGTGGTTAATTATTTAAATTTTTTTATGGTTAAGTTTAAAACCTTGACTTTAATATGTTTTCATTTATGTTTGTGTTTACTGTAAGTTGTCTGTAAAATGTATTATTTTGAGTTATTTGATTAACAAATAAATTTGTGCATAATATTATTTTAGCTTCTAAATTTCATGGTGTAATTCATAAATAATTTGAAGGTGGATTTGCATATTTTTTCTCTTTTCACAATATTTTTTAAATCTATGTACTATCCAAATGGAAGTCACACTTAGTTATGGAATTTATCTCTTTACTCATTTTTATCTTGTTTTATATCTAATTTTATTACATTACATGTATGTAGATCATATTTCATGGCATGGTTGTTTACTTAACCTAAATATTGGTTTTAGCCTTTTGTGTTTTTCATGTTATTGAGGATCATTTTTTCCATCTCCTTTTGTTTGGTCTTTGATCCAAATCAAATTCTTGAGAGATTGTTGATGATCACACATTCATCTTTGAAAGACTTTTGATGATAATTATACTATTTTCCTTTATTTTATCAAATAATTATAATATTATAATTCCTCTTAAAGTAATTTGACATCAAGGGGAAGTATGATGTTATGTCCAACTCCCTTCTTTATTTTTAAAAATTTCTCCACTTTTTTAACCCCAAGTTAAGCTTAAGGGGGAGTGTTGTAGATTAATCTTTATTTGGGTTAACTTTATTATCCTAAGTTTATTTAGGTGTGTATGTTTTTTTATTATGTAAATTTTTAATTCACATATTCCAAATTTATGAGGTGTCACACCTATTTTGTCCCTTTTGAAGGGAATCTTGGAATATTTTGTCACATGCAACTCCTTATTTACTTTTCACACACTTCTCCCTCACTTTATAGGGATTAGTGATAGTAGGCACACACTAAAAAGGTTTTGCAACACTATGATCAAGTTTCTTAATAACTCTTTTTGGATATCTATCCTTATTTAAAGATCTCTCACTTCTTTCATTATACAATTTGAGATATATTTCTACAAAATTTTGAAGGTCATTCTTCTTTCTTATTTTCTCATCTATTATCCTATGTTAATAAATATTATAATGTTAGAGAATGTTGATGTAAGTGTTCTCTATTAATGCATGTGGAGTTTTATTCCATTAATTTAGTTTCCCCACTTATCATTTCATGTCTCTCATTATTATGGTATTTCTTACTTTGAGGTGATATATTGTGTTTTTGTGCATTCATTTACTTGCTTAAACATTATTTTTACAAGATATTATCATTTGTTTCTAGAAAAAATGACACTTCTTGAAATATTACAATCATAACTTTAGATCAATGTAGAAGTATAATATACAATAAGCATCACCTAATGATCAAGAGTTTACATGGCCAATGCATATTTGATAATGCCTTATGTCTTGGGACAAAACAACTATTTAAGTCCAAGAAAATATTGGCAAGGAATTTCAGTTTTTGGATTGTAATTATTATGTAATATATTAGTTAAAATATATTATAAATGGATACATATAGAAGATTAAATTCCTATGACAAAGAAAAATTAAAAAATGAAGAGCCAAGAGTTTAAAGAGTCAAGATGGATCTATAAATATCATATAGGTTGTATGAAGAAATTGTTGTTGTTAATTAGTAGTTGTTGAAAATTGTAAGGAGTTAGTCAATACCAAATGTATGCTTAGCCTAAATAATTTATTAAGATATATATGAAGATAATTCACAAGTCTGTATTATGTGTATTTTTGTTATATCAAGTATATGTACTTTTCAATTGCCTTGGTTTGTTTTTATCTCACAGTAAATATTAAATCTAGTCTATTCATTGTATGTTTCAAAATTGAATAGGTACTTATAAATATAGATTTATTTTATTTACTATCTTGTGAATGATTAAGCATATGCGATAGAATACAACTTTAGAATGTCCTAATGTGGACTTATATGGACCATTGCTAACATATTGACATCATTGTATAACTTCTTGAAATATTCAAACTGGATATATAATAAACTCATTATATGACCCTATTTTGAGGTGTGCATGTTCTTGCATATCATTCATCTCAAAATAAAGTATCATACACATGATGTATAACATAGATAAAAATAAAAAAGTTGTAATAATCATTTAAATCACATTTTTAAGATGCATGTGTAATTATAAAAAGATATCATCATTAAATCTTGTTGATTACCTAATATTAATATTTCAAAGCAAAAGAAATATTAGTAAAGGTCTTGAAAAAGGAAGGACAAATGATATGCCCTAATGTAAAAAGAAGGGAAAGATAATCGATATGCCCTAAAGTAACAATATACCCCAATATGAACAAGATATAGCAATGAATATATCAAATATATTGATTCTAAATGTGGATACTATGTATGAAAGATGTGAGGCAAGATCCTGTCTTCATATAAAAATATAAAATCTATAGACATATGTGTGCATCTTTCCCCAAATTAAAATATACATGTAATAAGCATAGTGATGGTATTCCCCTATATTGGCTGTCTATATAGATGAATTAATGAATTACCCATAATGTAGACAATATATGATATATGAAAATCCATAAAGACAAGTCTCTAAGATGTGTTGACACAACTAGACAAGATAGCCAAAGGCAATACAATCAAAAAATACATGCAAGTGTGTAAAATCAATGACCAAAAAAAGATTAAAGATATGATGATGAGGATGAAAGGAAATAAAAATGAAAAGACTCATACAATAGAAAAAAAAATGACTCAAAAGTAAAATCGATGCAAGTGCATTATTCATTGGATTCTTCAAAGGCTTTCCCTCTAATATAGATAGGCGATAAACACATGAACCAAATTTATTTTTAATAATGAAGGGACATAGTTAATAGGGTTTGAATTTTCGTATATTTTCTATATCTACATTTTTTCCCTTTTAGTTCCAAGTCACCCACAATAAATTCTATTGATATAATATTTTTTCTATAAGCTTTCTTAAGGAAATTTTGATAAAATATCAAGTTTTCAATAGAATAAAAAAAGCTTCATACAAAATTTTTAATTGATGTAATAATTTTTATCTATATGATTTTCCATCCACAATAGCATTAAGAGACACATGAAGAGAAGGAATATCAATCTCTGAAGGAAAAAATTATTTTGTGCCACAAACAAGAAAATAAGGGGTAGATCCTAGAGCTATCATGATATTTTCAAAATTTTGATAAAGTGTATGTAATAGGATAATTCCTATTTTCACCAAGTTTAACAACTATTTTACTCAAAATATTTATGATTTTCTTATTTGTAGCCTCAGTTTGGCCTTTCTATTGAGTAAAATAAGGAGTTGAAAATGTATGTATAATATTATATTTAGCTCAAAACTTCTTAGTCATCTTATTTTTTTAAGATGAACCATTATCCCTAATAAAATAAGACAAAAATCCAAACCAAATGTAATGAAAGTACTTATATTAAACTAATTGAGAGTATTAAATATAAATGAGTATATGAACAAAAATATATCATAATAATAAGATCAGATTAAGTAGTTCCACACCAATAATTGACAATAAAGTAAAATACATGATAAACAGAACTGAGCCACTTCAAGAGTGCAACCTCCAAACACATCCAAATGAGATTATAATTCATAGTATGATCATAATTTATTAACCACGACCTATAACATATACCCTACTTAGGCTATGGTTATTTAATAGGCTTACCCTAATAACAAAATGATAGGATAGATAATTGTGAAAAAATAAGATTTAGGGCACATGTCAGCCACACATATCCCTAAAAACATTATAAGTTAATGATATAACATTCCCCTTACCTTCAAAACAACATTGAAAAACTCTAGATGTTTCTACAATAATTCTTCATCCTCCCATGTTGCATTCTCACTAGTAATATTCTTCCACTTGACTAAATATTTCTTAATCTCTCTTGTGAGTAGCTTTCCCATGCATGTCTAAAGGATCTCCTCCAACTTGAAAATAATTATTCCTTCCTTATCCATTTATAGTAATCCAATTTTTGCCTAAAATATCTATCCAATTACCTTATTCAATAAAGAAACATGAAACACTATATGTATGATAGTAGATGGGGATAACTCTAGATTGTAAGCAACACTACCAATTTTATGTAGGATTTGATAAGGGACATAATACTTAGGAGATTTATTTTTCTTTTTTTTTGCTTTAGGTGAATTTTATTGTATGGTTGAAGGCATACACAAACCCAATATCCTACCTCAAAATTCATCTCCTTATGATTTTAATCTTACTATTGTTTCATTTGATTCTTTGCCATTATTGAATTCTCTCTTAGATTGGTTAGTACCTCTTAATTGTGTTGAATGTGTTCTTAGACAGATCAAACCTTTAGTTGTTCCCTTAAAGATGAATTTGTGGAAGGAGTTTACTACATGTATAGTTCTAGAACTAGAAACATTTTGGAAGAGGTATGGAAGGAAGGGTTATACCACCATTCCTCTAGTGGCAACCAATGAACACAAATTTCTTGTTTATCTAATGAAAAACAATGAAGATGACTTTCAAGGAATTTTTTAAACACATATTTTTTTGATCAGATTCAGGATGATAAGATGAGATATGATTCAATTAAGTACATGTTAGCCAAAATTATCTAGCATTAGTTACTAGCATTTCAAAATTTCCCCATCATGCTCTTAACTTTTTTGATAGCCATTTAAAAAATATTGTTTTGGTCATGGTTGGCTTCATAATGGTAAACATTGTGTTGTTCCTAGTAGCTTTTAGATTACCTTAGGGTGGTCTAGTTAGAGGTGGAGTCCAAACACCTAGTCTTGTCATTAAAATCACTCAATGTGGTCATATCCAAAGTGTTTAACATAGATTAAGGTAACTTTGGATATGTTAACATTGTTGTGAAAGTTAAGGTAAAGTGTGAACCATGGTAAAGATAATAACATGTGTTAGGTTGTGAAGCTAAAAGCTTCACTGATGCAAACAGGGGAGGAGGTTGCTGAGTGTCACAGACACCAGTGTCAGTCAGGCCAACCGACGTTGGCAGGGTGCAGACAGAAGAGCAACCGACGTCAGTCAAAAGTTAGCCAGCGTCGATCACCTCTAAGCAGACAGGGACTAACGTCAGTTGCCTGTGTGGTTCAAAACTGCCAGTTCATAGATAGTTAGTTAACGAACTAGGTGTTTGCATGTTGAGGGCTAATTATATTCTCAAGCTGTGGATCTAATTATTGTAATTAGGTGTTTAATTATTGTTTGCATGAGATCTATATAATAGACACATGGGCTATATTGTATAGGTGTGTTAGAGAGTAAGAGAACAAATATTAGCTCATTTTGTGTGTGAAGAGAGCATGGTGTGTTCCTCCTAGTACCACAGTACCAAGTGTGGGTGCTGGTTTGGAGAATTAGACAGATTCTTCATGTATGTAGGATCTTGGTCAACAGGTGTGCAAGGCCACATTTAGAGATCTACATGGTAAGTAAGATCATTGATCTGTAAGTGTATGTGTGTGCATGATCCAGGTTTCTAGGTGTGCAAAACCAAATTGATTTATAGGGGTGCAAGATCAGGGAAGACAACAACACAACAAGGAGCAAGATCAGGAGAGATCTACTTGGAGTACAGTGTGTACTCAGTTGGAGAGCAAATAGGAAGGCAAGGTAGTTCCTTCCATAAGTAAGATCATTTGAGTTGCAGGTTGTTTCAAGTTTAAGGGAGATCTACTTGGAGTGCGTGGAGCACTTGTGGAGTGCGTGGAGCACTGGTATACTGGCAGTAGTGGATACTGATTGGTTGGAGGTGAACACCAACTCTGTGTTTGAGTTGTGTGTTGGGACCATAAGAGAGAGAGATTTGAGGAAATAAGTATTATACACTTGAGGTGTGAAAAGCCTCTGAGAGGTGTGAAGAAGAAGTGGCATCTTCTTTATTATATTCTTTTCTAGATGAGTATTAATACAAGTTGTGTATTGTCTCTCATATTTTGTGTTGTTTCTGAATTCTAGTTGCTTGTTACTTCTGGTTAATTCTGCAAATTTAAGTTGCTTGTATATGGTAATCAATTGTGCTTCCGTATTTCCCAACAAGTGGTATCAGAGCAAGGTTGTTGGCTCATAGCTTGATACCAAAACAAGTGGTATCAGAGCTAAGGTTGCAGGGAGCAGGTTTTGTGTTTGGTTATAGGTCACTCTCAGGGGTTTCTAATTGAGTGGGAGTATAGCAATGGCAGAAGAAAGTATGCTAAGAATGGAGGAATTGAAAAGCACAAATGGTCAATTACAGTCCTATGGAAAGAAAGAGCAGGAAAAGAAAGATTATTGGTTGGTAGCAGATCAGCATGAAGGAACTGAAGAAGCAGATGTTGCAGGTGTTGTTGTATAGGATGCTCTGGTATGTTTCTTGGATAAAGTAGAATCTTGGTTTATAGATTATGTTGCCTCTTTCCATGTAGCCCCAAAGATAGGTGCTGGTGAGCCTTGTCAAAGAATTGGCAAAGGGGAAGTGAAGCTAAAATTACAGGCAGCCAACACATGGGTGTTGAAGAAGGTCATGTAGGTCCCAGTCTTGAAGATGCAACTAATTGCTTCAAGAAAGTTGGGTGATGAGAGATGCACAGAAACTCTCATAGCGGATGCACTTGAATTAGTGGGTGGTAAGAAAGTAGGTACTCTTTATCTACTTGCTTGTATTACTGATTCTTCTTTTGTTTTAGAGACATGGCTTTATAGGCTTGGTCACATGAGCAAGAAGGAGATGCATGTTCTTAACAAAAATTCAGATGTCTTTGACAGACTTAAGAACTAGAAAGCCTTCATGTTTATGGAGGAGATGGTAGATAGAGATTAGTGGAGAAGGCTGAGTAACTCTGAGCAGAGCAGTTTGGATAGGGATTTGATTCAAAGAAAGCTCACAGGTAAAAAGTCATCGCTCACAGGTGAACACAGGTACCGACGTCGGTCAGGAAGAATCGACATCAAACAGACAGGTTCTGATGTCGGTCATGTGTAGACCAGAGCTGGTGGTGTTAGGTAGGGTAAGACTGACGTCAGTCAAGAGGACCAACATCGGTGACAGTAAGACCAATGTCAGTTAGGAGGACCGACATCAGTAGCAGGTAAACACCAACATCAGTGGGGTCGATAGTCAGGACAGGCGCATGGAACCGATGTCGGTCGGATGCAGACTGTGTGGTGACTGAGGTCAGTCACTGTAATAGATTTTGGGTGGATAACAAGCTGTCAAGGAGTCTCAAATGCCCATATGGAGGACTAAAAGTGGTAAGTAAGCCTCAAATTCATTGTTCCTCTTCTTTATACTAGTTGATGATTGTAGAGCAGGAAGGATCTAGGAAACAGTGGGAGCATGGCATGAATAGGATGCAGGACCAAATGCGAGATTTGGTAGGGTTGCCAGCCAAAAGAAAGCACTGAGATGAATGGATACCTTGGTTAAAGAATAGAGAGAATGGACACGTGAGACAAAAGGCCAAAATATATGGTCTTGAGGAAGCTGCAGGATAGTGATACAGGTTTTGACAGGTGGATGATAAAGCACGGCTTTAGTCAATGTCAGTGTAACCATTGCATTTGTCTTATTAGGTGGATGATGGTCATAACATCATCTTGTTAATGTATGTGGATGGTTTGCTATCAGGTTTATACATATAGGGTTTTGCTGAGCTAAGGGTAAGATTAGTTTAGTGGTTTGCCATGAAGGATTTGGAGCAGCAAAATTCTTTGGCATGAATAATCCTAGAGACAGGGAGATCACATGTTGATGTTGTCACAGGATGATTGTGTGAAGGTAGTGCAGGATGCAGAATAGGGTAGCACACCTATGGATGGACAGTTCATAGAACAGGGTCCCCAATCACATGATGAGGTTGAGTACATGTTTACTCCCTGAGTTTGCCCAAGCAGTGGGTGATGTCAAAAAGTTTGGAGCCGATCTGGGAAAGAAGCACTGGAGGGCAGTTTAATGGATTCTCGGGTATTTGAGAGGGACCAGCAGCAAGTTGACATGCTATGTAGGGTCAAGTTCTTTTCTACATGTGTTTGTAGATGTGGATGCAGTGGGTTACTTGGATGACAAGAGGTTCACCATAGGGATTGTGGTGGTTGGTCTTCAAGGTTGAGCTTAAAGAGGGATACAAGCTAGGAAATAGATTAGATGGGGTACAGGTATAGGTATATTGTAGCTATTTATCTCTAAGTGGGAGATTATTAGGTTATGGAGCTAAAAGCTTCACTAATGCAAATAGGGGAGGAGGTTGTTGAGTGTCACAGACACTGGCATCGATCAAGCCAATCAACGTCGATAGGGTGCAGACAGAAGAGCAACTGACGTCGGTCAGAAGTCAGATGGCATCGGTCACCTCCAGATAGACAAGGACTGATGCTGATTGCTTGTGTGGTTCAGAACTGTCAGTTCATGAATAGTTAGTTAATGAATTGGGTGTTTGCATGTTGAGGGCTAATTATAGTCTCGAGTTGTGGATCTAATTATTGTAATTAGGTGTCTAATTATTATTTGCATGAGATCTATATAATAGACTCATGGGCTGTATTGTAAAGGTGTGCTAGAGAGTAAGAGAGCAAATATTAGCTCCTTCTATGTGTGAAGAGAGCATGGTGTGTTCCTCCTAATACCACAGTACCAAGTGTGGGTGCTGGTTTGGAGAATCAGACAGATTCTTCATGTATGTAGGATCTTGGTAAGTAGGTGTGCAAGGCCACATTTGGAGATCTACATGGCAAGTAAGATCATTGATCTACAGGTGTATGTGTGTGCATGATCCAGGTTTGTAGGTGTGCAGAACCAGATTGATTTATAGGGGTGCAAGATCAGGGAGGATAGCAACACAACAGGGAGCAAGATCAGGAGAGATCTACTTGGAGTACATTGTGTACTCGGTTGGAGAGCAAAGAGGAAGGCAAGGTAGTTCCTTCCATAAGTAAGATCGTTTGAGTTTTAGGTTGTTACAAGTTTAGGGGAGATCTACTTGGAGTGCGTGGAGCACTTGTGGAGTGTGTGGAGCACTGGTATACTAGCAGTAGTGGATACTGACAAGTTAGAGGTGAACACCAACTCTGTGTTTGAGTTGTGTGTTGGGACCATAAGAGAGAGAGCTTTGAGGAAAGAAGTACTATACACTTGAGGTGTGGGAAGCCTCTGAGAGGTGTGAAGAAGAAGTGGCATCTTCTTTATTGTATTCTTTTCTGGATGAGTATTAATACAAGTTGTGTATTGTCTCTCATATTCTGTGTTGTTTCTGAATTCTAGTTGCTTGTTACTTCTGGTTAATTCCACAAATTAAAGTTGCTTGTATATGGTAATCAATTGTGCTTTCATATATCCCAACAACACGGTGACCCTCCAAGAAGATAATGTATTCTAGGTTGAGCAAGAATACTAAGGAACAAAGCTAGTGAGTTGATGACATTATAATTTTAGGCAATTTGGAGAAGTTAAGGTATTTTTGGAAAGATTAAATTATTTCATTACTTTAGTCTTATGGTATGCACCAATGTTGTAATGAGACTTACTAGGAAATATCCAACATGAAGGTCTATATCATTGTATAGGGGTATTTTATATCATTTAACATTTATGGAATGACATGATACACGTACTTTGTCTTATATCTTGTCCAAGATGAATTAAGACTACTTTTCCAATGTTGAAACTCTTTTATAACTGCCTATTCATCATTTCTACCATTTGAATAAGGCTTAATGAAGAAGTTACATGGAAATAAAGGTGGAAAATTCTATAGTACATCAATCCACCACTGTACAAGTCAATTGAAACTCCATAACTATCTGGTCCATTAGCTCTAATAGGGTAAGAAATCAGGATAAGTATTTTGTTGAGGAAAAAGGCTTGTGAAGGTATTTTGGCAAAGGTTTTATATTTAAAATCAACTCTTGAGCCTCAAAAAATCTCTCTATAGTCTCCTTAAACTCAAATCCATGCTTGAGAAGAAGTGACAGACTCAGAAAAGGTAAAAACCTATTCCATTTCTTCATCAAGTTTATAGGTCTACTAGACAAGCTCAATAAAGGTCAATGGTTTAATTATAGTACATATAGGAGAGATAATATCAGGTATAATGATATTATGGGAATGAGGGGACCCATATGTCATTTCAATTCATAATAGGAGTTATGAGATTTAGGTCTTGAGCTTTATGAATCATCCTTAACAAAATAAGGTGTTTAAAACCCTCTCAAAACCCCAAAATCTTAGTTTTGGGTAGTTTTAGAGCATGTTGAGATCATTAGTTAAAATGGATGATTGTGTGATTTTATGCAATATCGTACTAGTCGCCCCATGTGTCTCTAATCATTCATTTGGCACGTTCTAGCAATAGAGGAGTAAAGCCTCCACTTTAAATGAGTTATAGACATATCTAAAAGGTTACATGTAGGGTTTTTTTAGTTTTGAATGTTTTCTTACCTCAAGTGACCCTAAATAAATCCTTATAAACCTCATACTTATATCATTCTCATAAATTGGTAGATAGTAGATCATGAAGACTATTAGTCTTAATGTCCTTCATTAAGTTTTTAAATGGAATGAGTGAATATAGGTTTGTGACTAATGAATGAGTTCCCAATACATTTTAGGAGGAATTATATGATGATAAAGTATTAACACACCTTGATATTCCCATGTTGGTAATTAATCATAATCAAATGACCAAACTCCTTCCAAGTTGGTGAAGAATAGAGGTGAGAAAGGACTAATGTTGTCATGTACATACCAATAGCCTATAGGTTTGGAAATTAGATGTGAGAATTATTGATAAGTTCTAAATGTTTCCTCAATGTAAATATTCTCAATGTGATATTTGACTTCACTTTTCTCTTATTTTTATCATCCAAACAAGGAAGATCAATCATAGGGTGAGAGAGGAAGGTGTTAAGCCTAAAATAGAGACCTATAGGTCTACCTCCAAGGTAAGCATAAATGGGCAAATCTTGTCATGACCAGAGAGTTTGAGAAGAAACATGAGGTAGAATAGATATCAAGGAATAATTTGTAAATTTTGAGATTATATGAAAATAAAAGAGAACACTAAAATGGCCAAGTCATTTGAAAGAAGTACCTACAAGTTTATGCTAAGAAAGTGGGCATAAAATAACAAGCTTTGCATGGGACCTAGGTTATGAGAGATCAAATAGAGTGTAGAGGGAATGAAATAAGTTTTAATAATATTTAATACCCTTACTTTTAATGGTGATAATAAAACACAAATATCCTTTGATTGAAGAGTGTTTTAGGCTTATTGAAGATCTAGGAGAGCAATAGTGATCTTCAGTTCATCTTAGAGAAACCAATATGGAATTGGTTTCTCATCACTATAAATGGTTCAAGAATGTATCCTAAATTAATTAATCTCATATAATCATTTATATTTTTCATTTAATAATTAAATGCATGTAGTTGTGTGTAGTCAATCATGGAAAAAATAGGCACCTTGTAAGTAGATTGTGCAATGTCAAGAACATGATTGTGATAGGTTTAGATGAACATCTAAGGTAATTGAGTCTATTATAGGTATATAAGGGATATTTAAATATTATATGACATTATTTATAGTCCCATAATTGATAAAATAGTCCCAAAGATAAAAAATAATAATAGAATAACTGAGAAGCCTAAAGAATACACCTACAGGCCTCTCATAGGTAGAAAGAGGAAAAACACACATGTATTATTGGATTAAATGTTAAAATGGTTTTTATAGGTTATATATACTATTATTAAGGTAATTATCCTTACTATAATCATCAATAAGGCCAAAACCAACTAAATATAACTCAATATACAGGCCTAGCAGCCAAGAAGCCTAAAAATGCACCTATAGGCCTATACCTAAAACATGAAGGAACTTGCAATTTTTGGAAGTAATTTTGGGGATGAAGGATCTTAATAAGTGAATGGTACATTGTAATATATGAATTTAAGTTTTATACTCATGGTAATTAATATAAAGTGTCAAATAAATATTGTTAGGGTCACTCACATTCGACTATTCATAAACCCTAATATTGGCCTAATGCAAGTTCTAAGGAGTTTGAAGAATCAAAAAGATGAAAAAAATAATTTCACATGTCATGGTATGTTGTAAATACCTCAATGAGGTATTTACAACTCAATCCAAGCACTTTCATGCCTTATCTTTCTAAATCAGCTCTCTATAGTGCACTAATAGGCACGTTTTCCTGATAAGGTAGTCTTCATTAAGTGTGCATTAGGAGTAAGTGATTAATTATGAAATAAAATGTAACATAGAATTAATTCCTCAAAATCACAATAGTAGAGACTTATGGAAGAAAATTCATATCTAAATAAATACACACATAACACTGATATAATGTGGTTCACCCAATGTGGGCTATGTCCACCAAAAAGTTCTCAATAATATTATAAAAAAGAGTACAAAACAACTCTCAACAAGAACCTCTTATAGAGATAACTTTCTATAAATTTAATTCACACCATAATTCTTGAGATGTTAAGCTACACCTCAAACCCGATCACACTGACCAAAGAGAGAATTACAGAGCTCAAAATGAGATGAAAAATGTGATGAATAATGTGTTACCCCTCACCCCTATTTATACTTTTCAAAAACCCTTGAAAAATGTGCCATACCTTGGAGATAAGCATATCCCCACCAAAATGGCAAAAAATAAGGGAGGTTACAACCACCTGGGATAAATATAATCCCTTGATTCTCTCACAATATCTTAAATCATACACACTCCCCATAAAACATGCCACAAATGTGGGAAGTGGTTGACACACTCATTAATGCATCCCACCATTGTAAAAGGTAAAAAATTACATCTTAAAATTGCCCCAGTAAATTTATTTTAACCTTAGGGTTGAAATTGATTGCATATTCAACAATCTCCCACTTGGAGTTCGTTTCCCCTTGAAAAAAAATTAACACTCCTCCATGATCTTCATGAAGACCAACCAAAGTTGAACATAACCTCAACTTCTCTTGTGTGACTACCTTGGTCATCATATCCATAAGATTCTGGTTGATATGTATCTTCTCTAGCTTCACCATGTTTTCCTCTAAAGCTATTCTAATGAAATTATATTGCAATTGTATGTGTTTCATCCTCAAGTGGAAATCAAAGTTCTTGGATAAATGTATAGCACTCTAACTATCACTATGTAATCCCCCAACTTCCTACTTATGCCCCAACTCATTAAGTAATTATTGTAACCAAATCATCTCCTTACTAGCCTCTATAGTAGTAACATACTCAACCACTATAGTTGATAAAGCCACAACCTTCTGTATTTGGTATATCTAACTAACTATTGTATCCCTGATAGTAAATACATAACCTATTGTACTCCTACTATCAACATCCCCAACCATATCTGAGTCCACATAACCATGAAAAGTTATGTCTGATCCACCAAAACATAATGTTATACCCATGGTTCTTCTCAAATATCAAATAATCCACTTCACTACTTGTTAGTACTCATAACTTGGATTACTCATGTACCTACTTACTACTCCTACTGCATGGGCAATATATGGCCTAGTACAAACCATAATATACATCAGGATACCAACCGTCGATCAGTAAGGTACCTTGGACATCTTCATAGTTTCTTATTCTATCATGGGATATTGCTCCTTTGATAATCTGAAATGGCCTAACAAAGGAGTCCCAACTAGCTTAGCATCCTGCATACTAAACCTCTCCAAAAACTTATGTTGACCAAATTTGACTTTTTAGTCAAACTAGGGCACTTATAGGCACAAAATTTAATTTTAGGGTCTATATGGGGTCTAAATATATGTTATAAGGTCTTTTATGGGTTAATTAATGTCATTTCATATTATGCTACCTTTGGTTATTAGTCCACTAGGTCTATTTATCAGTTTTGGGTCATTTAGAGGTCATTTTAAGTGCATTTAATGATTTGTACAAGTTTCTTGGGATTTTTGAAAGTTAAAAAATATTATTTTATCACCCATGTGTCTTTAAAAGTATTAGGAGACTGACATAACTAAAAAAATAATAGGTTGTTTAGAGAAAAGGCAATTTTCTTGGCCAAAGAAAGAGAAAATGACATTTGTATAGTTTTTTGGGAAGTGTGCCACTTGTAAAAACATGGTGGTGTGACTCTTCACCTTCCCACATGTCATATCCACGTTTTAATTGAATAAATTTCATAAAAAAATGCATATATAACTCATTTCTCTCCCTTTTCCTCTTGGCAAGCAAAGGAATGTCAACTTCAAGCACTTGGTACCGAAGGTAAATAAAGAGTTAGAAGGAGTAATTATACAAGTGTATTTTAATCTAAGTTTAATTCATTTCCATAAGAATAACTTGATATTTTGTGAAGTATTCTTCATGAACCATCAATTTGAGTATAGGTAATTTTTTGGGGAATTGTATTGAAGAGGGGGTCACTATTTGTATTCTTTTTCATTTCCTTATTTTGGCCTAATGATTTCATGTTTTTAAGACATCTCCACATTCTTTCCCAGGTGTTATTTTAGGTTCCCCATATTTCATTTTTCTTTAAAAGCATCAAGAATTCAAGGAATTTTTCTCTAGGTTTGCTTTCCACTTTAAGTCAGTATACTACCTTTTCCCCAAAAGAGTGCATCTACAGGCATTATTTGGAATTTATCCACATCAAAATGATTAAATTGGATGTGTGATAAATCTTTGGTATTCATTAACATGTGTTTGGTGGCATAAGTTTAATTAATAATCCTAGTTCTTGCACCTAGTCCACTATTTTTTTCTTCACTGCCCACTTCAACTCAGTCCAGCCAATAAGAGGCCAATTATAGGGGGTAGGAGAGCTTGGAAGAATTTATATGGTCTTGTGAGACTTCACTAGTCTATACATGTTTATTCCCACATGTTGGATCCAACTCATTCATCAAAAGAACATGAAGAAGTGATAAATTGTAGATGAAGGAGGTGACTGCAATTTCGTTCCACAATCCCTAAAATGGCCAAACAAAGGCCCAAGAGAGTTTTTGAGATATCATATAACATGTTTCCATGATCCCTAAGTTTTCCACTTGAATTAGTCTTGTATCCCTCATATAATACAATAACCATGCCAAGTTTGAGACTGAATTGTAGAGTAAAGGGTAGATTTTGACACCCTCCAAAATGGAAAAAACTCACTAAAACTTGACAGTGAAATCTATAAGATTCCCAAAGATAATGACACTTGCACCATACTTTAAAATCCATAGTCCATCCCTAGTAAGAGTAAACAATTCAAATGGTTATATCAATCCACTTTAAACACTAAATCTACGAGAAGAAGGGATGCTCATGTGCAATGACCCTATAGGCCTATCCCCTATCCGTGCACAAGGTAGGGAGACAATGAGGATAGTGAATGCATGCTTAAAATATTTGTCACAAGGAGGTGTTACTAAGGAATCTTGGGAAATAAATAGTCCTAGAGTGAATACCTACAAATTCAAATGCAAGATCAACAACCACTAAATAGTCTCAACATAATCCAAATGATTCTTGGATAGCTGCAACAGGCCTAAAATATGCATCTATGGCCAAGTCATATGAGTGTGGCTCAGTCAAGAGAGTAAGTGGTATTTTGAAGTCAAAGAATGTATTCAAGTGGGTGGAATGAGGTGACATGATGACATTATAATTAAAAAGAGATTCATACCTACCTTTTGATGTTTGGAAATAGTCTAATGCACCAAACACAGTCAAAATAGTGACTAAGATAGTCAGTAGGCAGTGGCATCCTAGTTATCAAGCTAGACATGAGATTATTGGGCTAGTTTGAGGACTTCCAAGGTGAATTTGGATATTAATATGTTCCTATGACCTGATAACATTGAGGAGAGGTCCAAAAACCTTAAAACCTTTCTCAAAAATGTAAAATAGGGGTTAGTTAAGTGACTGTCACAGTCAATACATAAGCATAGTCCTCAAGGACCAAAGCATGGAACTATGTTCCTCTTCCATGGCTTGCTCCCACTTCTCCCTAGCATTCACCTGCATTGTTTCCTCAAAACATTTTGTTTCTCCACTGTTAGTAAGTAACAAATAACTCAAATATGGGGGAAAATGTTTAAGAGCTTTTCTTACCCTAGAATACTTTCTTACTATAGGAGTTTGGGGTTCCTATGTAGGAGGTTCTTAAACTATCTCCTTGGACACCTTATCATTCATAATATCATCCAATATTGTGTACTCTTTTTGTTCCTATTCCTGAAACTAATCCTTATACATGAATTTTTCTTTAAAGACAAGATCCCTAGACCAAAATATTTTCTTGTCTCTAAAACTCCAAACCTAGAAACCAAATTCATCCTCACCACAACCAATTAAGGTGCATCTCTCAGACTTAGCTTCTAAATTGGTCCTATCTTTCTTGAGAGCATGATTAATGCCTCACATCCAAAGACCCTAAGAAAAGAAAATGTAAGTTTCTTACCAGACCAAGCTTCCTCAAGTATTGTTGTCTCCAAATATCGCACCCTAGAAGAGAGTGTTCAATCCTCTTCAAGATTTGGGAAATGTTGGAACATTTCTAGGCATTTGGGTATGCTTATAGAGGAAATGGATCTTTAGATTTAAAGGGGCTATCTCCCTAAATATATCCTTGTAAAATAACTTCTATCTAAACCAATTTTCTTGAAAGGAAAAGAGATAGAGATTATAGAAAAGAAAAACCTACTCTAAGAGTGGTGATACACCAAGATTATCTTCCACATGAATATCATATTCTAGTGCACAATATAGCAAAATGCACAGACCATTCCCAAGCTCTAAGGATTTCTATCACAAGTATTTTAGTATAGAGGTGAGATGCATGAAATGACATAAGGTAAATGAACTGAAAGGAAAATTTCACATTCTAATAACAATTATACACTTACAACAATTCAACACACTTGAACACACTCTATATGACCTGTTAGACTAAGGACTTCTTCTCAGAATGAAAGATAAAGGATAGAAGGATGGAAAATAATCAATTACTATCACTATATGTCTCTTACACACTCAAACAATTGTTTAGAAACTTGAAATAAATAGACTTTTACCTAATTCTTAAAGGCAAAATGTGACATCAATCCAGTAGGGCTTCACCATACACTATGTGGTTGCTTTTACACTAGTCCAAGGGCTATATTTATAGTAGAAAGAAAGTGAGAGGAGGAGGCCTTTGGTGCCAGAAGGAAGAATCAATCTATTATGAGTCTCCATTTTTAGCTACAACCATCTTTGTAAATGATTCTCCTTTGGTCCATTTGATTGATCCATGTCACCTCAAGTGGTTACACAGCTAGCTTGCTCTCTCAAAGATGCTTTCCCAACCATTGCACTAGCAAAAACAAGATATTTTGAGCTGAGTAATGGCATCAATCAGTTATTTAAATGAGATTCCACTTGTTGTATATTTATTTTGATGCTAACAACTTCTCATTAGCTTATTGAGGTGTGTAATAGCATAGGGAAGAGTTGCTTTCAATCTGTTTAGCCTTGGAGAGGCAACCACATGAAGTCTATGTGTATACTTTCATGGCATTTGTCAGAATCCTTTGAAAAATCATTCCATCTCAACCAAGTTGAATGCTTAAATCCTAAAAAACTCCTCAGCTTTTTATTCCTTTGATTTGCCATCAAAAAAATGACACGGATCATGATCTGATCAATGATGAGATGAGCCTCATTTGCATCTACTTGGGAGCCACTGTTTAAACACAAATGGCTAGCTCATCACCTTGAAGTTGATGTCCATATATTCATCACTCTACTAATACCATTCCTTTGGACTTTTTTTTTTAGATATAAAATCTGAAACAATTTTCTTGTGGACCCTTTTTTCTAAAAGAATTAACCTCTCGAGCCCCTTCTCTTTTCTCTGAAACAATCTTTCTTTCATACTTTCTGCAAGTGTTCCTTTGGAATTTTTTTGAAGGACACTTTTGATGAGAATAACCCTTTGACATTTTTATTTTGCCTCTTTAAAATCCTAAACATGCCCTTCAGCATTCTTGGAATGTCCCTTCAGAAAGCTTGTCTAGAGAAAAAGACCCTTTAAACTCTTTTAAATGTACCCTTCAGAAAAATTTAAAGGACACTTCCATGAGAAATAATTCCTTCAGAAAACATGAAAAGGACCAATTCCTTTAGGATTTTGAAAGTGACCAATTTCTTCAGTGAAAATGAAGTGACCAATTCCTAATAAAAGACCCTTTGGAAATATTGAAAATGTCCCTTCGCTTGAGAAATGACCCTTCAAAAAGATTGTTTCAGAAAAAAATTCTAAAATAATTCCTTCAAAATAAATATTAAGCCAATTCCTTTGGAAAAGTGCAAGAGACATTTCCTTCAAAAAAATGCAAAGTACACTTCCATCAGAAATAATTCCTTCAAAAAACCTAAAAAGGACCAATTCCTTCAAGTTTTTGAAAGTGACTGATTCCTTCGGCAAAAATGAAGTGACCAATTCCTGAGAAAAGACCCTTCAAAAATATTTAAAATGTCCCTTCGCTTGAGAAATGACCCTTTAAAAAGATTATTTTAGACAAAAAGTTTGAAACAATTCCTTCAAAAAAGTGCAAGAGACATTTCCTTCAAAATTTTTGAAATGTACCCCTTGAAAACCCTGAAATGGACCAATTCTTTGAAAAAACAAACCCTTTGAAAAAGTTGCAAAAGACACTTTTCCTTTGAAAATATTGACGATTCCTTTCAAAAATCTTGAAATGTACCCTTCAGACTTTTTTTGAAGGACACCTCCATGAGAAATAATTCCTTTGAAAAACTTTAAAAAGACCAATTCCTTTGAACTTTTTATTTCGGACAAAAAGTCTGAAACAATTCCTTTGAGACTTGGACAAAAAACCTAAAACAAAACCTTGCCGAAAAAAAATAACACTTGAGAAAAAATACCAAAATAACACTTGCAAAGAGACTAAACAAAGGCTCCCAAAGGAAATAACACTTGGTATTTTTTTGTGGGGATAAACCAATTAGGAATGTGACACTTAGCCAAAATAAAAGATGCAAAACCTGGGTGTGAAAATTAGCTAACATTCTTGGTGATTCCTAGGGGAGGCATGCCTACTATGCATAAGACCAATTGCCTAAATCCTTCCTTTGGGCATGCAATCACGCATATAGGTACCCAAAAATTGACTTGAATAGACTTTGGCTCAAAAAACACAAGCTAATTGATTCACATGCACAAAGTCATAAATGACACCAAACAAAAGGAAGGAAACACACTTGTGCTACAAGGCACTTAGGGAACACAACAAAAAACCAAAGGAAACACACACCTAAATTAATATTTAAAAAATATACTTGTAAGGGCTAATAATAGGACTTTAGATGTATCCCATCCACAGGGATAGGCAATTCTTCTCCATTCATCTTGGTCAGCTGAAAGGAGTTACTTTGCTTGCACTTGCTAATGATGTAAGGGCCACTCCACAAAATGTCAAACTTTTTATGTCTGCCTAGTTTTTCTCTATCCTCATCCCATTTCAGGACTAAGTCACCTTCCTTGAACACTCTTGCACTTTCTCTCTTTTCAAAAGACTTCTTCATGAGTACTTAGTGGTGTTCCATGGCCTTGTGTGTATTGTCTCTTGCTTCTTGCAGCTACATTAGTTTATCAATTTGACTTCCATTGGGGTATTTTTAAGTGGTTCCAGCTAATGTGCAAGTTCTAAAGTAAGGATTTCTTTAGATATGGATAACCTAGCCTTTCTCTCATAAACAAGCACAAATGGAGAATTACCAATTGATCTCTTAGGATTAATCCTATCATCCTATAAGGCTATCTTCAACTTG
Organism: Torreya grandis; assembly: GCA_037957365.1. Taxonomy (NCBI): domain Eukaryota; kingdom Viridiplantae; phylum Streptophyta; class Pinopsida; order Cupressales; family Taxaceae; genus Torreya; species Torreya grandis. The sequence continues at coordinate 4,426,919 of JARHVA010000768.1, read as the reverse complement.
TTGTGCCATGATCTTTGATTGTCCTCTAATGTCTTCTTGATGATTTTGATGAGATTCTTCTTAGTAGATTCGGCCAACCCATTACCTTGAGGGTAATAGTTGGATGAGGTACTCAAGTAAACTCCATTCCTATATTTCCAATCAAAATTTTAGTACTTATGAAAGTAAGTGTATTATCATAAATGATAACATGGGGAACTCCAAGCCTTACTATAATGCTTTCATAAAACTCCAAGATAGAATTTTCAATTTCCTCCTTCAATACAATAGCCTCTACCCAGCTTGTGAAGTAGTCAATAGTAGTTAATATCCATTTGTGTCTAGCACTTGATGGAGGGTTGATCATACCAATGAACTCAAGACCCCATTCCATGAAAGGCTGATCTATTTGGATAAGATTCAATGGAAGGGTTGCAAGTTTCTATTTGCCTACAAAGAAGGCACATTGAGGACACTTTTTATCCCAGTGGTAATAGTCCTTAAAAATACTAGTCCAATAATAGCCATCCCTCATTATGTTTGCAGATGTTGTCTTAGGAGAGAAATGACCTCCATCTGTGCCATTGTGAAACTTTTCTAGTAGCATATCAAACTCATCACTATTAACACACCTCAATAACAAACTATTCACATCTTTCCTAAAGAGAACACCATCTACAAGATAATAGGGAATGGTTTGTAATCTAAAATACCTCCTTTGAGACTTATTCAATCCATTAGGGCACTCACCATTTTGAAGAAAACTAATGATGTTTTGTGTCCAACTTTGAACTTGTATGTGATCATTTGGTTGGGGTTGAACCTAGTTGATCAAGACTTCCTCCTTTATCTCTTGGAAATCTAAATCTAAATGCTCACATAACCCTTTTCCTCTTACCAAGTTTGTAACCTTAATATCCACATCTTACTCCATCACCTTTGTAATCCACCCATTTCATTAAGATCTTTGCTTAGGAGAAACTCCTTGGTGATAAGATGAGAAACCATAACATGTATCTTATTATTTGAAACTATGAGTCTAAATTCTCTCAATCCTCTTATCACTATTAGATCTTGTTTCTAAAAAAATGTATACTTAACCTTATAATCTTCCAATCCTTGGCTAAAGAATATAATTGGTTTCTTTACTGCTTCATCAATCTTTTGCATAAGCATAGCTGAGATTGTATCAAGGTTAGCAATGGTATAGAGTATGCAATATTTGATAAATTTTGGGTTCAAGAGAGTAGGATATTTTACAATTGCTTGATTTATTGCCTCAAAACTACTCTTACCTTCCTTTTTCCAAGAAAAATCTTGGTTATTCTTGAGTATGGTTGTGATAGGATCTACCACAGTTGTAAAGCCTAGAATAAACCTTCTTATAAAATTTATTTTGCCTGAGAAGCTTTGAAGTCCTTTCTTGTGTTGAGGTAAAGACAAGCTTAGAATAACCTCCATCCTCTCAAGGTCAATAGACAAGCCTTCTTTTGAAACAATAAGACCCAATAACTTACCTTCATGGACACTAAAGATGAACTTTTTTGGATTAAGGGATATTCCATGCTCCCTAAATTTTTCAAACACTTGCCTTAGATGTTCTATAAGACCAGTAGCATGCTTCAAAAAAATATTTATATGATCAAGGTACACAATCATAAACTTATTGATAAAACCTTTAAAAGCCATGTCTATTGCCCTTTGAAATGTATCCCCAACATTAGATAAACCAAAAGGCATCTTCCTATATGCAAAGGTCACCCATTTTATAGTGAAGGCTATCTTGAAGTGATCTTCTTCATTCACTAATATTTGATGACAACTTGAATAACCATCAAGAAGTGAGAATCATTGAGAACTTGAAATAGCTTGCAAAATTTGTTCCATGGAAGGTAGTGGATAATGAACCTTGAGAGACACTCTATTAAGGTCTCAAAGATCCACACAAAGTCTGATCTCTCTATTATTATTTTAGATAGGTACAATATTAGCCACCCAATTTTATTTTTTGATAGGAAAAATAATCCTAGACTCAATCAACTTGGTCATCTCTTTCTTCATGAGTTCCTCTATCTTGAGATTGATAGGCCTTTATTTTTGCCTAATTGGTTTATCTCCAAGTTATAACTCAATGGTGTGATGAGATAAACTTGGATCAAACCCTTTCAAATATTTATATTCCCAAACAAATATGTCATGGAACTCTTTACATAATTCAATAAAGGCCTGCCTCTCAGACAGAGAACATACCTTGCCAATTTTTAGGAGTTTGTCCTTATAAAGCATGACTCTCTCATAGTTCTCTTATTTTTTTAACATTCTCACTCTTGATTTATTATTTTTATCATCTTCATTGAAAAAATTCTCCAAATTAATCAGCCCCTAATGTATCTTGTTTATCTTCAGCTAAATAACTTGTTCTTCATATTGATCATGCAGTCTCTTTTAGTTCCTTGAGGATAATCCTACCTCATTTTGTAAGAAGTGTGAAATGTGTTCATAAATTTTAAATACTTTCCACGACACTTCATTATCTATAATATAAGGCCTCACAATGACCTTGATATGGGACTGATCTTTCTCCTTTCCTACATCAGTAACTGTACCAAACTATGCTCCTATGGCAGCCAACCTATCGGCATATTTATTCAAATCCCTTGGTATGGGTTGTATGTTGAAGGCATCAAAGTATTCAAGTACATATCATACCCTATGATTTTAGGATTTAAAAAATGTATTCTTGGCTGTAGCTCAATTTCTCACTTAGTGGATGACCAATTCACTATCCCCATAAACTTTCAAATTCTTGATCCCTCTCTTCTTTGCCCATTAGAGGCCATGAATTAGGCCTTCATATTTTGCCACATTGCAGGTGAAACTAAAGTGGAATCTATATGAGGAGTAGTATTTATTATTTTATGGAGAAACTAACATAATTCCAGATCCTGCACCTACTTTACTTCTTGAGCCATCAAAAAATATTTCCCATATTCCTTCAAGTTCATGGTCTTCATTAGTGAGTGAAGGGATTGAAACATATTTTTCATGTATACAATAAACTCCCAAATGAGTTTCTTATATGAAATTGTATGGATCAAGTCCATGCATTTTAGTGTTGTATTTATCAAGGAAAAGATTAGAAATACCTTTAAGGGGGGAGGATGCTTCACCATCCATGACACCTTCTTCTTCTTTGTTAATTAGACAATTCTGATTTGAACTTGTCTCCATGTATGGGTCAATATCAAACCTTTATAAGGGTTGAGTCCTTATAGTCACCTTGGTTCCATATCTTGTTTTAAAATTTATAAAAGACCAGTTAGTAGAAAGGTGTCCTGTTATCTTAGTCATGAAGTCCTTCGACAAATAGATAGCAAAATGGGCTGGAAGGTCTACCCCACAACATCTTGTAAAATGGAGAAACTTAGGCAATTATGTATAAAGACTTTTAGACCTCTAACTAATCCAATTATCTTGGTTAGATTCCCATAAAGTTGCAACACACCTTTACTATGCAGTTCATACTTTAATCCCAATTTATCAACTACCACCTTAGGCATGACAATGGTACTAGCTCTACTATCTATAATATAATTGTGAACCATCTTGTCTCCCATAATGAGTGTGAGGTAGAAGGGTGGAGGATTTTAATATTTTTTTGAGGGATTTAAGACATGATTTGAATAATTGGTAAGGGACACACTATTATGTTTTGAAGTTTGAGGGACTACATGAATGCTCACAAGTTGTTCTTGTAAGAGCTACTTTTGACTAGGCATATTCAAGACTTCCCAAAGAGATATTCCTATCTTGGTATTCTTAAAAGGATAAAAAATGTTTAGAGGAAAAGTATTCAAATGCTCTTACATTATTGAAGGTAGTGAGGGAGTCTAAATCTATTGCATTGTAAAACTTAACAACCCTACTTGCATTTTGACTTGGTTGAGCAGCATGACTAGTAGTAGGTATTGTACTAGGATTCACACCTTGTGTCCTTGGAGAGTCATCACTTGGAGTCACATGTACTCCCAAAAAATCTCCTAGAGATATTTTCTTGGCTCTTGTGTTGGATTTAATTGATGTGTTTTTATTCAACACATAATCATCTTTCACTTGAAAGTTCGTCATACCAACACTTTAGCTACTACCTTCTCTATGAATATCCCTTTACATGGGATTCACTTCTTTTGATGTCATGTAAGGAGTATATTATTCTTGTGCCACCAAATCTTGGTCATGTTCTCCACCATCATGCATAAACTAACCTTGAGGTTGTCCTCATTAGTCTAAATGATCCTCCCCTTAGACTAGGTTAGCATGCACTAGAACAATAGCCTTCATGGAAGGAGTGGAATTAGGATTATAGGCATTGGTCTATCCATTGAAACCTTGTTGACCTTGTCCTCTTCCTTGGTAGTTGTATTAGGGTGGATCTCTATAGCCTTGTTGAGGATAGTATTGAGGGTTAGGTGGAGCACTTGCCTAAAATTGAGCTTGCTTGAGCTGAGCTCGTAATGACTAGATATCTTCATATTTATCCAAAATATTATCCATCTTCTTAGGAAAGGTTCTCAGCTTGACATTGGCATTAGGAACTTGTGTTACGCTTGGAGCTTCAACCAAACTATGAGATAATAAAGGCATGGAAAATCTTAGAGGTGGCTTTCCAACTTATATCAAGCTATTCTTATCTTTAATAGATATCTCATATGCATCTGATAGATTGAATCCTCCCCTTGACTATAACATCACTTCCACATCAATACCAATACCCTTGAGATAATCAGGGAGCATAAAGCTCAGAGGAAGTCTCATGATATGTGGTAACCTATGCCATGTCCTTTGAAATCTTTCATTAAAATCTCCCATGGATTTGTTAAGACCTCTCTTTATCACGTTCAGCTAATGGATCAGTGAAGTATGGTCACTCTTATTCTTAAATATAGTTCCCACTAATTCCCCAAAGCCATCCCAACTTGTAATGAAACTACCTTTCAAAGTCCTATACCAGTCAAGTGCCTTGCCTTTTAGAGACATAACAAGAAATATAATGGCTATGTTGGCTTGGGTGACATTATGAAAGTTATATAAATTTGAAATGTCCCTAATATGCTTAAATGGGGTAGTAGGACCCTCTCCATTGAAACTATGAAGGCTCTTGGTAGCATTAGGAGGAATAGGGTCGTATGTAGGAAGGTCAATTGGATTTTGGGTGTTGAAGGCTGAGAAAGGTTGCTTCATCTAAATTTATATTCTTTCCTCTTGACCTCCTATTTCTCCAACTTCTTCTTCTTCTCCAAATCCTCCTTGCCAAAGATCTCTAAGCATTAGGAATGGTTCAGGGTGTTGTTCTTCAAGAATAGCTTCAACTAGAGGGGCTTGATCAGAAATCCTAGATGACCTCGTGAGGACCATGAAGTCTAACATGGGAAACTTGATCTAAAACTAGATATTCTCACCTTTTAGAGTAACCAAATTCTAGATTAAGAATATTTCTACAACCTTAGGCTTGTCAAGACCAGTATTCACCTTGACATGTTAATAATTTATCCCATTGGTCATGCCAAAACTGTCATCTCTAAATCTTCACCCTATAAGAGAGTGTTCAATCCTCTTATTTATTTGAGAAATGTTGGAACATTTTCAAGCATATGGGTATGCTTATAGAGGAAATAAACCTCTAGATTTAAAGGGGCTAGTTGCCTGAATATATCTCTATAAAACAACTTCTGTCTAAACCAATTTTCTTGAAAGGAAAAGAGTTAGAGATTACATAAAATGAAAACCTACTCTAAGAATGGTGATAAACCAATATTATCTTCCACATGAATATCATATTCTAGTTCACAATAAAATAAAATGCACAAACCATTCCCAAGTTGTAAGGATTTCTAACACAAGTATTTTAGTATAGAGGCAACATGCATGAAATGACACAAGGAAAATTAATTGGATTTTAAATTTCACATTCCAATAATAATTATACACTTACAACAATTTGACACACTTGAACACAATCTATATGGCCTATTAGACTAAGGACTTTTGCTCAGGCATGAAAGATAAAGGATAGAAGGATGGAAAATCATTAGTTACTATCACTATACATCTCTTACACACTCAGACAATTATCTAAAAACTTGAAATAAATATACTTGTACCTAATGCTTAAAGGCAAAATGTGACATCAATCTAGCAGGGCTTCACCATACACTATGTGTTTGTTTTTACACTAGCCTAAGGGTTGCATTTATAGTTAAAAAGAAGTGAGAGGAAGAGGCCTTTGGTGCCAAAAAGAGGAATCAATCTATTAGGAGTCTCCATATTTATCTAAAACTATCTTTTCAAATGATGCTCCTTTGGGCCATTCGATTGATCCATGTCAACTCAAGTGGTTACATAGCTATCTTTCTCTCTCAAAGATGCTTTCCCAACCATTACACTAGAAGAAACAAGATATTTTGAGTTAAGTAATGGCATCAATCAGTTATGCAAATGAGAGTCCAATTTTTGTAGATTTGTCATGATGTTAACAGCTTCTTACTGGCTTGTTGAGGTGTGCAATGGTATAGGGAAAAGTCAATTTCATTATGTTTGGCCTTAGAGAGGTAGCCACCTAAAGTCTACATGTATGCTTTCATGGAATTTTTCAAAATCCTTTTAAAACTCATTCTAGCTTAATCAATTCAAATTCTTGAATCTTGTAATTTTCCTTAGCCTTTTGTTCCTTTGATTGGCCATCAAAAAAATGACACATATTGTGATTTGATCAATGGTGAGATGAGCCTCATTTTCATCTAATTGGGACCCATTATTTAAACACCATTGGCTAGCTCATCACCTTGAAGTTGACATCTATATAGCCATCACTCTACTGGGACCATTCCTTCAAAAAATTTGTTTCATAAAAAAAGTTTGAAACAATTTTCTCACTGACCCTTTTCTTTGAAAGAATTAACCTCTCAAGCCCCTTCTCTTTTCTCTGAAACAATCTTTCTTTCAAACTTTCTATAAGTGTCCCTTTAGAATTTTTCTAAAGGACACTTTTTCTGAGAATAACCCTTTGACATTTTCATTTTGCCTCTCTGAAAGCCTAAACATGCCCTTCGACATTTTTGGAATGTCCCTTTGAAAATATTTTCTAGAGAAAAAGACCCTTCAAACTTTTTAAAATGTACCCTTTGAAAAAATGTAAAGGCCACTTCCATGAGAAATAATTCCTTCAAAAAACCTGAAAAGAACCAATTCTAATAGGCTTTTGAAAGTGACCAATTCCTTCAGCAAAAATAAAGTGACCAATTCTTGAGAAAAGACCCTTCAAATTTTTTGAAAATGTCCCTTCACTTAAGAAATGACCCTTTGGAAAGATTGTTTTGGAAAAAAAGTCTGAAACAATTCCTTCAGAAAAAAGTTTAAGCCAATTCCTTTAGAAAAGTGCAAGAGACATTTCCTTCAAAAAAATGCAAAGGACACTTCCATGATAAATAATTTCTTTGGAAAACCTAAAAAAGACCAATTCCTTCAAGATTTTGAAAGTGACCAATTCCTTCAGCAAAAATGAAGTGACCAATTCCCAAGAAAAGACCCTTTGAAAATATTGAAAATGTCCCTTCACTTGAGAAATGACCCCTTAGAAAGATTATTTCAGACAAAAAGTCTAAAATAATTCCTTCAAAAAAAATTTAAGCCAATTCCTTCAGAAAAGTGTAAGAGACATTTTCTTCATAAATCTTGAAATTTACCCTTCAAAAAACCTAAAATGGACCAATTCTTTGAAAGAACAAACCCTTCAGAAAATTTGTAAAGGACACTTTTCCTTCAAAAATCTTGAAGATGCCTTTTGGAAAGCTTGAAATGTACCCTTCAGATTTTTTTCGAAGGACACTTCCATGAGAAATAATTCATTCAAAAAACCTAAAAAGGACCAATTCTTTTCAACTTTTGTTTTGTATAAAAAGTCTGAAACAATTCCTTTGAGACTTAGACAAAAAACTTGAAGCAAAACCTTGCCAAAAAAACAACACTTGAAAAAAAAGACTGAAATAACACTTGCAAAAAGATCAAACAAAGGCTTCTAAAGGAAATAACACTTGGTATTTTTATTGTAGGGATAAATCAATTAGCAATTCTTCACTTAGACAAAATGAAAGATGCAGAACCTAGGTATGAAAATTGGCTAATAGGTATACCTCCATCCAAAGGTATGGAAGGTCCTCTGTTAATCAGATATACTATTGTGCTAACTACTTTTGCCCAAAACATTAGGGGAAACACTGCATGTAACCTCATGCTCCTATAACACTCCATGATTGTCATATTCATCCTCTCTGACACTCCATTCTTTTGTGGTGTCCCTAGAACTATCATTTACTACAAATTCCATTCTATGAACAATAATCATCAAATACTTTGCTATAATACTCACCTCTATTGTTTGAATTGAAACATTTCAACTTGAGACTTATTTCATTCTCAACCAAATCTTTCCATCTTTTGAATGTTTCAAATATATTAGATTTATTCTTAATGAAATAAACCCAAACTTTCCTAGTTGCACCATTAATAAATATAACATAATAATTTGAACCACTAATAGAAGATACCTGAGCTGGCCCCCATACATTCGAGTGAACTAACTCTAACTTATTCTCCTCATAGGTCCAACCCTCAAGAACTTAACTCACTTTTGCTTCCCATACACACAATCATCATAGAAGTCTAAATAAACCTATTTCAATCTAGGCAACTTATCTTTGAAGATCTCTATGCCCTTTCAGCTCATATAACTAAGCTTGTAGTGCCACAAAGTCGCATCTCCATCTACAAAAACTAAATTATATTGATTAACACTACCAATCAAATACAAAGTGCCAATTTTCTTACCTCTCACAACCATAAAATCACCCTTTGTAATTTTCCAAGAGTCTACTAAAAACATCACTAAATAGCCCTCACTATCTAACTGCCCCACTAATATTAAATTATGCCTTAACTATGGGACATGTCTAACATCCTTTAGTATCCATGCATTATCATTCTACATATTCACCTAAACACAACCTTTTCCTACTATACTACATGGTTCGTCATCACCAAGATAAACATGTCCAAAATCTCCTTGAACATAATCAATAAAATGATGCCTATGTGGGGTGGCATGAAAATAAGCCCTTAAATCTAATACCCAAGATTTAGCAACATTATCTAATGAAATAATTAAAGCATTTTGACTAATAGTACCTATTTTCATATTTACCTCTTTGGTCTCCTCATGTTTGGTTTTCTTGTCCCAAAGTTCCCAACATTCCTTCTTTGTGTGTTCACTTTTCCCATAATGTCAACACACCATCTTGGCTCTAGATTTAGATCTTCCTCAACCCTTTGACTTTCTATAGTTTCCTTTGCTTCTATCCTTTTGACTCCCTCTAGTCTCCACCATCAAATAATTCCCTGAAGATGATTCCCCAGTGTTCTTCCTTCATATTTCCTTGCTAAGAATCACCACCATAACATCCTCAAACTTTAAACTTCCCTTTGCAGGGACAACATTACTCACAACCATAACCAAGCTATCCCAACTATCAAGTAAGGAACACAAAATAAATAAATCCTTAACTTCATCTTCAAATTTAATACCAACATAAGTTAGCATACTCATAACCATATTAAAATCATTCAAATGATCAGCTACAGAACCATTTTTTGACATTTTCATATTAAATAACCTTTTCATCAAAAATATTTTATTAGAGGTAGAGGGTTTTCATATAACTCCCATAATTCTTCATTAGACCAAATGTGGTCATCTCCTCCAAAATATTGAAGACAACTAAAGATGCAAGGCACAACGTTATGGCTCCCAATGCTTTCTTATCGATAAAATTCCAATCTACTTGATTCATACCTAAAGGTTGGCCTATTTTCCCCATCAAAGGGAGATGAATATCCTTCTAAAATAAGTAATCCTTCATCTTCATCTTCCATAATCTAAAATTATACCCATTATATTTTTCAACTCTAGATCTACCATAGCTCGTACTCAAGCTAATATATTTCCCTGTGATTCACCAATTTAGAAAAACCACTAAAGCTATCTCTAATACCATTTTTTAGGAATAAGTGATTAATTATGTAATAAAATGCAACACATAATTCATTCCTCAAAATCACAGCAGCAAAGACATATAGAAGAAATTTTAGATCTAAGCAAATACACACATAACATCGATATAACATGGTTCACATAATGTGGGCTACATCCACCAAGAAGATCTCAATAATATTATAAACAATAGTACAAAAAAACTCTTAACAAGAACCTCTTATAGAGATAACTTTCTCCAACCTAAATTCACACCAAAATTCTTGAGATGCTAAGATACACCTCAAACCTAATCAAACTAACTGAAGAGAGAATTACAGAACTCAAAATGAGATGTAAAATGTAATGAATAATTTGGTACCCCTCACCCCTATTTATACTTTCGAAAACCCCTTGAAAAATGTGCCATACCTTAGACATAAGCATATCCCCCACCAAAATGGCAAAAACTAAGGGAGGTTACAACCACTCAAGATAAAGATAATCCCCTGATTCTCTCACAATATATTAAATCATACCCACTCCCTATAAAGAGTGCCATAAATGTTGGAAGTGGTTGAAAAACTCAAAAATGCATCCCACCATTGTAAAATGTAAAAAATTACATGTTAAAATTGTACCAATAATTTTATTTTTACCTTAGGGTTGAAATGGACTCAAAATTCAATAGTGTGAACTTGCATGAGGAGTTGCATGGGCACCAGTGGCTATCAGATGGGTTAATGAGGTTATCATACTTCAATTTTATGGCATTATTACAATATTAAGGAAATATTCTTTATGAACAATCCTTAATAAAGTAGACACCTCAAAACCCTGCTAAAACTTATCAAGAAGCCTGATGGAGTAGTTTGGTTCTATAAGTCCATAAAATAGATTAGAATGAACCTAAAACCACTTGGATGGTCTCTACACATATCCTAGGCAAATGGTGGAGTAGAACATTGGCACATTTGAGGTCAAAAGTATGGAAAATGGTTTAAGAAATTGTTCTTTTGAGCCTATTTTTAGGGTTTTAGGTGAGCAAAGACTTCCAAACCATTTTTAGAGGCTCCTTGAGCCAAGACAAAGGTATCATGGTCTTTTACATTCCTTTTTAAAAAATATTCACAGTGATAGTATAGGTTACAAGTCATTAACTAGGCCTAAATGAAGAGTATGATCACTCTTGCATCAAGAGGTTGGAGTGAAGACCTAATTCAAAGCTTCAAGACTCAAAGGACCTTCAAAAAATCTTGTTGGGCACCCAATAATATATATTAAAGGTTTAATATATGATGAAAAATAGTCAATAATCCCTTCGTGGGTATCAAGAACACTTGAATATTCCATAGTATAAAAGCCTCATGATATCTTCTTGCCAAACAAATGTGAAGATTCAACTACAAAGTGATATTCAATGCTCATATAAGTAGTTCATGACCTACTATAGTACTTACATGAAGTAACATGTTATATTTACAATATTAAAATCACAAAATTAGACTTTACCTGAGAGGTAGGCTTGTATATGTCACCCTCTTTAGACAAACACACTATGATAATGAATGGCAAGATCTCAGGATAAAGACCAGTTTAAGAAATTGGTATAAGGTTAAATTTCAATCTTCACATGGTAAATAATCAGTATATGAGGTAGGTTTTCATATAATTTTCCCATGTATGCTAGGTATCAAAAGATCAACTTACAATTGACCCTCAAAGAAGTGAAGGTGTAACTCCAAAAGAAGGGAGTTAGATTCGAGAAGCACCAGACCTGCTAAGGTGATCCTCCATGCAACTCTTCATGAATAGATCTATAAAAACTTAGCCTAGAGTGTTTAGAACAAGAATAAATCTCATTCCATGTATCCTTGGTGACATAATACCTCTATTTTGTAATTATTTTGATGATGGAGGATAGTTGATGATCTTCTTCATTATCCTCTCTCTTTCTTCTCTTCTTTCTATTATAAATAAATCCTTAAAAATCATAATATGCATCCTCAAAGTATATATGGAAAATCCTTTCCAAATTTAATACTTGTTATTGCCTTTAAAATAAATTCAAGCTCAGTTATGCTTTATTCATCTTGCATCTAGTGATTTTGAGATGGGTTGTTGATGGATGTTAGTGATAGTTATCTTACTTCCTTGTATTTATCCTTTTCATTCATGCCTCTATGTGAGTTAGTCATCTTTCCTTAGGTCAAATTATGTGTATCAAATGGTTTTGATGAGTTCAAGTGTGGAAGTGTTATTAGTGTCATTTATAATACCTCTTGATCATTCACTTTGGTTGTTGTATTAGGCATAACCTTCATATATAAACACTTATATGGGAAGAATTATTTTGGAGTTCTATAATCTTTTCATTTCATATTGAAATCATAGGCAAGTAGAATAAACTACATTTGGTATATCACCTCCATGTTTTCTTTCTAGTTTTAGTCTTCTTTTACCCCTTTTCTTTATAATCTAAGTACGTCAGTGAGTAGTTTTGGGTGAAGCATCAAGGGAGCTAGTCCAATCTAGAGATTCACTTCATAAATTAGGCTACCCAAAACCTATAAGTGAATTCATACTATCATCTAAACAATAAATCTTGAAAAATATTATTAGGGGTACAATATATATTGATAATAGTTATGGTACACCCAATGGGACCTAATTTCAACAAGGTTATCCAAGAATGATGTTGGTCTTGACAAATTTACAGTTGTAATAGACTCATTCATAAATCATCTAGTGACTCTAAAAGATAACTACAATATCAAGGTCCAAAGCTATTCATTTTTAGTTTATTGACTTACCTCCATTTTCGTTCAAGAGAAAGAGATTCCTTTAATTTTCCCCTTATACTAAAACTCCTAGAAAAAAACTCCATTTCCATTATTCTCCAAATTTTCCTAAAGATAGAAAGATAGATATAAACCTACCCTTTATTTATTTCAATTATGGATCCCCTATAAACCTTGAAAGATATGATGGCATCCCTATGGTATATCTTAAAAGTGTCCCATACTTTAGTAGAGAAATCACAATTACCCCCATTGAGCACATTATAGATATGGCCAATTTCTACATTATTCATAGTTTTACTCAAGAGAATGTGTCCATTATATTTTTGTCCATTTTATTTAATGGCAAATATCTAGATGGGTATAGGACATTGGCTCCTAATTCTATTGATTCATGATACCAAGTATGAGATAAATTGAGTAAGAGATGTTAAGACAAGAGTGATCACTTATCTTTGGTTGAGTAATTAACCACTATCAACAAAGCTCCATAAGATTTTATGCAATATTTCAATTCTATATTTTATAAAAACATGGGATAGGATTCCAACTCTGGTGAGACCCACCGCAAACTATGCCTTCTTCTACTATTTCAAGGCTTTAGTAGTGACATAGATGTCATGATACAATCTATGGGAGGAAATACCTTACCTGATGCCTATGATATTGCCATCAAAGCTAAAAATAACCTCATACAATCTAGAAATATTTCCCCAAGACCCCCCATGTCATTATTTCCTGATATACAACCTCCTACACCAACTCTTGCTCCTATTCCCACATTAACCAGTTATGAGCTAGTTACTCCTAGTCAATCAAATAAATCAAATAATGTAAACAAAATGTTAAATACTCTTGAAAATGATATTTTATCCTTGAATAGATAGCTAAATAAACCTCTCATACCTTATCAAGTTCCATATCAATCACATTAACCTAATAAACCACCTTTTCAAGCCAAATTTCAAGGCCAATGGCATATTACTAATGCTAGACCATATAATAGTCATAATCTAAATGTTACCTCTACCTCTATGGATCTATTACTTGTTCAAAACAACCTTATTCAAGATCATTATTGGTCTTCTCAATAATATCAACCTCATAATCAACATATCAATCAAAATGAAGTGTTTAATTTAACTTCTATGGCACAAAATGGAACAATGCCATTGATGACACAAGATAAAGTTCCTAATCATGAAAGGACTAATAGAGAGAAAGTTAAATTAGATGCTACATTGGTAAATTATAAATAGGGATATTGGTTTTTAGTCAATATGTTAGGAAGCACAATTAAGGTGTTTGATACTTCCATAATATCTAATATAAGGTCTAAGAGCAGAAAAATTGAAGATTCTCAAGACGTAGGTAAGAATCTAGTTACTAATCCTTATATGTCTCAAGGAATAAAATAAAATCATGTATCCCCTAAGTCTTAAGAAATCAAAAAAAATAGAATGTAAAGATTTCTTTCATACCTCAAACTATGCAAGATCAAAGTAGTATGACAACTCCTAAAGGATAGCTAAGGGTTGGTGATTCTTGCATCAGCATTCTGGACAAAATGAAGAAGCTTCATGTGAGATATCCTATGTGTGACACACTATCTATCCTTGTATAAAGGGCCATGATTTAAGAGGAGTTGTATAAACTCAACCTTCCAAAAAAATTAGTGAGAATAGAAAATTTAGTCTTCACAAATACACCTACACCTAGTGATGGGAAGCTAAGCAAAAATGGTAAACCACCTCCTTTTTACATTTTTATGATCATTAGATATTGCTTAGTTCATAATTGCATGATATATAATGATCCAATTAGCTCAGTGATTCCCAAACAAATAGTTGATAAGTTAGTCCGAAATTATGAGGCTAATACCAAGGATGTCTTTCAATTAGATGGTTCAGCTACCAAGATCATGGGTGTGATCAAAGGGTTGATTATTACTCTCCATGCTTGTCCCAACCTTTCTATTACCTAATATGTTATTGTAGTGGATTTACCACCCTAATTTGATATATGTTTGTCAAGAGACTCCATTACTAATATTGGGGATTATTTATCATCTGATTGGTCATATATTGGTTTTAGAACTAGATATGGTACTCAAGTCACAATTAGGTCTGAACCTATGTCTAGGTTCCATATTGAACCATAGAAGCCAAATATTTCAAATTTGAATTGTAATATCACTGATGAGGGAGATAATCTTAATGATCAAGAACTGATTGTACCTCTTCAAGGCATATAATATTTTTTCCTTGATGAGTGGGGAGTGAAAAATCATGAATATGATTCATGTAAAGGTATTGAAGAAGTTGGTCTAGATGTTTACTATTTTCATGAAGAAGGTGTAGTTATTCCATCTCTTTCTAAGTCAAATGAAGATAGTGATGGTCTATGGAAGTTATTCTTTGATGGTTCAAGGATTAATAATGGAGTAGGTGTAGGTGTGATTCTAGTTTTTCCCTCCAAAGAAAGGTAGTACTCTTCTAGTAGATTTCAATTCAGCTGCACTTGAAATGTAGTTGAGTATGAAGCATGTATTCATGGACTTTAATGGGAAAGAAAAAAGTGAATTAATTACAAGTTATTGGTGATAGTGAGTTAGTATTCCATAAATTAGGGAAAAAATGCTAATAAGAATCCATTATTGAAGTCTTACAAACATAGGGTATGGGACCTTATTGAATACTTTGAATCCTTCAACATACAATTAGTCCCAAGAGAAGAGAATCATCATGCTGAGAGGCTAGATATAATAAGAGTTCAATTTGGCATTCCTAATGATGTGAATAACTTCAAAAACCATCCACATGTCAAGGTAGTAATAAGAACATTAGTTTTGGATAATGAAATCAATTGGAAGGTTTTTGAAAGTGATAAATAAGTTGCATGTTTCATTTAGCAAGAAGCTGAGTTTTATTTAAAAAATAAAGATAAGTTATAGTAGAAATATGGATAAAAAATTGTGTATCTAAGATCCAACAAGATCCCCAAAGGGTTGGTAACTCTTGAGAACATCTTCAATGAAAATGATCAAATGAGGAGGGAGAAGATGAGTATGTCTACTAAAAAATAAAATCATGAAAGGGTTACTATCTTCAAGGACAAGCTTATTAAGCTTGGAAAGGTATGCACTACATCTAAAAATATTCCTTTTGTGGATTTATGTAAAGAATTTTTTGATATCTTTTCTTGGGGATATAGTGACCTTAAGGGGTTTGATCCTAAACTAGCTCAACATACCATAGATATTGATCCAAATGTTAAGCATTTAAGGCAAACACAGATACCTATAAATCTAAATATTGAGCTCCTAAAGAGGAAAGAATTATCTAAGTTGATAGGTTTAAGCATCATATTCCCTATTAAGCACTCTTCATGGGTTGCTAACCTAGTCTTTGTGAGGAAAAAGAATGGAGAAATTAGATTATGTATAGATTTTAGGGATTTGAATAGGGTCTCATTGAAGGATTATTATCCCTTACCCTCCATAGAGAAAATTATTCAAATGGTTGGAGGTTCCCAATGCTCTCTCTCCTTGATGGCTACTTTGGTTATAATAAAGTCTTGGTGAAGGAGAAATATCAATACAAAATAACCTTTACTACTAAATGGGGCACATGTGCCTATAAAATGATGCCATTTGGGATATCTAATGTAGGGGATACACTCCAAAAAGCTGTGGATATGGATTTTCAAGGCTTAATTAATGAAATGGTGCTAATTTACCTTGATAACATAATGGTTTTTTAAAATAATACTAGTGACCATTTAGTTCATCTTATACTAATTTTTGAAAGGTATAGGTTTTGACCATATTTCCCAATAGGCCAAAATGGGTCAACCCCTTATAGCCAAAATATTTTATAGGGGATTTTTATAATGTCAAAGGGAATGTTGTAGCTTTTTCTAGTATCATTCCTTATGCCATTTTAGTTTAGTCACCGTCTAGCTTGGTCCTTGTGTCATTTGGTGTCTAAGGGACCATTTTAGAGTCATTTTATGCAAGTGGTGTGTCTTCATCGTGATCAATGTAGTTTGGGCATGGATAAGGTTGCTAATGGATGAATAGATAGAGAGTGTTTCAGAGACCCAATGGGTGCTAATATTGCTTTTAATGACTTAGGAAACTCCTGGTTTTCATCTGGTTCTTCATTATGTTCATCTAGGCATCTTGGGTCTAGTGGTAGAATTTTTAAGTAGGCACTTTGCTGACATCACATTTGTCACATGTGGATGAATCAAAGGAAATTGGTCATATGGATTTATTCCATTTTGTGCCAAGATCATATGCTCTAAATATTAGTTCCTCCACCCAAGCACATCAAAAGTTACAAAGGTCCAAATTTGGCTCCTCAGTCACTTCCTACTTGTTTTCCCATACTTAGCCATTTTCAACAAAGTTATAGTAGAGTTGAGTGATCATCTTCACAAAGTTATATCTCACATGTACGACAATTATAGAGGAATTTGACCACATGGGTTTGTTCACCTTAGTCCCAAGTTGCTATGAGCTAAGTTTAATACCCTCCATCAAAGCATAAATAGAGTTATCCATGTGGAAATATGGGCTTCTAGGCATTTTTGCTAAGTTCCCCATACTTAGTCATTTGAGATAAACCATCACCAAGAGGTCACGTAGAAGCAGTTATAGAACAAACATCTTTAACTTTGAATATCTTTTGATTTAGAATCTCTTGAGACTAGTGGATCAAATGGGTTTTCCCCTTTTGACATTAAGAACATATTCTAAAATTTTGATGCCTCCATCATTCTCATGCTTCAAGATCTAAGATTTCAAATTTGGTCAAAAAGCATAATGATAATCATGTGAACATCATTTGATGTCCCATAGATCATCAAATTTAATATCATAAACTAGTCATTGGCTTTCAAACTATGGGTCCCACCAAGATCAATAGTTTGTGCTTCTTTATATGTAGACAATCTAATGGAGTATGATGAAGTCAAAATGTCAAAAGGAGCTCCAAGTGAGCATGCAAGTGACAAGTGTCACATTCATAGAGATTTTCAAATGAAAACCCAATGAGCATAAGCTTGTCAGAGTTAATGATCAAGATTGTCAAAAGATTTAACAACTCACACTCAATCATGTAAAAGAGATCTAATGGCATGAGATGAGTCAACTAGTTAGATAGCTCAAGAGATCAACACATGGCTTAAGCATGTAATATGGTAGATTGATAATAAGATCCTAAGTATTAATGCATGTTTGACACATGGTGTAAAAAAGGACATGGTTGACAATTCAAAGGTAGATCCAAGGACTCACACTCGTTTGGACCTAGTAAATCCAACATAGCGAGCTGAGTCAAAGTGTCAATGAGCCTAGTCAATATTTGATAGCCAATTAGAGTGAAGGTAAGCCCAAGGTTTTTGATAGAGGTCAAAAATCCATTTTGACCATGTAATGCAAGGTTTTAAAGGGGTCTTCTTGATGCCATCGAAGTTGGTTCAAACACCATAGAGAAGTCAATACAATGAAATCAATCATTGAGAACATAAAGGGACCACCCATGTAGCTAAATATGGACTTCTAGCTTGTAAGTTTGCATCATAAAGGGATCTTTATCTGACTGTGTTTACCATTTCTATCAAAAGTATCTAATATTTTAAAGGGTGCCATGAAGGCAAATAAATGAACCCCAATATTTCATTAAATATACCAATTACTTGAAAGTGACCTTTCTCTCTATTATGCAATGCCATGATAATTAGTTAAGAGTAGTTGGCAATAAGACATGATTCTAAATGATAGATTTGAGTGTTGTAAATGCATTTTTACCAAGAACTAGATGGAAACAACTTGATCCTACCATTGAAACCATTATAGATCATCACTAAGACAATATTTTAAGGATACAATAGACTTCAGTGACATAGATCAATCAAATGGTCCAAATGAGCATATATGTATAGGTAGTTGTAACCACTTTTCAAGTGGCTTTGAATTGATTAATTCCCCTTTTTAGCACTAAGGCCCCCTTTCTCTTGTGGCCTTTCTTATGTAAGTATATCTCTTGAGTTATTATAAAGAAGTTCCACTCTAGGTATGGTGAATCCCTGTTAGAATTACATCATATTGTGCCATTGAACATTAATGCAAATCTAAGTTTTAGATCTTGAGCAATTGTCTAAATGTGCAAGTGATGTATGGTGATGCAAAGTGATTGTTTTCTATCCTTTCTTATCTTATCCTTTCATGTTTGTGCAAGATTTTTTATTCTAACAGGTAATATAAAGTGTTGTCAAGTGTGTGAGCCTATATTTTAAGTGTAAAATGAGCCTTAATTCCTGAAACTATCCTATGGTTCATTTACCTTAGATATATCTCATACATATCACCTCCATATTGAAATACTCATGTTAGGATCCATAGGACTTAGAAGTAATTTTGTGTGTCTTGTTTCTTAGTGAAGGAAAATATGATGGTCATATGGAATACATCTTGGTGTATCACCCCCCTATATTAGGTTTATTTCATGAAATTTCTAACTCCTTTCCCATAATCAAACATTATAATGTGTGAAATTAATTTAAGATACATTCAAGGATCTAGCCCTCAAAATCTAGAGGCTCACTGCCACTATAGGTACACCCACATACCTGGAAGTGTTCCCATGTTGCCCAAATCTGGAAAAGGATTGAACACCCTCTTCTAAGGTGTGAGATTTGGTGAAAAAAATAGGTAGTATGGGATCTCTGTGAACCCCAAGAAGTGTTTTTTTTTTAGTTCATGAATGTAAGCTCCTAGGTCATATTATCTCTAAAGAAAGGCTTACAATATATCCTAAAAGGGTGAGTGCCATATTGGATTTATCTTTGCCCAAACACAAAAAGGGTTTACAAAGTTTTCCTAGAAAGATTAATTTTGTTAGAAGATTCATACCTGGTTTTGCTAACCTTATGAATCCTATAACAACCATGTTGAAGAAGCACCAAGCCTTTAATTGGACCAAGGAAGGAAAAAATATTTTTGAGGATATTGAGAAAGTTGTAGCTCAAGCACCTACATTGATCAATCTTGATTTTTCAAAGGATTTATTTTTGTATACTTTTTATAATATTGACACCATCTCAACCATGTTGATGTAGCATAATGGTGCAGGTCTTGAGCAATGTATTGCTTTCTTTAGCCAATGGCTAGAGGATTATGAATAGAGATACACCTTTATAGAGAAGCAAGTGTTGTAAATCATAAGGATCCTTAATAATTTTAGGCATATGGTTTATGACAACAAAATACATGTCATGATGTCACATCCAAGCATAAGAGACTTCCTTTTGAATAAGTATTTGAATGAAAAAAGGGTTGGTTGGATAACCAAGGTCATGAAATATGACACGGAGATTAAAGCTACAAAATTAGTAAGAGGAAGAGGATTATGTGATCATCTGACATAAAAATTTCAAGAATATGGAGTTATTTTAACATTTCAAGATGATTCTTATATAGTTTTACCTTTATCCCCTCCAAGATAGACAAAAGATATGATAAGATTTTTTTCAAGCAGGTGAGTGTCCTACAAGTTTAGATAAATAAAAAATAAGGTACTTTAGATTGTAGTCCATCCCCTATGCTATTGTGGATGGATTCCTCTTTATAATATATTTCAATGGTATGGTATTGAAATGTGTTGAAACTAATCATATTTACAAGCTTTTAGAGCAATTTCATGATGGGCTTATAGGGGATCACTTTGCACCCAAAACCATAGTAGAAAATATAATGAGAGATGGGTATTATTAGCCTAGCTTGTTTAAGGACTCTTATGCATGGGTAAGGAGGTGTCAAAAGTGTGCATTTTTCATAGTAAAACATAATCTTACATCCATCCCTCTTAATCTTATTCAAGTGTAACACCCATTCATGCAATGGGGTCTTGATTTCATTTGGTATGATAAATCCCCCTTTAAGTTTAGGCCATAAGTGGGTGCTTACAGCCACTAACTACTTCATAATATGGATTGAGACAATATACCTCAAGGAGACCAATGAAATTTTAGTCCTTGATGATGAAGAGGTACCTAGAAGAAGTCTCCAAACATTCACTCCTTGTTCTTGTCTCATTAAAGATCACATTTAATGTTATTCTTTATTTACAAGGTTTCATCTCCATTGATCTCTCCCATCTTGCACACTAGGATATATAGTCTATTACCATAGTCTGCTTGGACAATACTTTGGGATCCTTTATTATTACCCATAAACCATTTGTAATGTTTCTATTTCCTCCCTCAATCCATCTGTATTACCTAAACCACCTTGATCAACAATTCACTCTCTAGTTCCCCTTAGACCACCTTCAAAGCACTTCAAAACATCAAACTCTGATTTATGTTTAATTAATGTTATCTATTGTCATGGATGATATTATATGGTCTTGTCACACTTGTCTTAACCTCATTTAATCCATCTAGCTCTCAATGACTCCTCTAGGATTGTAGCCTTTTTCCCCATAATTCTTCCTTGTTTGAGAAATATATAACATCTTATGAAGATATAAAATCACACTAGATCACCATCTATCTTTCTTCAACTCCTCATTAAGTTTCAATACCCGTCTCCTTTCCTACATACCCTTTTTTCACTAAGATAGACCTAATTAGGTCTATAGGCTTCCTTATTAGACACAATTACTTATATTATGTATAGACAGAGGTTGTACCACCCTAAAACCTAAAAAATCTCCTTGAACATGTCAATAAATTTCAAACTACCAAATTTCATCTTTTTTTGCTAGTGGGAACATTAGTTATTCAACTTTTAGTGTTTGAACCCTAAACTAGCATTTTTTTAGTCTCTATGCAGGTCCAAGAAGAGGAAATTAGGCATATATTTAATTTGATAACATTTAAATACCTCCTATGACCTTCCTAAGGTCTGTTGAAACTTTACACAGATCCTCCAATTTATAGGAGTCTTCGATCACCCATTAGAGATGTCTTAGCACTCTAAACACAAAATTTTTTAGATTCCATGTGACTGTGTAAGGACACTATTAGCCTGTTTACATTCAAAATACCCTCCAAACTACATTTGGGTTATTATTAAGGTTTATACACCTTTATTAATTCTCAAAATTATCTACCATAATAACCATTCACTTTCTTGAGTGAATACATTACCTCTTGATCCCTAACTATGTAGGACAGTGGAATGATTGTATAAAGCTGTGACTTGTTTGATGAATTGATTCTCATCCAAAATTTTCAAAAAAATTTGAGGGGAATTATAAAAATTTGAATTTATTTATTCCATATCAATATTCAATCAACTGAACATGTATTCACTCTTTCATAACTTACTTTCATTCCTTGGCATCTTATAAAAAAGGTTTAGACTGTATGCACAGGGTTTCTGAGTAGTAGGATTGAATCCTTTGATAATTGAGCATTATGATCTTGTATTTATATTTGTATTAAAAAAAAAAATTATCAAAACCCCAACATGATTTATCAAACACTCACCTTCTCAAATAATATATTCCCCAATGCGTATCTACTGAGTTAATAGGACTTTATAGTGTGTGTGTAGAATTTTATGTCACCATCCAAGAACATGGTTGTATCACCAACACCATGATATAATATATTCCAAATTGAATAAAATAATTTTTAGCATGAGGGATAATAGGAATTTATACTGACCTATAAGTTCTTACTCAACATTCTCTCTTATAGTAATCTTCCTCGATTCCTTCAAACTATGCTCTTTCACAACTATAACCTGTACTCATTGGGTAAGCTTGTAACAACACATCTAAGAGGACTGTATATAATCTCAAAGGATTTAAAATTTATTTATATAATTAAAAATATATATATTTATATCCAAAGAGAGTTAAATACTACAAAACCATGTTTCTTTATTCATTTGGAATCAACCAACATTACATTTTGCAGCCCAATCCTAGACCTGTCACCTTTCTTGAGAGGTTTTTGTATGTTTTCTCATTCTCTGATCCTCCTCCTTCTTGGAGACATCTCTCTCTTCCTAATCTCTCTTCTCTCTAATAATGACATAAAACTTCCCTTTTTTAACCAACTCCAATGTTGGTTAAGGTAGTTACAAGACAAAAGTCTCTTACATTACAATTTCAACATGAAGTTTTGTTGTCACTTTACTAAAACATGACTTATAACCTTATGACTTAGACATATATGACTTAAAACACCTTTTTCAAGGATTTTTCCATTTTACACAAACATTATCTAAATTAACCACTCTACACCATGCTTTGGTCACTCTTGACTTAGTTCAATAATTTGAATTTTTAAATTCCCAGTTTTAGAGGGAAAACTCCTAAAACCTATATAACACATCCCTATGACTCAAAATGAATTCAAAGAAAGAAATGGACATTATAAGGTCCATCACTCACATTTACATCCAAAATTTGACCAACTTTGAACCATACTAATAATAACTCAAAAATAGTGTCTCCATGCTTGATGTTCTTACATCAATTGACTTCTATGAAGACCTAGTAACCAAATTTGGAGTCCATTCCACCTTAATTTATGATAATGTAATGGAATTTATTGATGTAAAGATAAGTGGATGGGATATAAAACATGGAATCTACCTAAGAACTTATTATAACTATTATCCTCATGGAAATGGACTATCAGATTCCACTAATAAAAATTTGATTAGAATCATTAAGAGGACAGTAGAGGAAAATCAAAGAACTTGGCACACCAAGTTGAAGATAGACTTATGGGTTGATAGGATCACCCTCAAGAGAGTTCTTGGTAACTCACCATACATTTTTTTTATGGGAGAGATGCTAATTTAACTATATCTCTTGAATTAATAGCCCTATAATTAGCACATCAACATGAAATGATGGAGAGTGATTCCATAGAAATAAGGTTGATAGAGATGATGGCATTAAAGGAGATAAGAGACCATGCCATATATACCATGGAGTGGAATCAGCCCAAATTCGAGAAGAATTTTGATAGGAGATTTATTTTAGGATCATATCAAGAAAGATACCTTGTGTTAAAGTGGGATGAGGATCAAGCCAAACCTAGTTGGCATACCAAGTTTGATACATAGTGGAGTGGGCCCTATGTTATCACTAACTACAAACAATATAATGTATATCAACTTTTAAAGCTAAGTGGAGAAGAGTTGAGTATCCTAGTTGATGGGATACATTTGAAACCATGTTACTAAGGTCATTTTTAATCCTTTTACATAGTATTATAGGTCTTTGTTTTCTCTAAGTTATTCTAGCACCAGTTTGCTTGTTTGCTTTTATTGTTATCCTTCCTCCAAGTGTCTGATGACAAATGTCTGTGTGGTATGTGTTTTGAGATTGTTCCTCAATTTCCATTTTGTTTCTAAGGTTGTTATCAGGTTCAAAGTTTAGTATGTCTTCATTTTAAGAAACATCTATGACCCCATGGCCTAATGTAATTTCAAGGCCAACAGTCTAAATTTTTAGCAAGCATGCAATCCCAAGTGGCCACCAAAGATGTTAGCCAAAATTGGCCACCATTGGTTAGTATCATTTCAAAATTTTCCCATCATATTCTAAACTTTGTTTATATCCATATAAAGGATCTTTTTTTGGTCATTGTTGGGTTCATAGTGGTTAATATTGTGTTGTTCCTATTAGCTTTCAGAGTACCTTAGGGTGGTCTAGTTAGAGGTGGAATCAAAACACCTAGTCTTGTCATCAAATTCACTCAATGTGATCATATCCAAAGTGTTTAGCATATATTAAGGTAACTTTGGAGATGTTAATGTTGTTTTTAAATTCAAGGTAAAGTTTGAACCATGGTGAAGATAATAATATGGTGAACCTCTAAGAACATAATGCATTCCATGCTGAGAAAATAGACTAAGGAACAGAGCTAGTGAGTTGAAAACATTAAACTTTTAGGATATTTTGGAGAAGTTAAGGTATTTTTGGAAAGATTAAGGTATTTAATTTCTTTAGTCTCATGGTATGCTCCAATTTTGTAATGAGGATTACTATAAAATATCAAACATGAAGGTCTATATCATTGTATAAGAGACTTTTATTTCATTTAACACTTGTGTAATGTCATGATACATGTAATTTATTGTACATCTTGTCCAAGATGTCTTAAAACTACTTTTCCAATGTTGAAACTCTTTTTTAACTGCATATTCATCATTTTTAACATTTAAATAAGGTATAATGAAGAAGTTACAGGGAAAGAAAGGTGGGAAAAGCTTTGGTACATCACTCCACCATGCAATATTATATGAATGTTAATATATATTAATAATTAAATAACATAATATTATAAGAATTTATTAATATCATATAATATATTATAGTATTAATTAACTATATGTTATACAATAATATTATAATTTTTATAATTATAATATATTTATTATTAGTAAACAGTATTATATATGTGTGTATGTA
Organism: Torreya grandis; assembly: GCA_037957365.1. Lineage (NCBI taxonomy): Eukaryota > Viridiplantae > Streptophyta > Pinopsida > Cupressales > Taxaceae > Torreya > Torreya grandis. The sequence goes on along the minus strand of JARHVA010000768.1, from coordinate 4,401,609 downwards.
TATATAGGTCAAGGGAGACTCCATAGCTACCTGGTCCATCAACTCTAAGAGGGTAAGAAAGAAAAAAAAGTAGTTTCTTGAGGAAAAAGTCTTGTGAAGGTCTCTTGGTAAAGGATTTCTATTAAATATCAACTCCTGAGCCTCTCCATGCCTATCTAGTCTCCTTAGAATCAAATCCATGTTTAAGAAGAAGTGACAGGCTCAAAAAAGGCAAAAACCTATTCCATTTCTTCATCAAGTTTGTAGGTCTACTAGATAAGATCAAGAAGGGTTAATGGATTGAAGTTAGTACATAGAGGAGAGAGAATATCAAGGCCAATTATGTTAGGGGAAGGAGGGGAACCCTGTGCCCTTTCAATTCATAATAGGAGTTAGGATACTTAGTTTTGGGAAGTTTTAGAGCAATTTTGAGGTCATTGGTGTAAATGAAGGATTGTGTGAATTTATGCAAGATCCTACTAGTCCTACCATGTGTCTCTCATCATCCATTCAACATGTTTTAGTAATAGAAAATCAAAAACTCCACCTTGGATGAGTTAAAAACCTATATGAAAGGTTACAAGAAAGGTTTTATTTGGTTTTGAATGTTTTCTTACCTCAAGTGACCCTCAAGCAATCCCTAAAAACCTCACACTTATTATATCAATCTCCTTAAGTGGTAGATAGTATATCATGAATACTATTTATCTTAATGTCCTTCAACAAGGTTCCAAATGGAAGGAGTGAATGTAGGTGTGTGACTAATGAATGAGCTCCCAATTCATTTTAGGAGGAATTATATAATGATCAATTCTTAACACACCTTGATATGCCCATGTTGGTAAGTAATCCCAATAAAACAACCAATTTCCCTCCAAGCTGATGAAGAATAGAGGTGAGAAAGTGTAGACATCCCATTTTGGCTACAACCATATTCCATCCAGACTTTAGATTGATTTCTACCAAATAATGCAAATTAAGCCTAGAAATCAAAGAATCTCCCAATGTCATCTACACATCAGACATTAGTACCTAGAATCATTTTGAGACATTCTTATTTTGGGTATTATCCTATACATAATAGTAACTTCTCATAGATTCATCTCTAGGCAAATTATGACCTAGAAAATTGATAGATTGGCTTTTGGACCCATTAAATAGGGCAATTAAACAATTCATAAAATTTAAAAATGCTAAGTACAATGAATTAACTAATCAAATCCAATTAAATGCTTAAGTGAAATTTCCATGTGCAATTAGTGAATATTAATTTTATAAAAAGGAAATTGTAATTAAATTGAGGTCATGATGATGTCATCATCCTCAAAGTCAAGGTATTAGAAATATCTCTATTAATGCCTTAAATTCAAAAATAAAGAACCATGCTTAATAAATGGGATCTCTATCCTAAATATCAATTACTTGTCCCCTCCTTAACTTAACCATGGTTAAACTAAACCTAATCATGGTTAAATCTAATGTTTCTATACGAGATTCGCTTTCTACATTCAAAGAGAGAAATAAGAAACTAAGAAGAATGGTCTAAGGCTTGTGTGTACCTGGATGAAGTCGTGCACACCAAAATCAGATGATAGTAGGAACTCCTCTTTGGTTGTGGAGGATGACACCTGAAAGAAAAAGAGACTAAAACATGAAAAACGTTAGATGAGGAGATGGTGGGCTGCCAAGCAAAAGCTTGATCCCAAAAGTACGAAGACTTCCTTGAGGGATATCAACCCACTGATTAAAAATAGAATATTTGATAGAAATAGAAATAATGAAAGACAATGAAAGAAATAAAAGACAAAAAGCAAAATGCATACTTGATATGCAGCAAACTGCTTTGCACAGTCGCCGGCGTTGATCTCTGTGCCAACGTCGATCAAGGAAGGTCACCGACATCGGTTAAGGTGTCGACGTTGGTAGGGGTAATGATCGGCATCAGTCGGGGCAGTAGTCCTTGGACGGGGTCTGGTCAGGTCTGGATAGGGTTTAGGGCTATAGAATGGTCTGAGGTTTCGTCTGAGGATTAGTGAGCCTGTTTGGGGTCAGAGGGATTATTTGGGGGTCTGTGTAGGGATTTGGGTAGAGTTACAGACTGTATATTCTGGAAAGGGTGGATAGAGGTGATACGGGAGGAAGTCAAGTTGGGTCTATGGTCTGAATCTAAATTTGGGTGGTGATATCAATTAAAAACAATAACCAGAAAACAAAATAAAAGCACAGAACAAATGCTTACCTGTTACCTACTAAAGATAGAGTAGGAGACATGATTATTGTTATCGCTGTGTTGTAGAAGTTTGATGTAGTAGACCTCCAGTGAGATGACTGAAGCAGAATACCTGTACCTGAGAGAGATAGCGAGAGAGATTTGATTGTAGATTGATTGAATGAAAAGTTGGCCGATTGTTCTTCAAAGATCGAATGAAAGAATGTTTTGAAAGAAGGTTGGATAACTGATCAAAAAATTGATTAAGAACTGAATAATGAATAATGGATAATGGATAACGGATAACGGATCTTGCGTTTGGGTCGAGAATGCAGTTTAAGGATAACCAATGCTAGTAGAACCACTGACATCAGCCGAATAGTGACTGACATCGGTGACGTCGGTCGAGTAGTGACTGATGTCGGTAGATGCAGAATGGGGATAGAGGCTAATTTTAGCCTTCTACTCATTCTTACATGCTGTCAAGGTCAAGGCTCATGGGAAAATGGTTAAGAGGGGCTAAATAGGTGTGGGAAAATAAAATGGGGTCATAAATGGGTCATAGGGTAATGGCAAGGGGAGAGAAGGGGAGGACGACCAAGGGTTAGACATAATTTTGGTGTCTACATTTTCCCCTTTTTATCTTGTTGGTTGTTCTAGATGAAATGCAAGATAAAAATAGGATTTGGTTGCCCCATGTGTGGGATAAGGTTGATTTTGTCCTGTTGGTTGTTCGAATGAACTGTAAGACAAAGACAGAAGGTTGATTGCACCAGATGAGATAAGGTATTCCCCCTTAAAGTAGGGGTCGAGGGAAGGGAATCGAGAATTAGATGTTGATTTGACAGAGAGTGGATGAAAAATGGTGAGGGTGAATGCTATAATAGTTGGGATTGCATGCATACCACTTCACGAGATGGTCAGGTCAAATCATCATAGGTCAAGGGTCAAGGAGTGCCAAAATTGAAGTAACTGGGCCCCAACATGTGGTCGTAGCTGATCGGATTATTTAATCAAAGCTGTAGCTCTAATGGGTCATTATGTTCCAGGTATCCCAGGCTCAGGAAGTGCTCTTAGAAACACGAAAATGTCACAAGTAGTAAGGATCAACCGGCTTGCAATCCTATACTTGTGAGGGTCAAAAATATGGACTGCGCATAATTTTGCTAACTATACATGGGTAGCATACATGAAAAAACAACCAAGGTGAAGTCGTCTTGGAAGTGGTCAAGGTCGGAGGAGATAGCCATGATCTCCAAAGTGGTTGGTCGAGATGACACTGAGATAAATAACTGGTCGAATAAATGGGTGGATGAAAGAATGTGGTCGAGCTAACCTCAGAACACTGAGTGCTGCCTACATAGCCCTTATTGTAGGGCCTCAGGCCAATGTAGTTCTCCCTAAAAGGGAGGAAGGGTCAAAGGTAATGGATTGGTCTTGGTCGAGGGTAAGTCATGGTCAAAAGGAAGAAAGAAGGTTTGTCCATCAGAGAGATGAACAAATGAGGGTGGTCAAGCTAACCCCATAAGACGTCGTGTCATCTGAGTGCTGGCTACATAGCCCAGATTGGAAGGGGCCTCAGACTAATGTAGTTTAGACTAAGAGACAAAATGGTCGATGATGGGTGTGGTCATGTGTCGAAATGATGGGGAGAAAGAAGATGTTACAGCCTTTTCCATATTGTGTGATGGTGTATTCTGTAACATTGGTCGAGGGGTCTTTCATCCCTAGAAATTTTCCATAGGCATGATGGATGTATGCTAAAAATGAATTGGGTCCATTTATGCTTCATCAAGTATTGGTTTATGCTTAACATAAATTGAGGCTGGTCGATAGTTTCCATGTGTATTGGTGTCCATAGAAACTATGTGAAATGGACTATGATGATGTTGGTGGTCTGAAAATGTTGAGGTTGGTTTGGTTTGAGAAAATAATTTGGTTGAATGTGACCAAAGTGCAAAAGAAGTGAAAGGCATAGTCACCCATTCATTGACAAGGACCAGAAGGATAGCATAAATAGGGGTTATTAGAACCAAGAGCCCCATTCATGCATGAGGTCGTTGACCATAAGTTGTGTTAGAGAGGTAATCGAATCATTTTGACATTAAAGTGAGCTTGAAGTCCCTTGAGCAGGTGATAGGAGGAGGATAGGGTAACCCGTTTTAGAGCAAAGATAACTTTGCCCTTTTTTATAGGACACCCTGAGACAACTACAAGCCAAGTCCATGACCCTTTTTTTTTTTTTGAAAGAGCAGACTGATCAATGTGGGAAGTCCACATAGAGATGTCATTTGCTTGGTGGTCATTTGTGAAGTTGATCGATGGGGGAAGCTTCTAAGAAAAGGTGCTATGTGTAGCAAGAGTTAGTCATAGCCATCCTTCGAGGGAGTGGTCTATATTTTTGATTTATATATAAGGGTGTTGAATAGTTGTCCTTCGAGGGAGCAGTCTATTAGCTATAGCAATGATAGTATAGTTGTCCTTCGAGGGAGCAGTCTGCTTTTTGAGTTGAGTTGGTGACCTTGGATATTTTGACATCTTGATTTGTTTTGACAAAAATGTGAGTCATGGACAAGACTATAGAAGGTCAAGGGCTCCCTTTTATTAGGACAAAGCATCCATACTATATAAAAGGGTTATATAGGATTTGTTAAGGGGAGTAGGGTTGAAAGGAATGAGGACTAAGAGGATAGGGATTGCTCAAGGGATGAGCTCAAGGTAAATGTCAAGTGGACGAGTACTCGACTAACAGTAGAATGGTCGCAGATGCAATGCATTAAGAGGCTTAGGTTTTGGCCTTCCGTCGAGAGAAGACAAATGATACATCCCTAATCCATACTTGTGGGTGATAATGAAAGGTCTGAGCCAATTAGGGGCAAACTTTCCTCATTTACTTCACTCCATATTGGTCACATGCTGATTCTTTTTGAGAATGAGATCTCCGATGTTGAAATCTTGTTCTCACATATTTTTTTCATAAGCTCGCTTGATGCGATGTTGATAGACATGGAGATGGTTGAGGGCAGCAAGATGGTGCTCGTCAAGTAACTCAAGTTGAGCTAAGTGATCTTGATGAAAGTCATCGTTAGAAAGAATGTCATGCAGAGCGATGTAGAGAGATGGGATCTATACTTCGAGAGGTAGGACAGCCTCTATTCCGTACACTAGAGAGAAAGGGGTAGCACCCGTGGCGGTTTGAATGCTAGTGCGGTAGGCCCACAAAGTGAAGGGAATGTGAATATGCCAATCCTTTCCAGTGTCATTGACCACCTTCATGAGAATTTTAGTCAAGATTTTGTTGGAAGCCTTGGCCTGCCCATTTGCTTGTGGGTAGTAAGGCGAAGAGAAGCTAAACTTTATGCCAAATGAGTTGCAGAGCTTTTGGATGGTTTTGTTTTTGAAGGACTTGCCATTGTCAGTGATGATTTTGTGAGGGACACCGAAATGACAGATGATGTGGGTGCTGATGAAGTCAACAATCTTTTTAGCTTTTGTGGAGATGAGAGGAATGGCTTCCACCCACTTGGTGAAATACTCGGTGGCGGTGATGATAGATTGATGACAAAGAGACGAATGAGGGTTAATCTCACCGATGAGATCTAAGCCCCACTGAGAAAAAGACCAAAAATCTTGAGTGACTTGTAAGGCATGGCTAGGAAGATGAAGCAAGTTAGAGTGATGTTGACACTTGATGCAATGCCGAACATAGTCACTACAGTCTTGATGAAGGGTGGGCCAATAATAGCCCAAGTGAATGATGCGCTTGGCAACCAAATTCCCACTGAAGTGTCCACCACAAATTCCATTGTGGACTTGCTTAATGGCATGAGAGGCTTCAATGGAAGGTAGACAGTGAAGAAGGAGGTTCTCAAAGCCTCGCTTATAGAGAAGGCCCCCTAGCATGGTATAACGAGCTGTGTGTTTGATGAAAGCTCACCGTGCATTGCTAGAGAGATTGGGAGGAATGACAGAAAGAGATAAGTAGTCCACAAGTTGCTTATACCAGTCATCTCGTGGGCTAGAGTCTATGGTGTTGACATTGTTAGAAGAAAGGTATGAAGGCAATGGCAGATGATGCACCATGATGAAAATTCTAGATGACGATGATGAAGATGGAATATGCGAGGCGAGAGAAGCCATGGTGTCAGCAAACTTATTCATGGATCGAGGAACAGTCTGCAAGAGGTAATGGTCAAAAGAGGCTAGAAGAATGTCAGCATGGTTTTTGTACATTTGCAAAATTTCATTTTTACAGAGGTATGAACCGTTGACCTGATTAACGACAAGCTACGAGTCGCCGAAGATGTTGATGGACTTGATGCTGAGAGAAAGGGTAGTTTGAAGTCCCAAAATTAAGGCCTCATATTCAGCCATATTATTGGTATAATTAAAGTCGAGCTTAAAAGACAAAGGCATGGACTCACCGTCGAGTGGGATGAGAATAACTCCCGCACCCCCACCAAGTTGACATTTGGAGCCGTCGAAGAACATGGTCATTTGGTAGACAGTGTCATCGGTGGAAAGCACGGTGATAGACTCATCAGGGAACTCACACTACGAAGGTTGATTGTCAGGAAGAGGGGCATCTGCCAATTGATTAGCGATGGTTTGCCCCTTGATGGATTTCTGCTGGATGAATTCAAGGTTGAACTCAGCAAGCAGCATGAGCCACCGATCCATACATTGATGTTGATATGGCTTGGAGTGCATAAACTTAAGAGGTTCAGTGTGAGTGATGACAAAGGTTTTATGATTGAGAAGATAGTGGCAGAGCTTGGTAGCGACAAAGACTAATGCCAAATAGAGTTTCTCAGTATGAGTATATCGAGTTTCATAGTCAACCAGTGTTTGGCTGATATAGTAGACTGCTTGCTCATGGTGATGCTCGTCTCGGTGTGCGATCATGGCACCTAATGAATGGTTGGTGACAGAGATGTAAAGGTAGAAGGGTTGGTCATCTTTAGGTGGAATGAGGACTGGTGGAGATACCAGATAGCATTTGAGGGCTTCAAAAGCCTCTTGATAGTCCTTATCCCATTTAAAGGAGACGTCCTTCTTAAGGAGATGATGAAAAGGTTGGCAGCGGTCAAAAAGCTATGAGATGAAACGGTGAATGGACTGGAGCTTCCCTTGTAGACTTCGAAGCTACTTGAGATTGGTCAGAGGTGGCATCTCGAGGATAGCGTGGATCTTGGTGGGATCTATCTCGATGCCACGAAAAGAAATGATAAAGCCTAAAAGCTTGTTGGAGAGGACCCCAAAGACACATTTCTTGGGGTTAAGGTAGACATTGTATTGAAGAAGGTGAGAGAAGATGATTTTGAGAATGGTCAAATGGTCACGGTGAAGCTTGGACTTGCCAAGCAGGTCATCCACATAGTCCTCCATAATTTTGTGGAGGAGATCATGGAAAATGTAAGCCATGGCACGTTGATATGTGGCACCTGCATTCTTTAAGCCGAAAGGCATGACTCGATAGCAGAAAGTCCCCCATGGAGAGATAAAGGTAGTCTTGTACTGATATTTTGGTGCAATCAAGATCTGATTGTATCTTAAAAACCCATCCATGAGAGATAGCATCTCATGGCCAGCTGTAAGATCAACAAGCTGGTCAATGTTGGGAAGAGAAAAGTCATCTTTGGGATAGGCTAGGTTAAGGTTGCGATAGTCCATGCAGATCTAGATCCCCCCAGTCGCTTTGGTGACAGGGAAGATGTTAGAGACCCACTGCAGGTAATCGATGGGATGGATGAAAGAGACAAAAAGGAGGTGCTGAACCTCCTCTTTTACAAGGAGTGCCATGCGAGGATGCATCTTTCGAAGCTTTTGCCTAACAGGCTTAGCCTCTGGTTTGGTGACTATGTTATGGGTAGCGATGGTGGGGTCGATGCCAGGCATGTCACAGTAGGTCTAGGCAAAGGCCTTGCTATGGTTTGAGAGGAACTGGGTGTAGTCGAGCTGCTCTTGAGCATCTAAAGATTGACCAATCTTTAAGATGTGAGGAACATCAGAAGAAGGGAGGTTGATGTCAATGGTTGATTCATTTAACATAACCTAGGTCTCAAAAGGGAGAGAGCGCTGGATGAAAGAGTCATCAGCACCCATGTAGGAAAGAATGGCGTTGTCATCAATGCAGTGGACAGTGTGAATGGTTGTCGACTCATCTTCTATCATGCTGGGATAAATGAGAGGGAGAGACCTGGATACCCCATTTAGCTGATAGGTCAGGGGTTCCAGGCGGATGGTGTTTATGCAAAAAAAAACTAGGAGGGATGGAAACCATCGACTCCGTAGGTGAAGAGGGAAGAATGGGTGAGCTAGGAAGAGATTGACCAATGGTGGGTTTAGGGCAAAGGTCTACAGGGGCCTGAGTGGGGTCATGGTATCCCAAGCCATACCGTTTCTTGGCATCATCATTGTTGAGTGGTTTGATGGGCTGATGGGAGCCTTGCTCATAATGTCCAAAGCCAAAACCCTTCCATGCACACTTGTAAAGGTAGGTGTGTGCAAAGGCAGGGTTGCCAAGAAATGAGAAGTCTGATGTGAATGGTTGTGGTGAAGAGAGAGGATTGCCATCAGTAGGAGCTTGATTGAGCCCCCCATAGACAAGATTGGTTCGAAGGTGAGGAGGACCATAAGGCATGACCATCCCGATCTGGTGATCATAACTGGGGCTGTGGTGAAGGCATCCATACTCTTGCAGAGTTTGGAACATGTCTAAGGCTAGCAAGTGATATTCCCCAAGTGAAAGTCGTTGGAAGATGTCTTCCATGGGGTCTTTGATTACTGCTTGAAGAGGAGGGGTGAGGTCGACCGCCAGTTCTGAACTAGTCGAAGCTTCCGTGGATGGAGGTGGCACCGAGGTTGATGGCTTGATAGGAATGAGGACGTCATTTAGCTGATAGGTGGTGTTACAAGTTTTGAAAGGTGATGGGTCAGCAAGAATGGTGTGGACTTGCCCGTTGTGCTCAAATTTCACACAACGGTGCAGGGTGGAGGGAACACAAGCCATGGCGTGGATCCAGGGTCGGCCTAGCAAGATGTTATATTAAAACTCTCCTTCGATGATATAGAAGAGCTCTAGGACTGTGCGTGGACCAATGCAAATGTGAAGGATGACTGTGCCAATGGTTGTGGCAATGGTGTCATTAAAGGATCGCAAGATTGCATCAGTTTTGGATACGTAATTCTTGGGGAGGGCCAATTGATCAAAGGTGTGGGTGGAGATACTATTGATGTTGGTGCCTCTGTTAATCATAATGCGCTTTATGTAGGTTCGATCAACATAGGCAGTGATGAAGAGAGCAGCATCCTAATCTTCTATGTTAGATGTAGGAATCTCAGAATCGTTGAAAGTGATGGAGGTGACAGGTGATAAAGAGTGGACCAGGGTAGCGAGTGGTTGGGGGTCCTCGGGTTGGACCTCCACTGCCTGTAGGGCTCTGATGAGGGCTTGACGATGCTGGGGTGAGGTTTGAATAAGGTCATAGAGGGTCATCTTCACGGGTGTCTGGTGAAGCTGTTTTATCATGGAGTCATGGATCGCCCCTGAAGAGGAAGAAAAAGAGGGTTGAGATGCGCCAAGGATAGAAATTTTAGGCTTTGGCAGTTGAGGTGGCTTGACGAAAGGGTAGGTCCAAAGAATGGCAAATTTTTCTTTTGCCTTATCCTTTTTTGACCTAGTGGTTATGTGGATGGCATTAATTTCGAAGATAGGGGGTGAAGGAGATGAAGGGGTCATGACCTGCTGATGAGATGTTGATGTGGTTAAAGAGGTTGGAGGAATGTGGGAAAGTATCAGGGGTCAGTTGACGGTGTCCTCAAGAAGAAGAATGTCCTTCTCCATGTAGTGGTGAATGACAGCCTTGAGGGCACAACAAGTCTCGGTATCATGTCATGGCATACGATGATATAGGCAAATCTTTGTATCATCGAACCAGGAGGGCTTAGACCTGAGAGGTTGGAAGGGCCTGATGGGCGGAAGGGTTATGCTGGAAGTCTGTAAAAGTTGGTGCAATATCAAAGATTATGAGCCCACCACCAAAGGGTCCGTGCTCATTGATGTCTGCGATGCTGGTGACTTTTGCTTGGGTGGTGTTGCAGGAGACTTCCATACCACCTTCTGGGTTGATGGTGCGGCGACAGATGAAGATGACACCTTCTTCGTGAGAGGTGCCAAAATTTTTGGAGAGGATAGGCTGGTGGCAGGCAAAGGAAGTAGAGGAGGCAACTGGTTTTGATTAGAGGTTGGAGTGGGGAGGATTTTGATTAAGGTAGAAGGATGAGGGCCCAAAATAGAGGGCAATAGTGACAGGGGAGGAGGAGTTCACCTCTGTGGTTTGGCAATCTTCTTTGATTTGGTTTGAAGACTACTATTGGTCAAGGTCTGGTCTAAGTCCACCTTCACTTGTGGATGAGTGAGGTTGGAGACAGGGAAAATGCTAAGTGACTTGATTGATTTAGACGGGGTAGATGAGGGTTTCGTTCCTGATGCGGTTGGTTGAGGTGTAGATGATCTAGAAGTGGAAGTCTAGTTTTTGTTGAGAGTCTTGGGAGATTCTGCCATGGGAGGATTGGCAGCATGAGATGAGAGGGCACAGACATGCTGAAGAGCTGTGAGATGCTCCCATAATACCTAATGCTCCACTTTCCTTGAAGGGAGAAGTTTGAGATTCTCCACTAACTGGAAAAATGGCTGAGAAGATGTTGGATGAGGCTTGGGTCCTTGAGAGGATGTGGATAGTTGTGGGGTTGAAGATGAGACTGGTGTAGGGGTCTCAGACCCAAGGCATGATGAAGTTGTGATAGGTTCGTCTTTGGTTAGAGACAGAGGAGAGACAAGTTCTTCCCTGGGTGGAGAAGAAATCAGAGAATGAGGCTCTTTAAGAGGGTAAAGGGCAGGAATGATTGTGCCCTCCACTTGTGGTTGAAGAGTAGGAAGGGTCAGGTCCTCCATAGGTAGCAAGAAGGAGGATGGTGAGACTGGTGGAGCTGGTATGGTCGAGGCATCTTCCAATATAAGAGAAGTTGACAGAGAACTAACCAGAGAGGGAGGTTCGTCCACATGTGATGGACTGAGGGGTGGACTAACTTCTTGAGTTTGTGAAAGAGTCTGGTCAGAGATGAAGGGTGAGACCGTATTGACTATTCGTACATTATGTTTTTGAATGTTGTCAGTCATGGTCTGGACATTGTTTTGGGTTGGTGGATGATTGGGGAATGGTTGCTTGAAGATGTCGATGCCCTGATTGGGTGGCGCATTGGGATTGTTGAGGACAAGGTCACCATTTTCTAGCATGTCTTGGATGATATTTTTAAGGGTCTTACAGTTTCCCGTGTCATGGCCTTTAACACGATGGTAGTTACATAAGTCATTTTCCCTATACCACGTAGTGATGGCACGTGATGGATCAAATTATGGAGGTGGTCAAATTTGGGGGAGATTGAGAACCCCCTGTTTGACAAGTTTTTCCAGCACAGACACATATGATTCTCCAAGTGGAGTATACTGTCGTTGTACGTATCTCTATTGGAATTGGTGAGTGGCACTTTGGGATGTGGATGGCTCAGGCTAGTTGGTTGAAGAGGAAGAGGATGAAAGTCTAACGACTACATTGTTTGTTGATGCCTTAGACCTGGGGTTAGATGAAGAAGGCTTAGAAGAAGAGGAGTCATTGGTCTTGGAGTTGGGATTCTTACTCTGCAACTTGACTTTGTTCTCTTTGATGACACGTAATTCAAGTCTGTGGGCCATCGTGAAGGCTTCGTCAAAGGTGCAAAAGGTCTGAACCCGCAAGGTAGAAGAAATATGCTTGGCGCAGGCTTGGGAGAAAAGTTCAATAAGTTCAAGTTGGGGTAAGGAAAATGAGAGCTAATTGATAAGGCTTCTCCAGTGAGCAATGAAATCGGCTATGGATTCATCCTCAAACTGCCGGATAGAATAGAGGTTTGTGATTGAGACCTTTTTGGTGATGTTGATGGAGAAATGGTCGAGGAAGAGTTGGGCCAACTGAGTGAATGTGAAGAGAGAATGGTTGGCAAGGGAGTTGTACCAGTCAAGAGCAGCGCCAGAGAGGGACATAGGGAATGTGTGTAAAAATAATGCATCATCATGAGCAATGACATAACAGGCATGTCTAAATGCCCGTAGGTGTTATTTTGGGTCTTCATTGCTCTGAAAATAAGAGAATTTAGGAAGTTCCCACTGGTTGGGGTATGGTCAGATCAGGATGGAAGGATGAATGGGCTCATTGAAAATTTGCTCATATGAGAGGGCATTGTGTGAACCATAAATAGAGGTCTCAAGACTGGACATTTTGTCCATCAGCATTTGATGATGTCTGTTGACGGATTGGCGAGTGGAGCGCCCCCTAGATTATAAGGCGCTTGGAAGGTATTAAGAGGGGCGTATGACGTGGTTAGTTGCATTTGTATAAACGCAACATATGGGTAGCTAGTCATCGGGGTGGAAGTTGAAGCCAAGGGCACTTGTGTTATGGGGATGGTAGGCACAAATTAGATAGGGGCTGTCAAAGATGGTTGAGGAGTGGCCACACTTGTTGAAGGGTAGACAGTTACTCTTGTGTTGATAGGTACAAGAGTAGGGGGGATAGAGACCACTAGGTTTTGGAAAGGTGTAGGATTTGGTTGAGTAGCTTGAGGTTGAGGGGGTACCGAAACCCCCATGGAGGTAGGTCTAGAAGGAGAGGCTAAATTTTGAAGGTAGGACACGGTTGGGTTATTAGTCGAGGTGTTGGCTTGATTGTCTATAGGTTGAATTGTAGATGTTGTTGATGTGATCATTGTCTCGACTAAGGAAGTCAACATCCCATAGATTGGGTTGCCTAAGGAGTCTCGCATTTGGCTTAACGCGAGATAATGTTGAAGGGCTCTGCCATTGAGGTCCAAGAATCTTTTGAAATCTTGGTCCCCTTCAGGGATAATGGGAGACTGGGTTGGGTTCGGTCGAGTAGGAGTTCTTTCAGTCTCTGAGTGGAACTCCATTATAGGACTGGTTATGGATGGGGAAGACGGAAGTGGTTGATGCCTTGTGTGGTCGATAAGAGCCTTGGTTTGACTGTGAGTCAGAACCATTCAAGGCAAGAAAGAACGTCCTCACAAGCTCAAACAAGCAGATAAGAACAAAAAAGATGAAGAACACAAGCAGACCCTAAACGTTAAATCCCTAGGAATAAATTATTAGGATCTTGGTGGCTTATGCCTTAGAATGTGTGAGGAAGATTGGCTTTTGAGACGGGTCCTAGAAGAAGTGGTCTAGAGCTGGTTTCAGGTTTGTTTAGGTGCTCAAAAGTCTGGATTAGGTTCCGTACTTGGCCTGGTGCTAAGGAGCAAGCTCCCCTCACTTCATGAGTCCAGTGATAAGCTAGGCCCACTTAGCCAAAATATACTTCCCCTAGAGATTATCCTCTGCCAGAGAATAGAGTGGGCTTTCCCCTTGGTGATGAAATACAAGTGGGATTGCCGGGATGGGTAAGGTATCTGCTGGGGGATGAAATCCCAGTCGGGCCTTGTCTCAGGTGAGTTTTGATGTTTGATTTGTGCAAGTGATTCGGTTGTGTAACATAAAGTGGACTACAATTAATTCAATATGCGGTTATTAATTACTAGGTGTGGACTAAGAAATGAAAACAAGAAGAAATGATATGCAATATGTTTTAAGCCCAAGTTGAAATGTGAGTTCGAATGAAAACAAGTTGAGAAAGGGTTGAAGAATATGACTTTTGACTAGTTTAGAATGCAAGAAAAGAAAGAAGATTTCTTTTTAATCCCACTTATGATGTCGTTTAAAAGAGAAGAAAGAGGTGAAAAGGGAGAAACCTAATGCACCTATATGAACAGAAAGAAAAGAACCCAAGGAAGACCCTAAGGTCCCACTGGGTGTGCCAAAATGTTTCTATACGAGATTCGCTTTCTACATTCAAAGAGCAAAATAAGAAACTAAGAAGAATGGTCTAAGGCTTGTATGTACCTGGATGAAGTTGTGCGCACCAAAATAAGATGATAGTAAGAACTCCTCTTTGGTTGTGGAGGATGACACCTGAAAGAAAAAGAGACTAAAACACAAAAAATGTTAGATGAGGAGATGGTGGGCTGCCAAGCAAAAGATTGATCCCAGAAGTACGAAGACTTCCTTGAGGGATATCAACCCACTGATTAAAAATAGAATATTTGATAGAAATAGAAATAATGAAAGACAGAATGAAAGAAATAAAAGACAAAAAGCAAAATGCATACTTGATATGCAGCAAACTGCTTTGCACAGTCACCGGTGTCGATCTCTGTGCCAACATCGGTCAAGGAAAGTCACCGATGTCGGTTAAGATGCTGACGTCAGTAGGGGTAATGACCGGCATCAGTCAGAGCAGTAGTCCTTAGACGGGGTCTGGTTGGGTCTAGATAGGGTTTAGGGCTGCAGAATGGTCTGAGGTTTTGTCTGAGGGTTAGTGAACCTGTTTGGGGTCAGAGGGATTGTTTGGGGGTCTGTGCAAGGATCTGGGTAGAGTTATAGACTATATATTCTGGAAAGGGTGGATAGAGGTGATACGGGAGGAAGTCAAGTCAGGTCTGTGGTCTGAATCTAAATCTAGGTGGTGATATCAATTTAAAATAATAACCAGAAAACAAAATAAAAGCACAAAACAAACGCTTACCTGTTACCTGCTGAAGATAGAGTAGGAGACATGATTGTTGTTGTCGGTGTGTTGCAGAAGTTTGATGTAGTAGATCTCTAGCGAGATTACTGAAGTAGAATACCTGTACTTGAGAGAGATAGTGAGAGAGATTTGATTGCAGATTGATTGAATGAAAAGTTGGCCGATTGTTCTTCGAAGATCGAATGAAAGAATGTTTTGAAAGAAGGTTGGATAACCGATCAAAAAATTGATTGAGAACCAAATAATGAATAACGGATAATGGATAACGGATAACGGATACCAGATCCTGTGTTCAGGTCGAGAACGTAGTTTAAGGATAACCGATGCCAGCAGAACCGCCGATGTCGGCCGAATAGTGACCGACGTCGGCGACGTCGGCTGAGTAGTGACCGACGTCAGTAGATGCAAAATGGGGATAGAGGCTAATTTTAGCCTTCTGCTCATTCTTACATGCTGTCAGGGTCAAGGCTCGTGGGAAAATGGTTGAGAGGGGCTAAATAGGCATGGGAGAATAAAATGGGGGTCATAAATGGGTCATAGGGTAATGGCAAGGGGAGAGAAGGGGAGGATGACCAAGGGTTAGACATTATTTCAGTGTCTACATCTAACCTAACTTCACTTGGGTTACAGTTACATGGAGAACCTATAAATAGAAGTGCCAAGATTATTCAAAAAATCTCTCAAACTAAATTTATAATATTGAATTATTGAGAGATAAAGATCTCTTGTAATGTTATAATGCAAAAAATCTTGATATATTTCTACATATTTCTAAATCCAAGCCAAACACTGCCAAAGTGACAAAGAGAAATGATGCAAGGAGCACCATTGTCAAAGACTCTTTGAGCACATGACTGAGCACATTCCTCCAAGGCCAATGTATAACTCTTTCTCATAAGGAAGGTGAAGAATACTTGTTTTGTTTTATTTTGTTTTTTACTTGCATTGTTCTCTTTCTCTTTGAGTGGCTAGGCCTCAGGTGTTAGATTTCTTTATGTGTTTTTATTGAGGTTTATCATACTAACACTTGATTAACTCCCCTCTTGGATTCCTCTCACATAATGGCATGCTTGGTGGGACCAATCACCCCACATGCATAATGAGAGCATATTTGAACGTCCTTAGAACCAAGAAGCATTCATTTTAGACCTTATTTTCTTGATTTTTATCTAACTTTTTCATGTTTGGCCTTTAACTGCAAATTCATTCCTATGAAACTACAAATTTAGTAGAGAAAACTATGAAATCATTGATTCAAACCATGAAATCATCTTGGAGAATCATGAAATAGTATCTATTTTTTTATCAACTCTACCAAACTAAAAAATTTGGGCAATAAGGTAAAAATTTGTTAAGGCAAACTATGAATTCACCCCATAGTTACCATAGTTTTTCCTTTATTTATGGATAACTAAGAAATTATTTAGAAATAATGAAATCATGATTTACAGTAATGATTTTATCTTTTTGAGTTGTGAAATAATTATTATAGGTTTTAAAATTATCATTTTGAGTTGCAAAATCATATGTCTAACGATGAAATCACTATCAAATATCAAAATCCCACTTCTCTCTTTTTTGTGTTTTTTTACATGTTTTTCTCACAATTACAAATTTAACAAGTTGAATATTGAGATGAGTTGTGAAATTGTTCAATAATTATGAAATAACTCTCTATAAGTATATGTTACATTTTTTCTTTTTATTTTTTTATGTGCTTGAATAATTTCATAGTTCATAGTCACTATGTAACTGTAAAATCATTCCAAAGAGTTAATTTCGTGTCTTATTAAACTAAGTGGTAAGATTTCACCTTTGATTAAGCAAAAATTAATCTAATAACCTTGTTTGTAGAGAATTTGGCCAAGAAGAAGGAATCTTAAGTTCTTTTTAATCATTTTTTCCTTTTACAAAATCAAAATCTCACAAGAAAGGTTAAAATTCATCCACATTTGGTTAAGGTGCTTAAAAACCACTTAACAAATTTGTCTTTTAGCATTTAAATGTTTTTACAAGTGAAACAAGGCCAAGGGGCCAAATTTTCAATCACATTTAAATTTGGTTCTATTAAAAATAACATACACTTTAGTTAGAGCTATTAAGGGATTGTTTAATTTTTGTTTATTCTTTAGTTATTTTCCAATTACGTAGATTAAATTACTTGTTTGGGTGAACAAAAAAACTATAGTATGTTATTCCTCATCCCATTTAGGGAACTCATGTGACCTAAAGTGTTTATTTTATTACCTTATTTATTAGGTCTTGTCATAAATAATGTTGCCTATGCTCTCCCTAAGCTCCAATTGACTTGGGTGACCCAGAAACAACCTCTAAAGTCTTTTTAATTTTCATTTATTTATTTTATTTCATTTGGCTTGTGGGTGGAAGTTCATCACCTCCTTACAAGTTATTTAGGGGTGATTTGACCTAGAGTTTCATCTCCCAACATCGTACCAACCCCACTCTATGGCGGTGTCTATAAATCAGGGCACATGATACTAGGATTATCAGGGGGTTGAGTAGCTAGCCTCCTTGATCCTAATGAAATCCTAGGTCAAGTCTTTCTAAATATCAGACTTAAATAAGAGGTACATGGATGAAGTCATTTTGTAAATTAATAGACCTTTTCATAGTAATTTAGAAGGTATGAACCCAATTGAAGTGATTTCACCCTTGTTTGATCCATACTTGGGACCATGTAGTGTGTTTTGAAACTTATAGATTATTTTAGTCAACCCCACTTGCCACCAAATTTCTTTCCAAATGTAAAGTTCTCCTGAATATAATTTCATGCCATAAACTAATTCTTGAGACACATAATGAGGCATAAGAAATCTACCTACACATGTTCTTCAATTTTTGGATTAACACTTAATTCCTCATAAGCATTTGTATATCGATGGAAACTTTGGCAGAAGCTATGCACACCTATGTCATTTTTTAGGGATAGGATGAGATATTACTGTTATTTCTATTTTATTTTATTTATATGTGTTTTGAGACTAAAATTATTTGTTTGTTTATCAAAAGTTGAAATGAGTCATAACCATCACGTGTTTTCATCACACTTTAGCCTAATAAGTGTTACTCTACCCATTTTGTGTCACACTTTTGCCTTAGACTTTTTATCTCAAAAAATTTTGTGTGTCACTTATATAAACTAGGAATCATAATGTTTCCCATTTCATCTCAAACATTTTCCTTATATTTTTGAGTCCAAAACCATTGTCATACCATTTTATTGAAGGAGCATTTTCACATTGCTTATGTTATTCTTAAAACTTTGCTTTGTTTCAAACCAAGTTCAAAATCACGTGTATATTTAGTCTAAAAATGGTGTCATTATGTTTTCCATTTGGGTCTAGGATGTCCTCCATTTGAAAATTCCAAGTCTTGTAAACCAAGTTCAAAATTTGTCTTGTGAAGTTTAGATTTAAAATTGATTGGTCTAAACCTCGATATTGTTTAATTTTGGCTCAAGTGTTTACATCTTACCTTTGAATTATGTAACTTGGATTGATTCCTTCCTTAATTTAAAAACCCTTTTGCATAGATTTAGGAAGTGGTTTATTTCTATGTGTTATTTAAGTCAATTTATTCCCTTAAACTAAGGTCAAAACTAAATTTTTAAGTATAACTCTAAGCATAGTTAGTTTACATTGGATCCTTGCTTATCACTTGGGCTTTAATGCTTTATTCATCACTCTTATTTTTATTAATTAACATTCAATTTCCAAATTAGTTTTAGGCATGTGCCTAAAGTGAATTCTTTATAGCAAGGTCAAGTTTGTTTTAAAATCCATGTGCCTAGATTGAGTCAAGTGATTCGAACTATTTTCCTTAGGGTTAGATTAATTGAAATTTTTTACCTCAACCTAGTTTATTTTAAAGTCTAACATTATGAATTTTTACCAAAGAACTAAAATTACCTTAAAGTTTTCAGATCTAGTTCATGCCTTTTAAGTCTAGATTTATGCTTTTTGACCAAAGACCTAACTCTTTTTGTTTTATACCTAGATTATACTTATTCAAAACACTTTGCCAAGACTAGGTTTCAAATTTGCCTTTCATTTAACCATTTGTGTGAAATAAATTTGAGTATTAGAGATATTTGAGTCCAAATTTATGTTGATATCTTTCAAGAAGATCTCTATTCTAGGATAAGTTTAAACCATTTGAAGCAATAAACTACATTTTCCATCTAGACCAAGTTTTAAGATGTTTGTAAGCATTGACCAATATTTTTAGACCATGTTTCAAGTGTTGTGTGAACTTTAGACCTTTTTATTCATGATATGTTTATCATGGGATCAAATATGCCTCATTACACATGTAGTGGGACCATGTACAATCTAGATTTAAAAAGAATAGTCACGAATGATCCCTATATTCAAGACCCATATGGGGATGACATGATTTTTGAGATAGATCCATATCCCCTTTATACTACTCAATATTCAGAATAAGGGCAAGATCCATTAGCATAATACGTAGTTAGTACACCTCTTTATCCAAGTCAAGAGTAAGAATAGACAACTCAATATCTTGCTAATGTGTCATTTATTATCGAACAAGTCTAATAATAGCCTTATTATGTTACCATGCCAACAAGTTATGACCCTTAATTATTTGATCATCATTTGCTTAAGAATAGGGATGAGATTTTGGTTAGGTTTGTAGAGGTAGGAACTAAGTTTTTGGCAAAATTTCTACAAGAAAGTATACTAGTCTAGTTAGATCACCTAGTAACAAACCTCAAATTAAAACCATCGAATAGGCCTCTACGGGTTACCATCAAGCACTCATGTCAATGCCAAACTAAGATCCAAATGTGCCTTCAAAGGTAAATGGACCCATAGTAGATAAATTCATGCAAATGTAGCATGCATATCAAAATTATCTTAATCTAGCATAGAATTTCAATACTATGGCTATATCAAATACCTTGTTTAAAGAGATAGCTCTTTTAGTAGAAGTGTCAGTTGATTTATTAGGTCATATTAATCTAAATGTGGACCCCTTTTCCCAAATTACTAGTGTTTCTATACGAGATTTCACTTTTCACATTCAAGAAAGGAAAAATGAGAAACTAAGAAGAAAGGACGAGGGTTTGTATGTACCCAGATTGTGGACTTGCGCACTAGATTCAGACGATAGCAGGAACTCCTCTTTGGTTATGGAGGATGAGACCTGAAAGAGAAAGAGACTAAAACATGAAAAATGTTAGATGACAAGAAAGTGGACTGCCAAGCGAAGGCTCGGTCTTAGAAGCACAAAGGCTTCTCGGAGGATGACAGTCCACTGTTAAAACAGAATATTTGGTAGAAACAAAAAGTGATAAAGACAGAAAGAAAGTATTGAAAGCAAATGCATACCTGTTTAGTAGCAATCTGCTTTGCACAGTCACCAACGTCAGTGGTATTATTGGTGTCGATCAAGGAAGATCACCGACGTCGGTTAGACTGCCGATGTCGGTAGGGGCAACGGTCGAGGTCGGTCGGGGTGATGGCGAGGGACAAGTTCAGGTCTAGGTTTTTGGTCTACAGGGTGGACTGTGGTTTTATCTGAGGGTTAGGGAGCTTGTTTGAGGGTCAGAGGGATTATTTGGGGGCCTGAGGGAATATTTTAGGGTCTGAGGGACTGAGAATATTGTCTGGGAATGGACTAGATGTGTGATAAAGGCAAAAGGAGGATGAACGGGAGACAGGGATCCGAGAAGGCTTTTCAGCCTCTTAGGGAAGGATAAGGAAGGTTGTGGACAGTGGGTTGGATTAGTAGGTAAATTCAAATAAGAAATGAAATAAAAACAAGAAAGTACTTACCTCTTACTTGCTGAAGGAAGAATGGAGGCAACTTGTTGTTGGAGCTGTTAACGGTCCTGCAAATGCCAAGAGCCTGGGACTATCTCTACAGGGTACTTGTAGCTGCTGATGTTGTTGTGCGAGAGGGAGAGAGAGAGGAATAGAATACCAAAGCACCAAAGAGAGTTCATGTTCATGGGGGGGAGAATAGTTGCAAAAAATGGTTTTGAAGGCAATCGATGCCAGTAGAACCGCTGACGTCAGTCGAATAATGATCGACGTCGATGGCAGAAGAATGGGGATAGAGGCTAAAATTAGCCTCTGTCCATTCTTGCATGCTGCCAGGGTCAAAATGGTCATGGGAAAATGGCTGAGAGGGATTAAATGGACGTGGGAGGGAGGATTAAAATGAGATTTGGGTAATAAAGGCTAGGAGAGAGGTGGGGGCATCCAAGGAGGGGATCCAAGGTGGCATGGATGAGGTGGAAAGGGGGCCAACAATTTAAAATATTTGATTTATTTTGATTTAAAATTGAGGGGGCTTAGGACAAGTGTTAGGAAATAGACCAAAGGGGCCAAGGGAGGGAGGACGACCTAGGGGGTAGACACAATTTCAGTGTCTATATTTGCCCCTTTTTGTCTTGTTGGTTGTTCTTGACGAACTGCAAGACAAAAATAGGAGTTGGTTGCCCCAGGTATGGGATGAGGTGTTCCCCCCTCAAAGTGGGAGTTGAGAGAAGGGAATTTGAGATCGAGTGTCGATTTGATAGAGAGATGGATAGAGAGGGTGAGGATCAAGTGTGAATGTTGTAAAGGGTGAAATTGCATGTGTACCACACCACGGGATGGTCAGGTCAAAGTGTCGCAGGTCAAAGGTCGAGGAGTGCCAAAATTGAAATAACTGGGCCCCAGCATTTGGTCGTAGCTGATCGGGTTATTCAATCTAAGCTGAAGCTCCAATGGTCATCGTGGTCTAGGTATCCTGAGCTTAGGAAGTGCTCCTAGAAACACAAAAATGTCACAAGTAGTGGGGATCAACCAGCTTGCGATCCTATACTTGTGAAGGTCATAAATAGTCTGTGCACAATTTTGCTAACCAATCATGAGGTAGCATACATGCAAACACAACCAAGGCAAAGTTGTCTTGGAAGTGGCCACATTTAGAGGAGATGGTCATGATCTCCAAGGTCTGATGGTCAAGGGATGGAGGCAAAAGTGATCTTAATGGTGCCCCAGGGGGTGAAGATGACTTCTACGGTGAAAGCTGACTGATTGGGGCATGATTTTGGTCATGGTGAAGAAATTGAAGGGTTGAAGGATGCCGACGTTGGTGATATAATCGATGTCAGTGGAATAAGGGGTCCGACGTCAGCCGAAATCAGTCGACGTCAGTGAGATAGGGCATGCATATGCCGACATCAGCAGCCTACCAAATCTGACAAAACCAAATTGGCGGCCCACCAAAAGTCATTTGCTACTTGTTGACTGAGAGAAAAAAGAGCTCTAGATTTGATTGAGTGAAAGTGACCCAGAGTTGACCGAGTGAGCGGGGTGAGGTGGTAGAGAGGCATTGGTGGAGAGAGGGAGCGAGTTGGAGAGTGATTGGAGGCTGCAGAGGTGTTTGTGAGCCAAGTGAAGTGTGAGGGTAGAGAGACACAGCAGAGATGGCAGAGGGGAGTAGAGGACCTATGGGAGGTCCACCACCAGTGGCACCCATTGTGCCACCACGTTGACGACACTGAGATGAGGTAGGAGGCCCTAATGAGCTCAATTGATTGATTTTAGTTTTGATTTGGTTTTTGAAATTTTAGTTGCTTTAGGCATAAATTGAGGGGGGAGGGTAGCTAGGAAGGTGGGTGGGGGTTTAGGATAGGTTAGGAGTAATTAGGATAGATTGGGGGGTGAAAGGGGGGCTAAATGGGGAAGCCCTAATTTTTAGGGTTCACCCTATTCGGCTCTAGGGCCAAACCAGTCACTGACATCGGCAGATTCACCAGCGTCGGCCGACCAGCGGCCAGTGTCAGTCACTTTCCTACCGGCGTCGGTCACTATGTGACTAACGTCGATTATGTAAGTGCCATCGTCGACATGCAAACTAATGCCGGTGGATGCCTGGTCGGAGAGAGGTTAGAAAATTGCCAAGTCAAGGAGTCGAAGCTGCGCCAAGGGCTTCCCAGGCATCAGGATAGCCAGAGATAGTCAAGTAGATGGTCAAGTTGGTTGACATAAATTTTGGGTGGATGTAGGTGAGGCAGACTCTGATGCTATGGGATCACCTCCCGACTTTGCTGACGCAAATGTGCGGAGGCGTGACTGGAGAGGAGTGGGCATAGATGAGCGCAGTGGGATTAGGCAGACTGTGATGCTACTGCAGAGTGGCATGGGATGTGAGCCTCATGGTGGCATTGATTAAGCGATGGGACCATGCCACCAACACCTTCCACCTTCCCACAGGTGAGATGATGGTCACGGTCAAGGACGTGTACCAAATTTTATGACTGTCGGTACACGGAGCGAACATATATGCATGCTCGAGAGAGGTGCATGACATCCACATGGTCATGCTGTTTGGGGAGCATGTCACTGAGATGAGCTACCACTCAGCAAGTTTTGCTTATGAGCCTCTGTACATGGTAGATGAGGATGCACATCAGCTGGCTATTTTGATGATGATTGGGATTACAGTGTACGCACTACCATATGCAGAGGGAGGCAGGTTTTTGATCACCATGACTGGGGTTTTGACAGAGATGATTGAGTGGTAAACAGTGTTCACCTGGGCACCAATCTTTTTAGCTTAGGTTTATAGGGAGCTATGGGGGATTAGCTGGTGGTGGCAGTACAGCTTGTGCATGGGCCACCTGCTACACTATTGGGCCTATGAGCACATCGTGGTTACATGACCTCTCAGCCTCCCAGTGGTGATTTAGGTTGGCTTCAGGGTCAGATTCAGGAGGTGGCACGAGGTGATGGCACAGATGCAGGTGGATGGAGTGGTCAGGGATATCGACCACTACCGAGGGGTGCTGGAGGCCCTAATCCTAGTGGACATCATCTAGAGACTGTACTTGGGGTATCCAGCATTCAAGGATCAGGCAGAGCAGATGGTTGGGACGCAGAGTAGGCGATGGGTCAGGGGCAAGCGAGTCAGTGAGCTCAAGTGGATCCCAACAGAGAGACTACGGTGCCAGTATAGGCTGCTACTGGATGTACCTCCTGCATTCTTGTAGTATAGGTGAGATGATATAGAGGCACCGCTCCCATTGCCAGAGGAGATAAAGGGACCTGATTTTGAGGAGCTACCATCAGGCCCTGGGATAACAGATCTAGGATGCACAGAGGCCTATACAGCATGGTGGGCAGGAGAGTATGTAGGGATACAGGCAGGACCATAGCTTAATCTATAGATCGTGATCAGGGACAGGGATATGGTGAGATAAGAGAGGGATGCTACTAGACAAGAGAGAGATGTTTCCATCTAGGAGAGGGATGCAGCACGAGGACAGGTGACCATTTTGTAGGGTCAGTTGGCTGCAGTCGAGGCATAGGCATTGGTAGGACAGGTTTTAGGAGGATGGGGCTCGATGCAGCATCCACCTCAGTAGCCAGTTCAGCAGCCATCACAGTTAGCATCAGTGTAGCCAGTGCAGCCACAGCCACAAGGGTCAGTTTAGGGTGCGGCATCAAGATTGATGGGTCTGCTATAGACTGTGCCTATATCCAGGTACAGGACTACTTTGGCTGAGATTGCCTACTATGAGGGTGCTATTATGGAGTTCCCTCAGATACAGCAGTATTCAGAGATGAGAGAGGAGCAGAGCCGTCAGAGATTGATGTCCCGTGTGACTACCTCGGGTTCCCACAGACGGTGATGATCAGAGGGTGGGGACGATACAACATCTTCATGGCCACCGCCACCACCACCACAGCCACAGCCTTGAGGGCAGATTTTTGACATGATGTATATACCGGCCTGCGTGTCGATGATGCGAGATGTACTTGATTTTTTTTAGAGAGAGAAAGAGGCACAGATTATGCCATTATAAAACATTGATATATATATATATATATATATATATATATATATATATATATATGATGTGATTTTGACCATTGATGTGTTATGGAAAATGTTATGGATGTGTTTGTATGTTATTTTGATTTGATGCATGTTTTGATATTATGTTTATGATTATGATGACTAATGTGATGATGATAGTGTTATGGTTAATGATTATGATGATGATTAATTGATACTGATGCTTTATGATAATGATAATGATGTGAATGGTTTATGATTTTTAGATTAGATGGTGATGCTTAATGATTATGGATGTTTAATGATTAGATGATGATGCTTAATGACTATGATGATGGTGCTTCGATTTTGTTAATGATTATGAAAATATGTGATTATTTGTGATGTGATTGGCAGGTGACGAAAGAATGTGATAGAAGAAATGTGATGAAGAGGATGGCTGAGCTAACCCCAGAAGACCCCATGTCCACTGAGTGCTGCCTACATAGCCCTTGTCCTAAGGGCCTCAGGCCAATGTAGTTCTCCCAAAGAGGGAGGAAGAGGGTCGAAGTGATTGATTGCTTGTGGTCGAGGTCAAGTCATGATTAGAAGATATGGTTTGTCCAGTATGTAGATGAACAAACGGGGGTGGTCGAGCTAACCCCAAAAGACAATCGTGTCATCTGAGTGCTGCCTACATAGCCCCAGTCTTAGGGCCTCAGACCAATGTAGTTCAGACGAAGAGGCAAAATGGTCAATGAATGGTTTGGTCATGTGTCAAAATGATGAGGATAAGATGATGTTACAGCCTTTTCCATACTGTGTGATGGTGTATTCTGTAACATGGATTGAGGGGTCTTTCATCCCTAGCAATTTTCCATATTTGTGATGGATGTATGCTAAAAATGAATTGAATCTATTTATGTGCCAGCAAGTAATGGTTTATGTCGAACATAAATTGTGTAGTCCATAGTCTCCATGTGTATTGGTGTCCATAAAAACTAGTGTGAATAGGCTATGTGAGTGGTCTGAAAAGAGATTGGGTTGAGTTGATTTTACAAATGATGTTGTTGAAGGTGACCAAAGTGTAAGCAGAAAGAGAAAGGCATAATCGCCCTTTCATTGACAAGGACCAGATAGATAGCATAGATAGGGGTTGTTAGAACCAAGAGCCCCATTCATGCATTACGTTGTTGACCATTGGTTGTGTTAGAGAAGTAATCGAATCACTTTGACATTAAAGTGAGATCAAAGTCCCTTGAGCAGGTGTTATGATAGGTGAGGATAGGGTAACCCATTTTAGAGCAGAGATAACCTTGCCCTTTTTTATAGGAGACCCTGAGACAAGTATAAGCCAAGTCCATGACCCTTTTTTTTTTTTTTGGTGCAGACTGATTAATGCAGGAAGTCTACATAGAGATGTCATTTTACTTTGATGGTCATTTGTGAAGCTGATCGATGCGGGAAGCTTCTAAGAAAGTGTTGTTTGTAGCAAGATTTATTCATAGCCATCCTTCGAGGGAGTGGTCTATATTTTTGCTTTATATATTTGAGGGCTTTTTGAATAGTTGTCCTTCGAGGGAGTAGTCTATTAGCTATAGCAATGATAGTACAGCTATCCTTCGAGGGAGCAGTCTATCTTTTAGATTTTGATTTGGTGACCTTGGATATTTTGACATCTTGATTTATTTTTTGATAGAATTTGGAGTCATGGACAAGACTATAGAAGTTCAAGGGCTCCCTTTTATTAAGACAAAGCATCCATGCACCATAAAAGGGTTATAGAGGATTTGTTAAGGGGAATAGGGTTGAAGGAATGAGGATTAACAGGATGGGGATTGCTCAAGGGATGAGCTCAAGTTAAATGTCAAGTGGATGAGTACTCGACTAATAGTAGAATGGTCACAAATGCAAGGCATTAAGAGGCTCAGGTTTTGGCCGTCTATCGAGAGAGGACAGACGATAAGTCTATGACCTATACTTGTGTGTGATGATGAAAGGTCCAAGCCAATTAGGGGAAAATTTGTCTTGTTTACTTTGCTCCATATTGGTCACATGCTGGTTCTCTTTGAGGACGAGGTCTCCAATGTTGAAATCTTGTTCTCACAGATTTTTGTCATAGGCTTGCTTGATGCAATTTTGATAGACATGGAGATGGTTGAGGGAAGCAAGATGACGTTCGTCAAGTAACTCAAGTTAAGCTAAGTGATCTTGACAAAATTCATCATTGGAGATAATGTCATGTAGAGAGATGCAGAGAGACAGGATCTATACTTTGAGAGGTAGGACAGCCTCTGTTTCGTACACTAGAGAGAAAGGGGTAGCACCTATAGCGGTTCGGATGCTAGTGCAGTAGGCCCACAAAGTGAAGGGAATATGAATGTGTCAGTCCTTCCCAGTGTCATTGACCACCTTCATGAGAATTTTCTTTAGAATTTTTTTGGAAGCCTCGGCCTGCCCATTTGCTTGTGGGTAGTAAGGTGAAGAGAAACTGAGCTTGATGCCAAATGAGTCACAGAGTTTCTAGATAGTTTTGTTTTTGAAGGACTTGCCGTTGTCAGTGATTATTTTGTGAGGAACACCAAAATGACAGATGATGTGGGTGCTGATAAAGTCGACAATCTTGTCAACTTTTGTGGAGACAAGAGGAATGGCTTCCACCCATTTAGTGAAATACTCAGTGGTGGTGATGATGGACTGATGACGAAGAGATGAGTGAGGGTTAATCTCACCGATGAGATCTAAGCCCCACTGAGAAAAAGGCCAAAAATCTTGAGTGACTTGTAAGGCATGGCTAGGGAGATGAAGCAAGTTAGAGTGCCGCTGACACTTGATGCAATGCCAAACATAGTCACTACAGTCTTGATGAAGAGTGGGCCAATAATAGCCCAGACGAAGGATGCGCTTGGCAATCGAGTTTCCACTGAAGTGTCTACCACAAATCCCATCGTGGACTTGCTTAATGGCATGTGAGGCTTCAGTGGAGGTTAGACAGTGAAGAAGGAGGCCGTTAAAGCCTCGCTTATAGAGAAGACCCCCTAGCATGGTATAGCGAGCCATGCGTTTGATGAAAGCCCACTATGCATTGCTAGAGAGATCAAGAGGGATGATAGAATGAGATAAGTAGTCCATAAGTTGGTTATACTAATCATCTCGTGGACTAGAGTCTATGGTGTTGACATGGTTGATGTCTAGTTGATGCTTGGCCAATGTTTGGTCGAGGTCACGATAGGCAGTATAAATTCAAACTCCCCCCAGTCATTTCATGGTAGGAAGAATGTCTAACACCTAGTGCGGATGGCTAATGGGTTAGATGAATGAGATGGAGAGAAGATGAGGAGGAGAGACCTGGGTACCCCACTTGGTTGATAGGTCAGGGGTTCCACGCGAATGGCATTTAGGCATTGAAAAAGCTAGGAGGGATGGAAACCACCGACTCCGTAGGTGAAGAGGGAAGAATAGGTGAGCTTGGAGGAGATTAGTCAATGGTGGGTTTGGGGCAAAGGTCTGTAGAAGCCTGAGTAGGGTCTTGGAAACCCAAGCCATACCGTTTCTTGGCACTTTCATCATTGAGAGGTTCAATAGGCTGATGGGAGCCTTGCTCATAGTGCCCGAAGTCGAAAACCTTCCATGCACACCTGTAAAGGTAGGTGTGTGCAAAGGCAGGGTTGCCAAGGAACAAGAAGTCTGATGTGAATGGTTGGGGTGAAGATAGAGGGTTTCCATTAGTAGGAGCTTGATTGAGCCCCCCATAGACGAGGTTGGTTCAGAGGTGAGGAGGACCATAAGGCACGACCATCTTGATCTGATGGTCGTAATTGGGGCTGTGGTGAAGGCGTCCATACTCTTGCAGAGTTTGGAACATGTCTAAGGCTAGCAAGCGATATTCCTCAAGTGAAAGTTGTTGGAAGATGTCTTCCATGGGGTCTTTGGTTGTTGCTTGAAGAGGAGGGGTGAGGGCGACCGTCATTGGCGAACTGGTCGAAGCTTTTACAGATGGAGGTGGTACCGGGGTTGATGGCTTGATAGGAATAAGAACGTCATTTGGATGGTAGGTTGTGTTACAAGTTTTGAAAGGTGATGGGTCAGCAGGAATGGTGTGGACTTGCCCGTCGTGCTCAAATTTCACACAACGGTGCAGGGTAGAGGGGACGCAAGCCATGGCACGAATCCAGGGTCAGCCTAGCAACATGTTATATTGGAACTCTCCTTTGATGATATAAAAGAGCTCCAGGAATGTGCGTGGGCCAACGTGAATGTGAAGGACGACTATGACAATGGTTGTGGTAGTGGTATCATTGAAGGATTGCAAGATTGCATCAATTTTAGATATGCAATTCTTGGGAAGAGCCAATTGATCAAAGGCATGGGTGGAGATAATGTTGATTCTGGCACCTCCATCAATCATAACGTGCTTAATGCGTGTCCGATCAACATAGGCAGTGATGAAGAGAGCAGCGTCTTGATCTTTCGTCTTAGATGTAGGAATCTCAGAGTCGCTGAATGTGATGGAGGCAATGGGAGACAAAGAGTGGACAAGGGCAACGAGTGGTTGGGGGTCCTCAGGTTGGACCTCTGCTACCTATAGGGCTCTGATGAGGGCTTGACGATGCTGGGGTGAGATTTGAATAAGGTCATAGAGGGTCATCTTCATGGGCATTTGGTGAAGTTGTTTTATCATGGAGTCATGGACTGCCCTTGAAGAAGAAGAAGAAGAGGGTTGAGATGTACCAAGGATAGAAATTTTAGGCTTGGGCGGTTGAGGTGGCTTGACAAAAGGATAGGTCCAAGGAATGACAGCTTTTTCTTTTGCCTTGTCCTTTTGTGACCTAGTGGTTATGTGGATAGCATTGATTTCAAAGATAGGGGGTAAAGGAGATGAAGGGGTCATGGCCTGCTGATGGGATGTTGATGTGGTTGAAGAGGTTGGAAGGATATGAGAAGGTGTCAGGGGTCGGTCGATAGTGTCCTCAAGGAGAAGAGTGTCTTTCTCCATGTAGCGGCGAATGACAGCCTTGAGGGCACAGCAAGTCTTGGTATCATGTCTTGGCGTACGATGGTATAGGAAAATCTTCATATCATCGAACCAAGAGGGCTTAGACCTGAGAGGTTGGAAGGACCTGATGGGTGGAAGGGTTAGCTGGAGGTCTACAAAATTTGGTGCAATATCAAAGAGTATGAGCCCACTAAAGGGTCCGTGCTCGTTGATGTGTGCGATGCTGGTGACTTTTGCTTGGGTGGAGTTAGAGGAGGCTTCTGTACCACCTTTTGGGTTGATGGTGCGGTGACAGGTAGAGACGGCACTTTCTTCATGAGAGGTACCATCTTTTTGGGAGAGGGTAGGCTGGTGGTAGGCAAAGGAAGCAGTGGAGGCAATTTGTTTTGGTTAGGGGTTGGAGTGGGAAGCACTCCTATCAGGGTTGAAGGATGAGGGCCCAAAATGGAGGGCAATGGTGATGAGGGAGGAGGAGTTCACCTCTATGGTTTAGCAGCCTTCTTTGATTTGGTTTGAAGACTATTATTAGTCGAGGCCTGGTCTAAGTCCACCTTCACTTACAGATGAGTGAGGTTAGGGACAAGGCGAACACCGAGTGACTTGATTGGTTTTGACGGGGTAGATGAGGGTTTCAGTCCTGATGTGGATGGTTGAGGTTTAGAAGGTCTAGAAGTGGAAGTTTGGTCTTGGTTGGAAGTCTTGGGAGATTTTTCCATGGGAGGATTGGCAGCATGAGATGAGAGGGCATGGGCATGCTGAAGAGCTTTGAGATGCTCCCACAATACCTGATGCTCCACTTTCTTTGAAGGGAAAAGTCTGATTTTCTCCACTAATTAGGAAAATGGTTGAGAAGATGTTGGATGAAGTTTGGGTCCTTAAGAGGATGTGGATGGTTATGGGGCCAAAGATGAGATTGATATAGCAGTCTCGAACCCAAGGCATGATGAAGTCGTGATAGGTTCATCTTTGGTTAGAGACGGAGGAGAGACAGGTTCTTCCCTAGGTGGAGAAGAAACTGAAGAATGAGGATCCTCAAGAGGGTAAAGGGCAGGGATGATTGCGCCCTCCACTTGCAGTTGAGGAGTAGGAAGGGTCAGGTCTTCCATAGGTAGCAAGAAGGAGGATGGTGAGACTGGCGGTGCCGGTATGGTCGAGGCGTCCTCTAATATGAGAGAGGTTGATGGAGAACTAACCAGAGAAGAAGGTTCGTCCACATGTGATGGACTGATGGGTGGACTAACCTCTTGATTTTGTGAGAGAGGTTGGTCAGGGATGAAGGGCGAGACCATATTGACTATTCATATGTTATGTTCATGAGTGTCATCAGTCATGGTCTGGACATTGTTTTGGGTCAGAGGATGATTGGAAAATGGTTGCTTGAAAATGTCGATGCCTTGATTGGGTGGCACATTGGGATTGTCAAGGATGAGGTCACCCTTTTCAAGCATGTCCTGGATGATGTTTTTAAGGGTCTTATAGTTTCCTGTGTCATGGCCTTTAACACGGTGGTAGTTGCAGAAGTCATTTTCCCTATACCACATAGGGATGGCGCGTGAGGGATCAAACTGTGGAGGCAGTCAGATTTGGGGGAGATTGGGAACCCCCTGTTTGACAAGTTTTTCTAGCACAGACGCGTATGACTCTCTGAGTGGAGTATATTATTGTTGTACGTATCTCTACTGGAATTGGCAGGTGATGCTTTGGGACGTAGATGGCTCAGGCTAGTTAGTTAAAGGCAAAGAGGATGAAGGTCTAATGACTACAGCGTTTGTTGATGCCTTAGACTTAGGATTAGATGAAGAAGGTTTAGAAGAAGAGGATTCATTGGTCTTGGAGTTGAGATTCTTACTCTACAACTTGACTTTGTTCTCCTTGATGGAACGTAATTCAATCTTGCGGGCCATCGTGAAGGCTTCGTTAAAGGTGCAGAAGGTCTGAACCCATAAGGTAGAAAAAATATGCTTGGCACAGGCTTGGGACAAAAGTTTGATAAGTTCAGGTTGGGGTAAGGAAAATGAAAGTTGATTGATGAGGCCTCTCCAGTGAGTAACAAAATTGGCTATGGATTTGTCCTCGAACTGTCGGATAGAATAGAGGTCTGTGATTGAGACCTTCTTGGTGATGTTGATAGAGAAGTGATCAAGGAAGAGTTGGGATAGTTGGGTGAATGTGAAGAGAGAATGGCTGGCGAGAGAGCTATACCAGTCAAGAGAGGCACATGAGAGGGACATAGGGAATGTGCATAAAAGTAATGCATCGTCATGGGTAATGAGATAACAGGCATGTCTGAATGCTTGTAGGTGCTGTTACGGGTCTTCCTTGCTCTAGAAATGAGACAATTTAAGAAGTTCCCACTTACTGGGGTACGGCTTGATCGGGATGGAAGGATGGATGGGTTCATTGCAAATTTGCTCATATGAGAGAGCATTGCATGAACCATAAATAGAGGTCTCGAGACTAGAGATTTTGTCCATCAGCATTTTGATGATGTCAGCTAATGGATTGATAGGTGGAGCACCCCCTAGGTTATAAGGTGCTTGAAAGATATTGAGAGGGGCATATGATGTGGTTGGTTTCACTTGTGTAGACACAACATATGGGTAGCTAGTCATCAAGGCAGAAGTTGAAGCCAAGGGCACTTGTGTTATGGGGTTGGTAGGCACAAATTGGATAGGGGCCGTCAAAGGTGGTTGAGGGGTGGCCACACTTGTTGAAGGGTAGGCAGTTACTCTTGTGTTGATAGGTGCAAGAGTAGGGGGGATAGAGACCACTAGGTTTTGGAAAGGTGTAGGATTTGGTTGAGTAGTTTGAGGTTGAGGGGGTGCCAGAACCCCCATGGAGGTAGGTCTAGAAGGAGAGGCTAAATTTTGAAGGTAGGACACTATCGGGTTATTAGTCGAGGTGTTGGCTTGATTGTCTATAGATTGAATTGTGGACACTGTTGATGTGATTATTGTCTCGACTAAGGAAGTCGGCATCCCATAGATTGGGTTGCCTAAGGAGTCTCACGTTCGGCTTTGCACGAGATAATGTTGAAGGGCTCTGCCATTGAGGTCCAAGAATCTTTCGAAGTCTTGGTCCCCTTCAGGGACAATGGGAGACTGAGTTGGGGTCGGTCGAGTTGGAGTTCTTTCGGTCTCCGAGTGGAACTCCATTAAGGGACTCGTTATGGACGGGGAAGGCAGAAGTGGTTGATGACTCATGTGGTCAAGAAGAGCCTTGGTTTGACTGCGTGTCAAAACCATTCAATGCAAGAGGGGTCAAGTTTCAAAAACTATATTTTTTCAGTTTCAAAAACTCAGAATGTGGTTTTGGTAGAAAAAGGGGCAGGTTTTAAGGTTGCTGTTTTGAAAAAAAAGGACTGTGACAATGACCGACGTCGGTTGAAAAATTGATGTCGGTGAGAACAGATAGCCGACGTCGGTCAGATAACCGATGTTGGTGAAGAAAGGTTGCCAATGTCGGTGGTAAAACTGATGCCAGTGACTGTGTTTTCTAAAAACCCAAAAGATTTGAGAGTTTTTGGAAAAAAGGAAGAAGAACGTCCTCACTAGCTCAAACAAGCAGATAAGAATAGAAAAGATGAAGAACACAAGTAGATCCTAAGCGTTAAATCCCTAGGAATAAATTATTAAGCTCGTGGTGACTTATGCCTTAGAATGTGTTTAGGAAGATTGGCTTTTGAGACGGGTCCTAGAAGTAGTCTATGGAGGGTTTCAGGTTTGTTTAGGCGCTCAAGAGTCTGGGTTAGGTTCCGTACATGGCCTGGTGCTAAGGAGCAAGCTCCCCTCACTTCACGAGCCCAGTGATAAGCTGGTCTCGCTTAGCTAAAATATACTTTCCCTAGAGATTATCCTCTGCCAAAAAATAGAGTGGGCTTTCCCCTTGGTGGTGAAATCCAAGTGGGATTGCCGGGACAGGTAAGGTATCCGTTGGGTGATGAAATCCCAGTCAGGCCTTGTCTCAGGTAAGTTTTGATGTTTGATTTGTGCAAGTAATTTGGTTGAGTAACATAAAGTGATCTACGATTAATTCATGATGCGGTTGTTAATTACTAGATGTGGACTAAGAAATGCAGGCAAGTAGAAATGAAGTGCAATGTGTTTTAAGCCCAAGTTGAAATGTTAGTTCGCATGAAGACAAATGGAGAAAGGGTTGAAGAGTATGACTTTTGACTAGTCTATGATGCAAGAAAAGAAAGAAGAGTTCTTTTTAATACTGCTTATGATGTCTTTTGGAAGATAGAAAAAAGAGATAAAAAGGAGAAACCTAATGCACCCTATATGAAAAGAAAGAAAAGAACCCAAGGAAGACCCTAGGGTCCCACCAAGCGTGCCAAAATGTT
Organism: Torreya grandis; assembly: GCA_037957365.1. Taxonomy (NCBI): domain Eukaryota; kingdom Viridiplantae; phylum Streptophyta; class Pinopsida; order Cupressales; family Taxaceae; genus Torreya; species Torreya grandis. The sequence goes on along the minus strand of JARHVA010000768.1, from coordinate 4,367,587 downwards.
TCTATACGAGATTTCACTTTTCACATTCAAGAAAGGAAAAATGAGAAACTAAGAAGAAAGGATGAGGGTTTGTATGTACCCAGATTGTGGACTTGCGCACCAGATTCAGAAGATAGCAGGAACTCCTCTTTGGTTGTGGAGGATGACACCTGAAAGAGAAAGAGACTAAAACACAAAAAATGTTAGATGACAAGAAAGTGGACTGCCAAGCGAAGGCTCAGTCCTAGAAGTGCAAAGGCTTCTCGGAAGATGACAGTCCACTGTTAAAATAGAATATTTGATAGAAACAAAAAGAGATAAAGACAAAAAGAAAGTACTGAAAGCAAATGCGTACCTGTTTAGTAGCAATCTACTTTGCACAATTGCCGACATTGGTGGTATTGCCAGCGTCGGTCAAGGAAGATCACCGACGTCGGTTAGACTACCGACATCGGTAGGGGCAACGGTCGAGGTCGGTCGGGGTGATGGCCAGGGACAAGTTTAGGTCTGGGTTTTTGGTCTGCAGGGTGGACTGTGGTTTTGTCTGAGGGTCAGGGAGCCTGTTTGAGGGTTAGAGGGATTGTTTGGGGGCCTGAGGGACTGTTTTAGGGTCTGAGGGACTGAGAATATTGTCTGGGAATGGACTAGATGTGTGACAGAGGCAAAAGGAGGATGAATGGGAGATAGGGATCTGAGAAGGCTTTTCAGCCTCTCAGGGAAGGACAAGGAAGGTTGTGGACAGTGGGCTGGATTAGCAAGTAAATTCAAATAAGAAATGAAATAAAAACAAGAAAGTACTTACCTCCTGCTTGCTGAAGGAAGAATGGAGGCAACCTGTTGTTGGAGCTGTTAACAGTCCTGCAAATGCCAAGAGCCTGGGACTATCTCTGTAGGGTACCTGTAGCTGCTGATGTTGCTGTGCGGGAGGGAGAGAGAGAGGAACAAAATGCCAAAGCACCAAAGAGAGTTCACATTCACGGGGGGGAGAACAGTTATAGAAAATGGTTTTGAAGGCAACCGATGCTGGTAGAACCACCAACGTCGGCCGAATAATGACCGATGTCGATGGCAGAAGAATGGGGATAGAGGCTAAAATTAGCCTCTGTCCATTCTTGCACACTGCCAGGGTCAAAATGGTCATGGGAAAATGCCTGAGAGGGATTAAATGGATGCGGGAGGGAGGATTAAAATGATATTTGGGTAATAAAGGCTAGGAGAGAGATGGGGGCATCCAAGGAGGGGATCCAAGGTGGCATGGGTGAGGTGGAAAGGGGGCCAACAATTTAAAATATTTGATTTATTTTGATTTAAAATTGAGGGGGCTTAGGACGAATGTTAGGAAATAGACCAAAGGGGCCAAGGGAGGGAGGATGACCTAGGGGGTAGACACGATTTCGGTGTCTACAACTAGATTGGGTGACATGTTTAATGTCCCAATCACTTAATAAGTAATTGTGACTTATACTCAATACCATATGATAAATATAGTGGATAACATGCAAATGCATCCCAATTCAAACCAAGGTGGGTAAAATACACCACAAAATAATTTATAGTAATAGGTGCCTCTTTCCAATACTATGAGTGATTCATAAAAATAGGGGGTAGGAATACCTAGTTCCTAACAAAAAAAGCTTACTCTCACTCCTCAACCAACTACTTCTTTAAGCATACAATAGCAGGGGATAAGTATTCAAGTACTACCCAATGTTTTACCCCAATAAGTGGTGAATTTTACCCCACCTCAATAGGTGATGGCTAATATTCCATGACCATAGACACAAACCAACATACTACCACAACGCATGGTGGATTCATCAAAAATGTTGTCAAATCAATAATGCATTCTTATTGGTCAATGATAAATGACAAACACCCAACAAGCATCCAATTTATAAGAGGTATTTATTCACCAAAGAGGTACCAACATAGTGCAAATACCTATTAGGCAATAGTTGCCTTTTACCCAACATGTGCCACATATTCAAAGATTGGGCTTTATTCAGTAGTAACTATTGTTTATATAGTTAGGTTAGACTAGTCAATATCAAGTAGCTTCCATAAGGCCACATACTTCCTAAGCAACCCCATTTCCCTCTGATTTAAATCCATATTTTGAATCCAAACTAGAATATTTACCAACAATGCATGCAATATCAACAACCTAATCCCAATACATGGATGCATGTTCTTAGTTGATTGGTCTATCAAACCAACATTACACAATACTCAATTTACCTATTTACCTATTAAAATTTTGGCCTCATAGGCCAAATTTCAACCCGCTATATTGAATACTTTCAGTGACCATTATCCTAGCCTTCTTGTGATTGCCTTTGGCATGGTCTCATCTTCCTTGTCTAGATGAGAGTCTTGTAATCCTTAATATGAACATCATGATGTGTCATAGTCTCATATATTATCTATGGTGTCATGAGTATCTTGAGCCCTTTTGATGATATAATGGGTGTCATGGTGCCTTAGATGAGAGAAAAGGGTGTCAAAAGGCCTAAAGATCCAATAAGCAATTAGCTTGTTTGAAGAGCATGTTGATATTTGGTAATATTAAAGTGTTTTAGGGAATTTTATGGGCTATAATATGGTTTTCATAGTGAATTAAAATCCTATTCCTATGATTTATTCACCTAGGTCCACTTAACCCCTTCATTACCCCTCTTCAACCATTGGTCACCCCTCAAAAACCCCACATAATTTTATGCTACCTTATAAAATTTAGGAAAAGGGAGATATATTGACTAAATACATTAAAAATGGACCTTAAAGACATTATACCCATGCCAATTTCCATCACTAAGCATTTTATACCACATAAAGCCCCCTTATGGACCACCCACACCCTTTCCACTAAGCTAAATGGGCCCCACATGGCATTTTATGACCTTTCCACTTCACCTTACATTTTCCTTTCTTTGAAAAGGATTATTAATGCATGATTATCCTAATTTTATCATATTATGGCACTGAAAGGTCTAAACAAGGAGAAAATGATGGGAAAACACTCTCTTTTGATAGTTTTTATATGGAATGTATAAACTTTAACATAAAGCAGGGGATCTAGAGTTGAAAATGAGATTATTTGTGATGTATATAAAAATTTTCATGAAAAATGAATTCCATTCAAACCCAAAACCATTCTACACAACTTTAGCCCTTCTTTGCAAGCTTGGACATCTCCTTGGGTTTTTGCTTGTATCATATAGAGGAGAGAGAGAGAGAGTGGAGGTACCATAACTTGGCCATGAAAATTAGACTAAACCATATTAAAATCATGATAAATTATCTTAATATTAGTCTCCCTAAATTTATTAAACTTCCTTAATAAGTTAAGGAATGTGTATGTACATCTCATCTACACAGGCCAACTTCAGTTGAATGGTTTTCATGAAATTCTGAGTTGTTTTATCAATTCAATCACTAATGTTATTTTATAAGGTATTAAAGGGATATTATATGTAAATTTGAGAACTTATCTCACATTTTTGATCCCTCATATCTTTCAAATATCCATGACTAACTATTGTGTGCAGCCTATAGGAAAATTATGCATTAAATTGAGGTTTCATGTCTTTTTCATGGGCTATGAACTAAATATGAAGAGTTTTCAAAGGTGTTTTTATGGTTTTAATGTTTTATTTATAAATTTTAATTCTTAATGGTCTCTTATCATCTTAGGAGACCCTAAATTAAAGGGAATTATGCATAAGTGAAGCCCACTATCATAGCACTATGGAAGGTCAGTGGAACCTATAAACTTATATCTAGATTGCAGGGATTGAAAAGATGTTTTAATGGTGATGAAGGTTCCTCATGCCATGGTGAACAAGTTTTTATATCTCATTATTAGCCTAAAAGGCCTAGAAACCACCTCTATTGGCTATCCAAACTTAGTTCATTTCTTATCAGAATTTAAGGTCTCTTTAGGAAAATTAAGGTTGTTGGAGTTTTTGAGGTTTCATGTTTAGGCTCTATATGATTTGTCCATGCCTCCAAAACTTCATGTTTAATAAGATTATGTATTAGGTTCTCCAAAGTAAAAATGGTTGGCCTTAGAAGATATTTTACCATCCATTCTATGTCCCTGCCATGCACTATTACTTCATTCCTCATCTCATCCATGTTTACTATGTTTCACCCTATTTTCTTATTGTCATCTCATTGTCACTCCATTACCATCCTTCTCAACCCATCCATCCCCCCCTTCTAGGTATAAACCATGATACTATAAATCCATACCTCCTTGGTACCCTTAAAGGGATAAAGTCACAAAGGGTTAAATCTATTTGATTATGAACCTAACTAAAGGAACAAAACAAGACCTATAACCAGTTGTTTGGCTATTGTGATAGGGCACTCAGGGAACATAACTAGAGAGATTTATTCAAAGGCAAGTAGGTGAAAGAGGGAAGATATTTTGATGAGTCAAAAATAGGAACCTAATGATACATGATCACCATAATGATTCCAAATAAGCATCCAACTCTAGTGGTGCATTTGGACTGTCATACTCCATACACAAGGGATATCTCTCTTTGATAACCATGTTTTGAAGGAATAAGCAAAAGTTATAGTCAACATGATGAGGAAGTGAATTGTATTAAATTAAATAAAGAATACTTCATGGTAGAAACATCACTAATCATCCTCAGATATTCACTCCAAGCACTACCCCATGTAGGGCATACACAACCAGCCACCAAAACTAGCTTAGGCTTGATAAATGAAGGAAGGTTTAGCAAAGGTCATATTTGATGAGATTGTGAAGTATATAATTATAATCCATGATATTATTGATGCTCAAAGGAGTATAAAATATATGAGATAGACTTAATACTCCTCAAAAAGGCCTAGCAAAGAACCTCTAGTCAGCCTGTAAGGGCAAGACATGAAAGGTTACATCAGACAGGAGCTTAGAGACCATTGTGCATGCTTAAGATAGAATATTAAGGGTGAAAAGAGCCATCATGACAAGTGGAAAAAAATAATATTCCCCCATATACCTATTAAAATTATAAACCCCTCATTCCATTGGTGGGTGGTCTAAAACTTAGCTTCAAGATCACCTACAGTCATGTCTTTCCTCATAGACTATGTTATAGTAAATGAGTCAAAGGATGTAGGTTAACAATGATTCAAGGAGGGAAGTTGTGAAATAGGGTAATACATGATACTAAAGTAAAGTGAAAAATCTAAGGTGGAACTCTACCATTCCAAACCTCCTCTTAGATAACCTACATAAGCCCCATCAATTCACCTACAGTCAGTTTATGGGAGCAAGAAAGCATAGTTACAGAAGTTGGAAGTCACTATTGAGATTGTGGGAGGAAATATTGAGTTCAAAAATAATTATTTAAGACACCCACACTTAAAATAACTCCAATTTACTCATTTGGAATAAGGTTTAACCCCTATAGTCAAGAGGGCAAAGAGAAACACTTATAGCCTATGGGGAAGCATTGACTCAAGCAGGCCCAGGCAGGCCTATGAAAGTAAGTTAGGGGGGCTCACATATTATAATGGAGATTATTTTAGTATTTTAGTATATATTTGGTGTAATATAAGTATGTTAAGGATCCCATATCTCCACCTTCACTTAAATGCATAGGCTAACAAAAGTATCTATAGGTAGCATGGAAGAGAAGGACATGGTTGAAGTTGAAAGCATCAACTCAACTACAGATGGAGTCTAAAATCAAAGTGTTAAGGCTCAATAAATATTTATGAATATTCCCAAACGTCATTAAATGATTATACATTTATATAACCCTTATAGGGAATGTTTGTAGACCTCCTAAGGTTAGTTTAAGCCTCCAATCTCCAAACCCTGAATATGTAAATTAGGTGTTTAAAGGGACTAGTCACATCATGAAGTTATATAATGTGATAGAGAAGGGTTCAAGTTAGTTATATAAGGGATAAATGATGTTTTTTTGTCTATATACATTGATCTTAATCTCAATTTTCCATTATCAAACATAGTTGTAGATAGTATAAGCCAAATTTGAGCCAAAATAGTCATTTGAGGCACTTGGAGACAAAGTTAAATATCTAAAAGTGAAGGAGGAGGTCCTCATGAGTAATAAAATGTGTCTATACTATTTTATTTTTTATAAAAATAGTGGGTATACCCACTATTTTATCTCATACCAAGTTATGTCTAGACAACCAATCTAGAAGCTTAAATAGGCAAAATCAAGTTTAGAATGTCTAAAACTGGAATTGGAACCCTTAGACTATTTTTTTATCAGTGGATCCTAGTGTTTAGGGGTCACATGACCTATTCCTAAGGTTTATCTTGAAAAATTAATTCAATTACCATGATGATGGGCCTCAAACATAGTCATACAAGCCTACCTACAAAACTTAGAGACACATCAAAGCTTTGTCAAGATCTTATACCAGGTTGTATTATCAAATGGGGGGATATGAATATGTTTAATTTATGATAGAGTATATTTTATATGGATAAAAGTGGATAAGATTAAAAATACATTCAATACTTTTCTTGAAGTACTCAACCCTGCACACAAGTAGTTTGAATACCAACTTTAAGCACTCATCAACTCCACCACATAAGCCCTCAAGACCAAAGATCCTAGTATGTTTTAGTTACACCTATGAATTAATAATCCATGATATATTGATTCAAATTTGGAGGCCAAACTCTATGAATGAATTTAAGAAGATAGGCACTTAGAAATAGCTTGTAAACTACCCTAGGGTCACCTTTAGATGTTCATATCTTCATCCATCCTTTGCATGAGAGTCCAATATATTTAGGGAAGTTGAGTAGGTCTATGCCCTAGGGATTCATGTCATTTATTCTAATCTTGAAAATTCATAATATATAAACCATCCTTAAGACCCATAGATAGTCATAGACTTCCCTAAAACCCTAGGTAGACCCAGCCTTAGAAAAGTTGATATTTTGATGCCTTAACACCTAAGGATGATCTAAAAAGCTCATGGAAGGTAAATTACACTCAGAGGGGATCCAACTAATAGTAATTGACCATATAAAAATTATATGAAATCCTCAAAAATAGGCATTTTTTTAGGGATCAGAATGAAAGGAGTTTGATAGCAAAGAATGATTTCAGTCATTGAGATAGTTAGTGTGGGACTTAATTCACCTTATCAATGCATAACATTATCAAGGATCTAGCTGAAAGAGCCTTTGTAAGTACCTACAAAACTACTAGTCTATCATGCTCAAGAGAGATAAACTAATTAGTAAGGAGAAATGGGTTTTCAAGTTCCTAATGTCTTTCCAAGCCTATTTCATGGTTTGAGTTATTGTTTCAGACATGAACCATATTCATACATAGGTTTTCAACCCTTATTATATGTTTCATGGAAGTCAATATACAAGCACTTAGGAAATTAGGCCTAATAAGCCTAATTGGCCTATGTTATCATCAAAGAAGGATAAGTTGGCATTGAAAAACCAATGGAGTGGGTCAAAGATAATATTTTATGCTTGGTGGATATCCTTTAAAGAGCATTCAATGTGAATTTCATGGATATGATAGAAGGACAAAATAATTTCCTTGACCCCACCAATTTATTCTAAAGGAGTATGAGCTACTACATGATCATGGTGGCCTAATTGATGATTATAACTACCATATGGGAGCATGGTAGACCATTCTATGCATTTTCAAGATTTTGACATAGAGTAAAGTAATTTGACTCAGCTTCCCTTACCTCATTTCTAATGCCAACATCTCATTCAAGGAGTAATTAAGGAGATTTAATGCATAAGAGGATTGAAGGACAATTGTATAACTATTGTAACTACTATTTTGAGTTGAATATGGTCATTAATGACCCATCTCCACTCTTCTACTCCATATTCCCCTTATTCTCTCATCACTTCTATATATTGAAGTCTTTTTTCCTTAGTTGGTATCCCTCAAGCTAGTATGAGGAGACTTTGCTAGCATTTGTACTCATGCACCTCTTAAATGATGAATAGAGCATCTTGCAGCTTCTTCATGGTTTATAATTTGTGTGTTTATGATTATTTGATATGTAACAGTGGTATAACATTCCCTTTGCAAGTCCAAGTTACACCTAAGTATGATCAATCTCCTTGATAGGTTGTCTAGTGTTTTGTAAGGTGAATAGCTCAGAATGGGAGTGGAAATTAGGTTGTAAGTGATTTAAACTAGGAATTCTCATCTTGACCCTCTCACTCTATTCATTAAACTAACCTATAGATGAAATATTGATGTTAAGAATTCATTGGAGATAATCTCTTAGTTATATGCATTATTTTTTAATGTGTTGAAAGTCCAAGTTGATGAGTGGATAGCATGATTATCAGGTGTATCACCACATCTTAGAGTAAGTTTTCATTTAGGCATATTCTTTACCCTTTCCATCCCAACATGTTTAGTTATTATAAATAATTGAAATGAATAAGTCAAGGGAGCTATTCCCTTAAAATCTAGAGGTCTGGCCCAACATTAGGTAACCCAAAATGTAGGGTCATTCCCATGTTAACCTAGGTTTGGGGATTATGACATGAACACTCTTATCCTGAGCAAGGGTGAAACCTAGAGTCTCTAATATTTCTATCATGTCTGGTGGGATAGATTTTAAGTGCATTGAATGCTACTCTAAAAACATTGGAAGACATTTGGAAGTTAAGTACATCAATACCATCATCTATAGTCACCTTGGGTAAAGTCAAGCATCTTTGGGAAGGTTTGTAATCAATTTCAAGCTTAGAAACATCATGGTTCTATTTTTTTATATTTAAAAAGGTTTTTGGTGATGGTTTTGATATGATACACATGTTGCATAAGAAGTAATGGTAGCCTATGAGGCAGGATTTTACCTTCCACCCCCATATCTACCCTAACATAACCCATATGAGCACTATGTTGATCCTTATCATCCATATAATTGACATCCTCCATAATACCATGACCATACACCTTATTTTAATCCTCTTTCACCTCTATGTCAACCTCCTCATGCTCATGATCAGTCCTATTATCAACCTATTACCCCTTGAAATCAACCTATACCAAACACTAACTATCTACACTTAGAAATTGAGAAAATAAGAAAAGAAAGAAATAAGTTGCATAAGGACCTTAGATAGTAGAAAAGGGTTTAATTTCAAAACATTATTACTCATCAAAATACCCCTATAAACTAGTCATAATTAGCTAAGTGTCTCACTTCATCTCCTTTTCTTTCCTCTCTAATCATAGGAAATTTTTTAGTTCAAAATTATTTGCTCAATGATAAGTCAAGTCTTTCAATTGTCCATAAATTAGTGGTAGATAACTTGAACCTAATGCATGAACCTATTTCTGACCTTGGATTATAATGAAATGGGTTTTTCATGAAGATATTTGGTCTTGTCAAAAATCTGTAACTCACTTTCCATCCCTACCCCAATATTTCAGTTGTGTAAGACCTTATTGTAGAAGATTTGTTACCTCATTTTGCCTTGTGTTTAGCTAGTAATTTTATGGCTAAGGTTGGGGGATTTTTTTTAAGGAATTGTCTCATATGGTGTGTAATCTTGAACATGGTGTGGAAGTGAAAAATAAGTTTGAGTCACTCTCTAAATTTCACATGCTTCCATATACTCCAATCACCTAAAATTCAGATTGCCTTCACTATCCTTCTCTAAAGCAATATGATTGTGTTCAAGATCCTATGCCCTCTCAAGAGCCTAAAATGACCCAAACATGGAAGCCTTCATGGGCTAAGGACCCAAACTTCATCATGTCTACTCTTGAAAAGGAGGATAAAGAAGGAAGAGAGGGTATGAAGTCTGTTTCAAGGAGCCTCTCAGATTCTCCAAACACACTTATTATTCCTTCATCTATTGTTACTCAATTGCTTGTTTCCCCTCTTCACATCCCTCCGTAATCCCAAGAGATTCCCAATAAATCATTTAATATACCTAGTTGGAAGGATACCATTTCAAGCATCAAGCATCCTAATGATGTCTACTAACCACCCCCCCCCCCCTCTCCCCTCTTGAAAGGAAGTCAAATATACCAAAATCAAAATTTTAACCTCAAATCATGGTGGATAAACTATCAAGATTAGTCAATGAAGTGAAATTCATCTAAGAGCTTGACCATATGGTGGTTTCAACTAAGCCTTAATAACATATAGGAGAAGACACTTCTAGTTTTTATGAAGAAGAGATTAAAATTAGGACCCCTGTGCATTCTAATGGATTAGAAAGTAAACATGAGCAAAAATTAGATGATGATTAGTAGTTACAATGTCATAATGTTAGAGTTGATGGAAAATAAACACAAGTTAATCCTTCCTTAAGACACCAACCAAATGATAGCCTTTAAGATAATATTATTGAGGCTGAGATCAAGAGCAGCTCAAATGAGATAGAAGATTGGTGGCAGCACCTATGTTTGGAATTATTTAGTGAAATGGAACAACTTACTGTTGTAAAATTAAATGAAGTGATAGGATGGTAGACTAAAGTCCCAAGTGAGGAAATTAAAATGAGTCAATAAGTGCTAATAAAAGAATAAATTTTAATTGAATGGATTGATGAATTATCACCCTCCATTGGAGATGAAGAGAAGTAAACTTCAGTAGACCAAGAACCTTAAGATGACCCTATCAAAGTGAAGAAGGTAAATGATCACCATGGTATCTTGAAATAAGGTGGCATAAATAGAAAATAGCCTTATGATTTTTCAAGTGACCATGGTGAGATGTCCTCTTGGGAGGACTTAGAATACTTTTGCCTAAAGTTAGACACCCCACCTCTACACCAATCAAATCTTGAAGAGAAGGAACTTGTCAAGGATGCTTGGGTAGTTGATCACTTGAAATAAAAATGAGTAGAATCAGTTACAGCCCTTGATTGAAGAGGATATGAAGCTTATTATGCAAAATAGAAATATTTGGGAAGAATATGATTTGGTTCTTGACCCTCATACTTAACCCATGCACTTGGTAATGAATCCACATGGTCTAGTCACTCTTTCAAGAGACCAAGATAGTGTTAACTGTAGGTAGAATTTTTCACACATTGAACCAAGTTTGATTTCACCTAAGTCATCTCATGATAAACCCATAATCGATTACCACAGTGATTAGAGAACATTCCCATTTGATCCTGGGGGAATGAAGTCAAAGTTCAGGTCAATTTTGTAGTAGATAGTTATTTGTCTAAATAAGTGCTTTCCAAAAGTTTGTAAGTAGTTTCTTGTTGTTTAGTTCTTTTCTTTGCTTGTCCTTATTGTTAGGTATGTTTTCCTTGCCTGTTTTTGTGTTTCTTGTTTCTACTACAAGTCCTTGAGGTTTCAAAAGTACAAAGTAGTTTGGCAGTCCAAAGAGTCATCATGTTATGTTCCTTTGTTTGAGTAACTTTATCATGACAGTGTTTGGATTCTCTTGACTAGTAGGCTGGTCACCAATCATAGTCACCATAAATGTTGACATTTTGGCCTCATAGGCCAATTTTAAACCCCTTATATCAAAAAAAATCATGACTATCATCCTAGCCTGCGTGTGATTACCCTTGGATTGGTCTCATCTTCCTTGTCTAGAAGAGAGTCTGGGAATCCTTAATATGAATGTCATGATGTGTCATAGTGTCAAATTTTATTTATGGTTTCATGAGTATATTTATCCCTTGTGATGATATAATGGGTTTTATAGTGCCTTAGATGAGAGAGAAGGTTGTCAAAAGTCCTCAAGATCTAATGATCATTTAGCCTGTTTAAAGAGCATGTTAATCTTTGGTAATATGAAAGTGTTTCAAGTAATTTTATGGGAATAATATGAGGGTCATAGTGCATTCAAAAAAAATTCTTATGATTTAATCACCTAGGTCCACTTAACCCCTTCATTTCCCCTCTTAAACCATTGATTACCCCTCAAAAACCCCTCACGAGCTTATTCTACCTTATAAACTTTAGGAAAAGGGAGATATCTTAACTAATTGAATTAAAATTGGGCCTTAAATACATGATAACCATGCCAATATCCTTTTATAATCATTTCATGCCACATAAAGTCCCCTTATGGGCCACCCACACTCTTTCCACTAAGCCAAGTGGGCCCCATGTGGCATTTTATGACCTTCAAACTTTCTCTTGAATTTTCCTTGCCTATAAAAGGCTTAATAATGTGTGATTATCATAATTTAATCATACTATGATGTTGAAAGGTTTGAACAAGGAGAAAATGGTGGGAAAACACTCTCTTTTGACAGTTTTTTTGCATATTGTATGGAATGTGCGGACTTTACCATACAACAAGGGATCTAGAGTTGAAAATGAGATTACATGTGATGTCTCTACAAAGTTTCATGAAAATTGGATTCCATTGAAGCCTAAAACCATTCTACACATGTTCAACCCTTCTTTGCAATCTTGTACATCTCCTCAAGTTTCTTCTTGTACTATATAGAGGAGAGAGAGAGAGTGGAGGTCCTAGCTCTTGGCAATGAAAATTAGATGCAACTAGATTCCAAACATGAGAAATTTTTTGAAGATTGGTTTCCCTAACTTTATGAACCTTCCTTAAGAAGTTAAGGAATGTGTATGCACCTCTCATCTACATAGGCCGTAGAGTTTTTTTATCAATCCAATCACTAATGTTATTTTCTTAGGTCTTTAGGGATATTCTATGGAAATTTGGGCACTTAAATCACACATGTGAACCCTCATATCTTACAAATCTCCATGACTAACTACTGTGTGTAGTCTGCAAGAAAGTTGTGCATTGAACTAATGTTTCATGTCTTTGTCATGGGCTATGAGTTGAATATGAAGATTTTTTAGAGCTTTTTTTATGTTTATAATGCTTTCTTTATCAATTTTAATGCTTAATGGTCTCTTATCATCTAAGTAAACCCCAAATAAAAGGGAGTTATGCATAAGTGAAGCCCACTATCATAGTACTATGGAAGGTCAGTGGAACCTACAGACTTATGTTTGGCTCAGTGGCATTGAAAATATATTTGAATGGTGATGAAGGTTCCTAGATAACCACCTCTTTTGGCTCCCTAAACTTAGTTCTTTTCTTAGCAGAATTTAAGGTCTCTTTAGGAAAATTAAGGTTTTTAAAGTTTTTGAGGTTTCATGTTTAGGCTCTGTATGATTTAGTCCATGCCTCAAAAAATTCATGTTGACTAAGAGTATGTATGAGGTTATCTAATGTAAAAATGGTTGGCCTTAAAAGATATTTTACCATCCATTCTATGTCCCTGCCATGCCACTATCACTTTATTCCTCATCTCTGCCATGTTTCTTGTGTTTCACCCTATTTTATTTTTATCATCTCCTTGTCACTCCATTTCCATCCTTATCAACCCATCCACCCCCCCCCCGCCACCTTCTAGGTCTAAGCCATGCTACCAGACATCCATACCTCCTTGGTACCCTCAAAGGGATAAAGTCACAAAGGGTTCAACCCATTTGATTATGAACCTAACTAAAGGAGTAAAACAAGACCTATAGCTAATTGTTTGGCTACTATTATAGGGCATTCAAGAAGCATAACTAGAGAGACCCATTCAAAGGAAATCAGGTGATGGAGGGAAGAGATTGTGATGAGTCCCAAATAAGAACCTAATGATACATGATCACCATAATGATTCCAAACAAGCTTCTAACTACAGTGGTACATTTAGACTTTCATAGTCCATACATAGGGGATATCTCTCTTTGATGACTGTGTTTTGAAGGTATAAGCAAAAGTTATAGTCAACATGTTGAGGGAAGTGAATTGTATCAAATTGAATAAATAAGTATTCAAGGTGTAACCATAACCAATCCACCTCACATATTCACTACAATCACTACCCCATGCAGGGTAGGGCACACACCTACAGCCATCACCATTGGCTTAGGCTTGATAAATGAAGGAAGGTTTAGTAAAGGTCATGTTTGATGAGATTGTGAAGTCTCTGATTGAAATTCATGATATGAGTGATGCTCAAGGGAGCATAAAATATATGAGAGAGACTAAATATTCATAAAAATGGCCTATCATAGAACTTATGGTCAGCTTATAAGGACAAGACATGAAAGGTTCATCAGATATGAGCTTAGAGACCATTGTGTGTACTTAAGATGGAAGGTTAGGGGTGACAAGAGCCATCATGAAGAGTGGTAAAGAATAAGAGGCCCAAATAGACCTATTCCAAGTCTAAATCCCTCACTCTATTAGTAAGTGGTCTAAAACTCAACCTCAAGAGCACCTACAGTCATGGCTTTCCTCAATCTTCTTTCTTCATAGACTGTGTTATAGAAAATGAGTCAAAGGATGTAGGTTAACAATGATTCAAGGAGGGAAGTTTTACAAAAGGGTCATCTATGGTAATAAAATAAATTGAAAAAGATAAGGTAAAAATCTACCATTACAAACCTCCTCTTAGACAACCTACAATATCCCCATCATCTGCTTATAGTCAGTTTATGGGAGCAAGAAAGCTTAGTTACAGAAGTTGGAAGTCATTGTTGAGATAGTGGGAGGAAATATTGAGTTCACAAAAGACTTATTTAAGGCATATAAACTTCTAATAACTCCAAGATACTCATTTGGAATAAGGTTTAACCCCTACATTCAAGAGGGAAAAGAGCAAGACCTACATGCTATGGGGAAGCATTGACTCAAGCAAGCCTAGGTAGGCCTGTGGAAGTAAGTCAAAGGGGATCACATATAAAAATTGAGTTTATTTTAGCATTGGAGCATATATTAGGTAGCATAAAGTATGTTGAGGATTCCATAGCTCCACCTTCACTTAAATACATAGGCTAGCAAGAGTATCTATAGGCACCATGGAAGAGAAGCAGGACATGGTTGAATTTGAAAGCATCAACTCAGCTATAAATGGAGTCTAGAATCAAAGTGCTAAGGCTTAATAAAGACTAATGAAGAGTCCCTAAGGTCATCCAATGAGTCTACACTCAGATAACCCTTAAAGGGCATGTTTGTAGGCCTTCTAGGGTCAGTTTAAGCCTCTAATATCTAAACCTTGAATATGTAAATTAGGTGCTTAAAGGGACTAGTCACATCATGAAGTTAAAAAATTAATAGATAAAGGTGAAGTTTAGATAGATAAGGGAGACATGATGGTGTTTGGTCCATATACAGTGACTTCAAGCTCAATTTTCCATGATCAAACATAGTTGTAGATAGTATAAGGGAAATTTGCACCAAAATAATCATTTGAGGCACTTGGAGATAGAGTTAAATCTCCAAAACTGAAGGAAAATGTCCTCATGATTAATAAAAGGTGTCTATCCTATTGTATTGGTTATAAAAATAGTGGATATACCCATTATTTTGTCTAAGACCAGGATATGTCTAGACAAGTTTGAAATCTTAAATAGGCAAAAACAAGTTTGGAAGGTATGTAAGTGGAATTAGAACCCTCATGTGGTTTTTTTATTAGTTTATCATGGTGTCTATGGGTCATATGATCTCTTTCTAAGGTGTATCATGCTAAATTTAGTCAATTGTCATGATGATAGGCCTCAAACACAGTCATACAGGCCTACCTATATACCCTATAGACACATAAAATCTTTTTCAATCTCCTTTACCAGGTTGTATTATCAAGTCGGGGGGGATATGAATATGTTTGAGATATGATAGAGGAGATTTTATATGGATAAAAGTGGAGAAGAGTTAGAATACCTTCAAGACTTTTCTTGAAGTACTCAACCCTACACACAAGCAGTTTGAAGACCTACTTCAAACACTCACCCACTCCACCACATAAGCCCTTAGGAAAAAATCTCCTAGCATGTTTTAGGTACCCATGTGCAGTAATAATCTATGATATATTTATTGGGATTGGGAGGCCAAACTTTATAAACAAATTTTAAGAAGTTAGGCACTCAAAAATGGCCTTCACACTACCTTAGGTTCACCTTTGGACATTCATATCTTCATCCATACTTTGCATGAGAGTCCAAGCAATTAAAATAAGTTGATTAGGTCTATATTCAAGGGATTCATTGAATTTATTTTGATCTTGAACATCCATACTATATAAGCCATCCTTAAGACCCATAGACCATCACAAACCTCCCCCAAACACTACAATCTAGTCTTAGAAAATTTTATATTTTGATGCCATAACACATAGGGATGATCTTAAAAGCTCATGAAAGGTAAATCAAACTTAGAGGGGATCCACCTAATAGTACTTGATCATACAAGCATTATATAAAATCCTAAAAAATAGGTAATTTTTTAGGGTTTAGAGTATAATGAAGGGTATTTGATAGCAAAAAATGATTCCAATCATTGAGATAGTAAATATGGGACTCAATTCACCTTATAAATGTATAACATGCTCAAGGATATAGCTGGAAGAGCCTCTATAAGTACCTACAAAACTACCAATTTGCCATACTTGAGACAGATAAACCAATCAACAAGGAGAAGTGGGTTTTCTAGTTCCTAATGTCTTTCCAAGCCTATTTCATGGTTTGAGGTATTGTTTCAAACATGAACCACATTCGTACATAGGTTTTCAACCCTTTTTGTAGGTTTTATGGAAGTCCATATGCAAGTACTTAGGAAATTAAGACTAATAGGCCTAATTGGCCTATGTTTTTATCAAATAAGGACAAGTTGGCATTGAAATACCAATAAAGTGGGTTAAATAAATGATTTTATTCTTTTTGGATAACTTTTGAAGAGCATTCAATGTGTATTTCATGGTTGTGATAAAAGGACAAGATAGTTTCTTTAACCCTACCAATTTTCTCTAGAGGAGTATGGGCTGCTACATGATCATGGTGACCTAATTGATGAATGTAACTACCATAGGGGAGAATGATCTACTATTCTAGTCATGTTCAAGCATTTGACATAGTGTAGCCTCCCTTACCCAATTTCTAATGCCAATAGCTCATTTAAGCAGCCACCAAGGAGATTCAATGTATAAGAGGATTGAAGGAGGCTATGTAACTAATATAACTATTATTTTGAGTGTAATTAGTCATTGATGACTTTCATATTGAATATCCTATGTTATATTCCCCTCTTCTCTCCTCACCTCTTCTATTTATTTAATTTTGTTTGCCTTAGCTAGTATCCCTCAGGATGGTATGGGGAAATTCTGCTAGCATTTTTACTCATGCACCTCTTAAATGATGCATAGCACATCTTGTAGCTTCTTCATGTTTTATAATTTGTGTGTTTATGCTTTTCTAATATGTGACAGTGGTATAACATTCCCTTTTCAGGTCTAACTTATACCTAAGTATGATCAATCTTCTTAGCAGGTTGTCGTGTGTGTTTTAAGGTGAATAACTTAGATTGGGAGTGAAAATTAGGTTGAAAGTGAATTTAACTAGGCCTTCTCATCTTGACCCTCTCACTATATTCATTCAACTGACCTCTAGTTGAAATATTAATGTTAAGAGAGATAGACTCTTAGTTTTATGCATTTTGTTTTAGTGTGTTGGAAGTCCAAATTGATGAGTGGATATCATGATTATTAGGTATATCACCACATATTAAAGTAAGTTTTAATTTATGAATCTTCTTTAACCTTTCCATCCCAACATATTTGGGTCTTATAAATCATTAGAATGAACAAATTAGGGGAGTTATCCCCTTAAAATTTAGAGTTATGGCCCAACATTAGGTAACCCACAACCTAGGGTCATTCCCATGTTAGCCTAGGTTTGGGTATTAGGACATGAACACTCCTATCCTTAGTAAGGGTGAAACCTAGAGTCTCTAACATTACCATAGTTAAGATAATCCATATTTGATCACCTATCCACAACCAACTATGCCATTGAGTTTCTTAGCCCAAGATCTGCAATAGATGAAGGATGCAATTGTATCCATTTAGACAAGAAAATAGAGTAAGTTCAAATTAGATGATGTGTGATCATATACATTTCACATGGAGTATTTCCAAATACCATTTTCTTTAGGTTATGAGCCACCAAATTTTGACAAATATAAGCATAAAAAAGATCTTAGGTAGCATTTAAAAGATTTTTTTGTCGCTTACCATCCAGTGGCCTATAGTGACATCTACCTGCTTCTTATTTTTCCTTGAAGTCTAGTTGGACAAGACTTGGAGTGTATTTTTAAGTTATTAGAGAAATTGGTATCTGAGTTTTATTATTTTTTGGATAAGCTTGTATAACATTTCAACTACAATATCAAGCATGAGATTTTGGTAGTTGATTTGAGTCAAGCCAAGAAAAAAATTGGTGAGAGCTTTGGAAATTACTTATAGTGATGGAGAGCACTTGCTAGTCACTTCACCCATAATCTAATAGATAAATAATTGGTAGTTATGTTTACCAAAGAATTGCACAGTGAAATATATTATCACTTAGAGCTTTAGTGTGCTCACTTATTCAAGGAAATCATTGAGAAAGGTATAAGATTGAAAAATCACTTATTAATAAAGGTATTATTAAGTTATCTTCTTTAAACCAAAACTAGACCCAAAACCAAATCTCAAGCCCAAGTCAGAGCCCTAGCCTAGTCTAAACACAAGCATCTACACCCACTCATGCTAATAATTATGAAAACCCTTAGCCTTAAAACTATGACAAGAATGTTTTTAGTAATGAATTCACTAAGTCATGTCATGTTTAACTGGTGAAAATACCATCTACTTAACCTCTACCATAAATGTAGCCTATCCATCAAATGTATTATATGCCCAAATCTAAGGCAGCTCCTAAAATACTACATCCACCAGCTTTTCAAACCCCTCCTCTAAGAAGAAAACCTACTTCTAAAGTCTTTAATGACCTTGATGAGCCTATTAAAGTAGTGTTTCACAAATTATATGATTAGTTGGTTGATTCCAAAACATTTTCCTGAAGGATTACCATATCTAGATTGGTATAAATAGTATGAGTTCTATGAATACCATCATGTTCATGGGCATTCTATATGTCATTGTGTGTAGTTGAAGCACTCATTAAGAATATGTTAGAAAATAGAGAGATCCAATTGGATAAAAGAGCATCTACTTTCAATCAAAACCTATGTATCTATCAAAACCCTTTCTCAAAACATAATAATACCAATAAAAACAACAACAATGAAAACCATAGTAAAATCAATAGCAATAGCAATGGAAACAACAATAATAATGACACCCACAAAATAGATGAAACCAAAGCCAGAATGACCCCAATAACCAATAGACCTATCACACATTTGTACATGACTATAATAAATTTTTAGGTCATATTGTAGGTGGAATTCTTTCTAACATTATCACCAATCCTAGATCATTATCTAGTAATGCCCATCAGCCT
Source organism: Torreya grandis (assembly GCA_037957365.1). Lineage (NCBI taxonomy): Eukaryota > Viridiplantae > Streptophyta > Pinopsida > Cupressales > Taxaceae > Torreya > Torreya grandis. The sequence goes on along the minus strand of JARHVA010000768.1, from coordinate 4,348,313 downwards.
ACCAATGCCTATAATCCTTTCTTTACATGTGACCATAGCTAAGAACAACACCAACCAAGGATTACCATCTCAAGGCCCAATGTAAATAACCCTTCATTAACTCATGAATGCATCCAAGTGTATCAACAATCAAGAATTAGCCTCTCTGGCCCATCTCCATCATTTTCTAGTTATAATGGTCCTTTCCTAATCTATATTATGCAATCATAACTCGGTAGTCTGAATTCACCATCCCCAACTTATAATGCCCTACCAATGATCCAATCCAACCCATTATACTAGCTAGGAGTAATCCAATTACCACTATTAAGGAAAAATATATGATATTGTGTAATAAATCCAAAAGACACCCAAATAAACCTCTATTCTAGATTTGTTATGTATGTCTAGCATCCACAAGAATATATTTACTAAACTCCTAGGCCAATTCCAAGTGCCCATTGACATTATGCCAAACAAATTTAAAGATTTGGTTGGACACCTAGCCCCCGTCAATAATTGACCTTTGACCAGAGTGATATGTCATCCTTTATCCCTCTCCATAGTAACCCATTATGCATTGAAGTTGTTATAATATAGCATAAAGTTAAACATGTCTTCATAGACAATAGATCTGGCCTAAATATTATGTCTTTAAAGTTAATCAAGCATTTAAGATATACAATAGTTAACCTTCATCCAGAGACTATTACTATCAAGGGCTATGATAATGAAGTATGAGAATCACAAGGAACCATCAGTTTGCTATGATCATTAAGCCTTAAACCCATGACACACTTTGACATGTGCTAGACCTAGATTTATCATACAATTTGCTTTTGGGTAGACCATGGATACATAAAATCCATGCAATACCTTCAACCTTGCACCAATGTATCAATTTTCCTCACTCTGAGATGGAGGTAACTATCCATGGAGATTTATAGCCATATAAACATTGCAAGCATTTGAAGGCCAAATGTGAAATCTAAAATTACCATTTTTGTCTATACCTAGTACCAAATAAGGATAAAGACAAAGATATACTTATTGAATTTCAAGATAAAAATTGCATAGACCCTGATAACTTTGCCTCAACTTCACATTTTCCTTTTGTTGAAATTTCTAATCATTTTACCATTTTGTACAATGGTCTAAGATATTATTTTACCCATGATACCTTCAATATATCCAAGCTTGTTAAAAACTCCAAGTCATATGGAAGGTCCAATGCCAATCTAATTTTCATGTAATGGAAAAAAAATGGAAAAGGAAAGCTTCATATCCCAACACCTATTATTTTCACACCGCCCACTATCTAAGAATAGGACCTACTTACCAATGATGATTCTTGGTTATACAATGAAAAATTGGTTGATTGCTACCAAAGTAAAAAATACCCCATCCCTAACAAGATTATGGATAACCAAGCTTATGAAGGTAGAGGCCTAGGGGCAAATCAATAGGGTACTATTGAGCCCATTTCTATGACCAAATACGAATTAACTCATAGTCTTATATTTAAAATGATTAGGGGTAACCCCACATATTTTATTCATATTCCTAAACCAATAATTAATGATGATTATGTCAATAAAAAAGTAGAGTTTGATCATATCATGTACGAATACCTATCCATTACTAATTATTTATCATGTATACCATTTATGCCATCATGCTAGTAATCTGGCATTCCCCACTTACCCTTTATCATTCCCAACTCATACAATGGGACCAACAAGAATCCATAGTACCTTTAGATGAGTTTAATAATGCTAAGGCATTGTGTGATTTTCTAGGCCTATGAGATAATTTTCATTTAAGAGACCTTAAACAAGGTTTCTCTATCACATTGGATCCCATTACCTATTTTGGAGAGCGGGTGAACACCCTTAGACAAAAAAATAAAAATAAAACATTGAGGTCCCAAAGTGAAAACCTCTTTGAGGCACTTTTGGACTAGGGTAAAAGTAAATAAAAAGACTAGTCTCTTGGTGAAAACTTGTTTCAAGTGCCACTAAACAGAGATGTTCACCCTTATTTGAAATAAGCTCAGAAAACCACTAACAATGAACTTGATTTTGGGTATGAGCTTCGTACAAAGGAACAACATGCCTTTGATAAATTTATCTGATAATGTCCTATAGTGTTTCTTACATGGCCCTTACCACCATTAGGAGATTTAGATTCATCCTATTTTGGGGCATTTGTAGAACTAGTCTAACTAGAGGACTTTTCTATTACTTGCCAATTCACATCTTTACCAACTATTCTAGAATATGGATCAAATTTCCTTGTAGAGGATACTATAGAAGTCAACATCAAGACTCCAGAGGACCCAAAGTGTATAAAATTAGGCACATCTCTCATTAAGGAGGAATGTGAAATATTTATAGCCCTTTTAAGGGAGTTTGTTGACATATTTGCATGGGCTTATTTAGACATGCTTGTTTTGGACCCAACCTTGGTTGTACACCATCTCATTGTACATCCTGGTGCCAAATCTGTTAAGTATAAAATGCATCCTCATATTATTGTGTTAGTCAAGAAACAATTATAGAAACTCTTATAAGAAAGATGTATTAGGTTGATTGACTATTCAAAGTGGATTTCAAATATTGTGCCTGTCAATAAATATCCATAAGGTAGTATAATATACATTGATTTCATGGATATCAATAAGGTCTACCCAAAGGAAGACTTTCATCTACTAAATATTGAAATGATTGTTGAATCCACTGCTGGGTATGAAATGCTTTCCTTCATGGATGGCTTTTCATTATATAACTAGATCAGGATTGCACCAAAAGACCAAAACAAAACAACATTCACCACTCTTTGGGGAACATTTTGCTATCATATCATGTCGTTCAAACTCAAGAATGCTAGGGAAACATACCAAAAGGATATGATTGTTGTATTCCATGATATGATGCATGATATTATAGATTACATACTAAGTAAATATAACACCCGTGCAGATCATCCAGTCATACTATGAAAGATATTTGAAATTCTTTATGAATACAAGGTTCAACTTAATCCCAAGAAGTGCATCTTAGGTTTTTCTTCAACAAATTTTTTAGGCTTTATTGTCTCTCACCAAGACATTGAAGTTGATCATGCCAAGGTTCAATCCATTACTAAGATGCTGACACCTTCCACTTTGAATCAGATCCATAGTTTTCAAGTCAAAATCCATTCTATTATACACTTCATTTCATAGTTAGCTGATAAATGCCATCATTTCACTCATTTATTAAGAAAATTATTACCTTTCTCTAGGATGAAAAATGTTAGAAATCTTTTAAGCACCAAAGGTACTTAGACAATATGCCTATTGTGTTACTACTAATGCTAGGGAGGCCTTTCCTACTTTACTTATCTACCACTAAAAATCCCTTGCGGGCACTTTTATCTCAACATGATGAAAATGAGAAAGAACATATATTTTACTATTTAAGTCATACACTAGTAGCATATAAGCACAACTATATGCTAATTGAAAAATGTTATTTATCTATGGTATTTAAAACCCAAAAGCTACATCATTACATGATTAACAATAAGACCATAGTCATTGCCAAAGTAGATCTACTTAAGTATCTACTATCAAAAATAGCTTTACAAGGCCACATGGCTAAGTGGATCATGATTCTAAGTAAGTTTGAGATTGAATATGTCAATCAAAAGATCATTAAGGGACAAGTACTTGTAGATAAACTTGTTAAAACTCCTATTTCAAATACTCATCCACTTAATTTTGCATCCCTAGATGAGTACATCATGACTATCATAGAAACACCTCCTGAGGAGCTTCAACAGAAGTTATATTTTGATGGGTCATTCACATCTCATAGATCAAGAGTAGGATTGTTATTTGTTACACTACAAGGGAATCTCATTCCTAAATAATTTCATATCAACTTTCATTTTACCAATAACATGGATAAATATGAATCACTTATTATAGGGCTTTGTCTAGTAGTATAATGGAACCTTCAACATTTACTAGTTCATGGAGATGCCCAACTTATTATTAATCTGGTTATAGACTAGTTCTAGACCAAAGATAATAAGTTGGTACCGTATAAATTCATGGTGGACATTCTCAAGTAGAAGATTACTCACATTCAGTTTAAATGCATACTTCAAGCCAATAATAGGATAGCATATGCCATGGCTACTAATTATTCTTTAATATGTAGCACAAACTAGGCAAGAGATTATCAGTTCCTTATTGAACATATTCTAGAACTTTCCCATTAATCCTTTATCATTAAAATAATCTATGATATTATTAGTCCTAGTTCTATTTGGTATTCCAACTTATATAATTACCTCTATGATCAGGTCCTTCTACCAACCTTTAATGTAAGCAACAAAAATCTTTTACACACCAAACCTCTCGATATACCTTACTTAGCCTAACCCTTTACTATAAAAGCTTTGATGGAACTCTGCTTCATTGTTTGAATTTTAAAAAAAAATTATTAGTGTCGAATGAAGTTTATGAAGGATTTTGTGGGGCTCACATTAGTGGGGTTGTCCTTTCCAAAAATTTCCTACATACTAGTTATTATTGGCTGACCTTGGAAGTAGATGCAGTTGTTTATGTGAAAAAATGTAAACAATGTCAGAGACATGCAAATTTGATCTATGTTCTAGCTAGACCACTAAAACCAAGGACTACACCATGGTCATTCTCAATGTGGGGACATGATCTCATAGGTAATATTAACCCTACCTCCTCAAATGGCCATAAGGATATCCTTACCACCACTGAGTATTTCACTAAGTGGGTTGAAACTATACCCTTCACTTACATGATAGGAAACAAAAATTCCAAATTCATCTTCAACCATATTATTTTCCATTATGGTATCCCATCTAAAATTATATATAATAATGGTAGATCATTTAATAAAAAGTATATAAGGGTGCTTTATACCAAGTTTAACATTACCCAACATTTTTACACTATATATTACCCACTAGGTAATGACCAAGTAGAGGCATTTAACAAGACCATTATCAATATTCTTAAGAAGATTATCATTAATGTTGGCCATGATTATCACCTACAAATCTTTAGTACCCTCTAGGATTACCATACTAATTACCATACTCTAAAAAGAGCCACACCATATTCCCTTGTCTATGTCACTGAGGCCATTCTTCCCATCTAAGTTGAGTTTCCTTCTTTGTGTATCTCATTGAAGCACATCCTTGATGATGAGGATAATAGGGTAGCTCATATATAAGATCTAAATTCATTGGATGTAAAATTCATGGCCGCTATAAATAGCCTTTAAGTCTATCAAAAATGGTTATGTGGTTAGTATAACAAGCATGTCAAGTACAGAGAGTTTAAGATTGGTGATATTGTCCTAAAAAAACCAAAATAACACCATGGATAATTAAAATAAGATAGGTAAGTTCAAGCCTAATTGGATAGGCCCTTATGCCATTGTTGATAACTATGGCTCTAGAGCATACAAGTTAGCTATGTTGAAAGGAGATGATCTTGATCAACCCATGAACATAATACATCTCAAGTCTTATTTTGCTTGAGAGACCTAAGGTATTATCTATGAAGATCATTTATATCATATTATAATATGACCTTCCTTAAACCATACCTTATATCATTCCTGCCATACCTTCCCTGTTAGTTGAAGTTATTTACCCCTCCCTTACCCACCCTTTTTGACCTTGGTTCCTATCCATTGATACTTCAGGCACCTTTAGAGATTGGATTTAGATGAATTTTTAGTGATTGATTCAGTATTATGATTCTTTGAGCATATATTTTTCAAAATGAGGTAATAACATGGGGTAGTATGATAGTGGTTTAAAATTTTCATTCTTTATTATTGTTACGTTCTATCTCATTCTTAGTGCTACTAATTATAATTGCATTTGGTAAAATTAGTATCACTGACCTGTGCTATTGTTTCCTCATTATAACCAACTTTGGGCAAATTATAAATAACCCCATTTTATCCACATTACCATATCACTATTATATACTTTGTCATTCATCTATTCATGAACTTGTTGTTACCTAGTTGGATCTTTTATTGTAGGCAAAACTATAGTGACTTGAGGTCCTACAAGACTATGTAGGAAATGCTCGATTCACTTTGAGGTCAACTCAGTCACCCCTTTACCATGTTCTTGCCATTTTTATGAGTAATTTAAGTTTGAATACTCTCACCATTTTGCAAGCATCTTTACACCATGATCTCACCATTTTTCACTCTCATTCTCATTCTAATCCATAGATGTATTAGACACTATGACTAACCAATTTAGTTCATTAGTGGATACTCATCTCTTATCTTTTAGTGTGGTTTTAGCCTAAAACATGCTCTTGTACTTGTGTGATTTATTTATGTTGACACTTTAATGATCATGAATATCATCCCTCTATTTTCTTATGTACTCACCAAGTCAATCATGTTTTATAAATTATCAATTTTCTTGTACCCTATATCATGAGAGAACTACATTTGACCTAAAGTTCATATTGGACCTTGTGTCTATATAACTATGTAGGCAATGTCCACTTACATGTGCATCTGGAGCCATCTCGTCTACCCCTTCCTTTTATTTTATTCCCCCCATTTTGTTTGTTTGTATCTTTATCTCCTATAGCCTAGTGGAAATGTTTTCCATCTTATTTGTGTCATTGTTCCCTATAGCCTACGGGTAGTTGTTCATCATCATACCTTATGTCATTGTTTCCCTATAACCTAAGGGAAACCTTGTGCCATTTTTTCTTGTGTTATTTTACATGTGTTTTTGCTACCTAGTTTAGGGGTCACCATGTCACCAGGCGTAACACCTCTATTACACATGCATGAATAATTTGTATTCTATTTATACTTACATTGTAATTACTCATTATTTATATATTGTCTTTGTGTGTTTAGAATAGTTTGTTTATTTCACTTTTCCTTGATTTGGATTATTTATTTATTTTGCTTGTTTTGTTTTATTTATTTATGGGATTATTTGTTTATTTATCTGTTTATTTATTTTATCTATTTTTATTTGTTTTGTTTTTTTGTATGTTTTATTTGTTTGTTTAATTTGATGTTATTTATTTGAGTCTTATTTCTCTTTCCTTGTTTATTTCTTTTGTTTATTTGGGTTTGGTTGTTTGTTATTATTTGTTTATTTATTTTTCTATTTATCTATTTTTATTGGCTTTTTTTCTTTTTCATTTCTCAGTTGTCATAGGATTCTTACACTTTATTCATAATTATGTTTTGATTATCTATATCTTGTACTTAAGTTATGAATTAGTGTACGTTCCTACACTTGGTTTATGATATTATATTCACTTGGGATTTGATTGTTCATAACTTACGCCTAAGTGATTTTACTTGCATTTAAACTAAGTTTTTCATGATTTGGATACACATTATTATTATAGTTGTCTATAACTAAAATACACAATATCATAAGCTATAGTAAAATTCAAGCCAAAGGATCTATCAGACAATGTAGTGGATAGTACTTCTCCTTATTCACACCTGTAAAATCCCAAACCTACCCAAACACTACTCAAACATAGATTAATTAAATCACAACTAAATAATAATCACTACTAGTTATGATATACGTGTCCATACTAATAGGTATCCTAAATTTATGTCTATCCTTTGTGCCAACTTATTGTCACTCTGCAAGTATGGATTCAGTACATAAGCCCCTTTTACTGATTTTCCATATTGAGGCAAATTATGTAGACTTTTCTTGATCATATTCCCCCTATTGAGATAAACTATAATTGTATCATGTTTTCATCCACCCTACTAGGGAATTTTCATTGTGCCAATGATTATAACCACCTTATTGGTAAAATCATTATTTTCACTCATCTACCTTACTGGGGCACCTCACTATGCCACTAATTATAACCACCTTTGGTCAAATCAATATTTCCACCCTCATTACCTATAGGTCACATCATTTTGTTCTTTTTGAATGAATGTTCTATGACTCTATTTTATTGCTCGATACCTCAGAGGGGCATCTAGGGCTCATCCATCACCCTCTAGGGCATTAGCCAAGACATTAATAACTTTATCATTATTTGATAAGATGCTATTGTGCCTATGTTTTATAATGCCTTCCCAAATAGGAACAAAAAGTAGACACCCTATTTTGGCCACAACCATGTTTCAACTAAACTTTAGATTAATTTTTACTGAATAGTGAAAATTAAGCCTATGAATCATTAAATATCTCAATTTCATTCACACATCAGACATTCATATACAAAATATATTATGTTGTGGAGTATATTTATAAATTACAATGTATTTTAAATACTATACATTTAAAATATAATGTACAATATATATGTATTCTGGACCCCTTTTAATGGGAAACCATTTTGGGTTGATTCTGCCCATGGTTTTTGTACCCATTATTTTGTAATACCACTTTGTTGATGTATTATGTATAGATAGATATTTTGTAGGTAATATATTATGAGAACAAGTATTTTGAGAAGGAAGAACATAGTGTGCAAATTCAGGGGTGAATTTAGGAAGGTTTGTTGAGCACAGCTCCAAATAATATTTGTGAATTGTAATTGTGAGAAGATTGATTTGAGTGTGGTTTATACTCTCATGGATAGTAATAAATTTTGAGTAAGTGTTTCTTGATGGATGTATCCCAAATTATGTGAACCAAATTAAATCTACTCTTATTATTTTAAATGTTTATTTTTGTTCTTTTTTCATCTCTCTTTATAGCTATTATTATTTTGATTCTATGAAATTGTTCTGCATCAATTTCTAGTTTTATTCCTAACAAATAGTATCAGAGCTTCAAGTTATATGTGTTGAAGTGTTGAATCACAAGAAGGGTTATTAGTTCAAGTGGGAGCTATGATTGATGATCATAGATCAAAGGTTGAAAAATTAAATAAATAGACCTTTGTTCTATAAAGGATACAAATGGAGGATTATCTCTATCAGAAGGACCTCCATTCTCCATTAGAAGGAAAAGTAAAGCAACCAATGAGTATGAGAGATGAGGCTTGGGAGTCACTTGATAGGAAATCACTTGGGAACATTAGGCTATGCCTTACATCTTCAGTCACATTTAATATATCATAGGAGAAGACCATAGAAGGTCTCATAAATGCATTAGGGAAGTTATATGAGAAACCCTCTGTTTATAATAAAATATTTTTAATGAAAAATCTATTTAATATGAAGATGTCTAAAAATGGTTCAGTTGTTGATCATTTGAATGAATTTAATAGGGTTATCAGTATGTTAAATTCTATAAAAATAGATTTTGATGATGAAGTTAGGGATTTTCTTATTTTGTGTTCCTTACCAGAGAGTTGGAATAGTCTAGTAATGGTTGTGAGCAACTCTTCTCTAATAATGCCAATTTGAAGTTTTAGGATATCATAGGAGTAATCCTTAGTGAGGAATTGTGATGAAATATATATGGGGATACTTCTAATTTAGGTGATGCTTTGGAGATGGAGAGTAGAGGGAGACACAAGTTTAGAGGAAAAGGAAAGCATGGAAAATAAAATGGTCATAGAAGGTCAAAATCAAGGGCTAGGATGGTATGATGGCACTGTGGAAAGATTGGGCATGCAAAGAAGGATTTTTGGTCTCTTCAAAACAAAAACAAAAATCAAAAAGATACCAAAGAGGTGAATGTGTAAATAGGTAATGTTTGTTAGGATGTATTAATTCTCTCCATTGATAATATTACTAAATCTTGGGTTTTATATTTGAGAGCTTATTTTCATGCTACACTATATAGGCATTATTTTATTGATTATGTTTAAGCAGATTTTGGACATTTTTACCTTGGTGATGATGAGCCTTGTAACATAGTAATAAAAGGATGTGTTCAGATCAAGATGTAGAATGGGAACACTTGGTTACTAAAGGATGTCAGGCATGTGCCTAAGTTGAGATGGAATTTGGTATTCACAAGAAAGCTAGGTAGTGAAGGTTGTATGGTGACATTTATAGTAGATTCTTGGAAGGTGACCAAGGGTGATCTTGTGGTATCAAGAGGTAAGAAGGTTGGTAGCATGTATTTATCAAGTAGTTCTAATTATTTTAATTTAGTTAATTCAGATGTAGATGCAACTTTGTGGCACAATAGACTTGATCACATGATCCAAAAGGGTATGTAAATTTTGAAGGATCAAATGCCCAAATTAAAAATATATTATTTAGATTTATTTGAAGACTATGTGTATATAAAATAGAAAAGGGTACAGTTTCTCAAGTTTGAACCTATAAGGAAGGAGAATAATTTGGAGTTGGTTCATTCAAATGTATGGGGTAGCTCAGGTATCTTCTATCAGTGGATCATCTTATTATGTCACTTTTATTGATGATGAAACGAGGAAAGTTGGGTTTATGGAATTAGGAGAAAATTTGATGTGTTTGATATGTTTAGAAGATGGAAAGCTTTGGTTGGGAATGAAACAAGTCTCAAGTTAAAATGTCTTAGATTAGATAATGGTGGCAAATATTACAGTAATGCATTTTTTTATTACTATTCAAGGAATGGAATTCATAGATAGAGGATGGTTCTAAGAACTTCATAGCAGAATGGAATGTTAGAAAGGATTAATAGGACTATCATGGATCATGTTAGGAGCATGAGGTTGCATGTAGGACTACCTCTTCAATTTTGGGTAGAAGTAGTAAACATGGTTGTATATTTGATAAATAGAGGTCTTTCAGTTGCTTTGGATGAAGGCATACCTGAGGAAGCTTGGTCTAGTAAAAAGGTTGATTATTCATTTCTTATAATATTTGGTTATGAAGCCTTCATTAATATTGATAAGGATGATAGGGGCCAAGTTAGAGGCCAAGTCTGAAAAATGTACCATTATTGGTTATGGTGAGGATGATTTTGGTTTCTAAATTTGGAGTCTTAAGGACAAAAAATATTTATGTCTAGGTACGTTGTATTTAATGAAAAATTCATGTATAAATAGTAGTTACAAGATCAAAAAGAGGATTCTAGAAAGAGTACATAATACTAGAGGACATTGCAGATGATAAAGTGTCGAAGCAAGTAGTTTAGGAACCTACTCCACAAGAACCCCAAACTCCTATGGTGATAAGGTCTTTTAGGATAAGAAGGGAACCTAAATGTTTTTACCCATCTCTTAATTATTTATTACTCACTAATAATGGAGAGCTAGAGTGCTTTGAAGAAGTAATGCAGGTAGATGTCAAGAAGAAGTGGGAGCAAGCTATGGATGAGAAGCATCAATCTCTCATGAAATATTAGACTTAGGATTCAGTAAGCCCACCTAAAGGTAAGAGAGTATTATAGAACAAGTGGGTGTATAGAGTTAAAGAAGATGATGGAGGCAAGAAAAGGTACAAGGCCCAGTTGGTGGTAAAGGGGTTTTAATGGCCCACTTATTGTTATAATATTCAAATCCTTAGGAAATTGTCAAGACAAAAGAAGGGAATTTATTTCAATGAGATTTATTCTCCAGTGGTAAAGATATCTTCTATTAGGACTATTCTTTGGATAGTGGCATTGGAAGACTTGCACTTAAAGCAACTGGATGTGAAGACTATGTTATTTCATGGTGATTTGGAGGAGGAATTGTATATGGAGTAGCCATAGGGATATGAGGTCACAAGAAAGAAGAACATGGTGTGCAAACTTAAGGAGAACTTGTATGGACTAAAATAAGCTCCATGATAGTGGTACAAGAAATATGATAGTTTTATGATGGAGCAAAGATACTCTAGGTGTCATTCAAACCATTGCATATGCATCAAGAAGTTTGATAATGTTGATTACATTATATTTTGTTTATATGCGGATGACATGTTAGTTGTAGGTAAGAACATGCAAGAAATAAAGGTACTCAAGGAATAGCTTAGTAATTCCTTTGCTATGAAGGATTTGGGAGAAGCAAAACAAATCCTTAGTATGAGAATAACTCAGGATAGGAAGGAATGAAATCTAAATTTATCCCTTGAAGACTACATCAAAAAGGTCTTGGAGAGGTTTAGTATGTAGGATGCTAAACTAGTTGGGAATCCTTTAGTAGGTCATTTCAAGTTATCAAAGGAATAGTGTCCCAAAATAGGGGAGGAGAGAATTCAAATGTCACATGTATCATACTCATCAGCTATTGGTAGCTTGATGTATGACATGGTGTGCACTAGGCCAGATATTTCCCATGCAGTGGGAGAAGTAAGTAGGTACATGAGTGATCCAGGTAGAGAACACTGGAAGGCAGTGAAGTGGATCCTTTGGTATTTAAGAGGGACCATGGGTATAGTTTTAATCTATGTTGGATTGGACACCACTTTGCATGGTTATGTATATTTGGACATGTATAGAGATTTAAATAGTAGGGAGAGTATAATAGGATATGTATTTACTATAGGTGACACATTAGTGAGTTGGATTTCACAACTACAAAAACTTGTGACTTTGTCAACCATAGAGGCTGAGTATGTTGTTGCCACATAGGTAAGCAAAGAAATGATTTGGTTACAGTAGTTTCTTGTAGATTTGGTCCATAATTAAGAGGAATGGAAGTTATATAGTGATAGTCAAAGTGTTATACATATAGCAAAGAACTTTGCTTTCCACTCTAATATAAAGCATATATAGTTGAGGTACCATTTCATCAAGATAGCTTTCGAGGAAGACAAGTTGAAGCTAAAAAAGATTCATACCAATTATAATCCTACAAATATGATGACCAAGGTGGTCACAAGGGTAAACTAAAGATATGTTTAGTTTTAATTGGACTTTATAGATAATAATGAAGGGTTGAGAAGCTTACTCAAAGGAAATCAGTTTCCAAGTGGGAGATTATTGTGTTGTGGAGCCTATTTCTAAATTACAATGTATTTCAAATATTTTACATTTAAAATATAATGTACACTCTATATGTATTCTCACCAAGGTTTAGGGTTGGGTCGGGCCCTAAGCAGGGGTTCAGGGGTGGTAGCCCCTAAAAATGTTTTTGGACCCCTTTTAATGGGAAACAATTTTGGGTTGATTTTGCCCATGGTTTTGGTACCCATTTTCTTATAATACCTCTTTGTTGATGTATTATGTATAGATAGATATTTCATAGGTAATACATTATGAGAACAAGGGTTTTGAGAAGGAAGAACATAGTGTGTGAATTTAGGGGCAAATTTAGGAGGGTTTATTGAGCATAGCTCCAAACAATATTTGTGCATTGTAATTGTGAGAAGATTGATCTGAGAGTGGTTTTTAATCTCATGGATTATAATAAAATTTGAGCAAGTGTTTCTTGATGGATGTATCCCACATTAGGTGAACCACGTTAAATCTTGTCTTCTTATTTTGCATGTTTATTTTTGTTCTTTCTACATCTCTATTTATATGTATTATTATTGTGATTCTGTGAAATTGTTTTGCATCAATTTCTAGTTTTATTCCTAAAAAAATCATGTTGAGGCATCCCTATTTGGGGTATTATCTTATATGAAATAATACCCTCTCACATATTCATTTCTAGTCAAATTACGGGCTAGTAAATTGATAAATTGACCTTTGGACCCATTAATCAGAGCACTTAAATAATTCCTAAAATGCAAAAATACTAAGCAAAATGAATTAACTAATCAAATATAATTAAATACTTAAGTGAAATTTCCATGTACAATTAGTGAATATTTATTTTGTAAAAATAAAATTGCAATAAAATTGAGTCATGATGATGTCATCATTCTCAAAGTCAAGGAATTGGAAATATCTCCATTAAAGCCTTAAATTAATAAATGGGATCTCTATCCCAAATATTAATTTCTTGTCCCCTCCTTAACTTAATGAGGGTTAAAATAAACCTAACCATGGTTAAATCTAGATTAACTTCACTTGGGTTAGAATTAGTTGGACAATTTATAAATAGAAATGCCAAGACCATTCAAAACAAAGCTCTCAAGCCAAAGTTATAATGTTGAATTGTTGAGAGACAAAGCTTTCTTGTAATGTTATAATGAAAAAATTATTGATAAATTGATACATCTTTCCAAGGCCAAGCCAAACATTACCAAATTGACAAGGATAAATGGTGCAAGGAGCATCGTTGTCAAATACTCTTTGAGCACACAATCGAGGACATTCCTCCAAGGCCAACATAAAACTCTTACAAAGAAGGTGAAGAATACCTATTTTATCTTCTTTTATTTATTACTTGCATTGTTCTACTACTACTTTAGTGGCTAGGATTGAGGTTTTATATTTATTTATTTGTTTTTATTGAGGTATATTATACTAACACTTGACTAAATCCCCTCTTAAATTCCTATCTCATAAAAAGGACTAATGTAATCATGTATATACCAATAGCCTATAGGTTTGTAAATTAGATGTGAGAATTATTGACATGTTCTACAGGTTTCCTTAGTGGAAATATTCTATATAGAATAGTTGACTTAAATTTTATCTTAGTTTTATTATCCAAACAAGGAAGATCATTCATATGGTGAGAGGCAAGTGATAAGCCTAAAATAGAGACCTATAGGTCTGCCTCTAAGGTAAGCATAAATAAGCAAGTCTTGTAATAACCAGAGAGTTTTAGAAGTTATATGAGGTAGAATATATATCATATAAGAAGTTGGAAATTTTGAGATTCTAAGAAAATAAAATAGAACACTAAAATGGCGAAGTCATTTGAGAGAAGCACCTACAAGTTTGTGCTAAGAAAGTGGGAAAAAAATAGTAAGATTTGCATGGGACCTAGCTTATGAGAGATCAAATAGATTTCATAGGGAATTAAACAAATAATAATAATATTTAAGACCCTTTATTTGAAGGGAGATCATAAAACATCAAGCTTCTTTGATTAAATAGTGTTTTAGGCCTATTGAAGACCTAGGAGAGCAATAATGCTCTTGAGTTCATCTTGGAGAAACCAATATGGAATTGGTTTCTCATCCCTATAAATGGTTAAATCATGTATCCTATATTAAATATATCTCATGCACTCATTTTTATGTTTCATTAAAGAAGTAAATGAATGTAGTTATGTGCAGTCAATCATGGAAGAAATATAAGTAGACTTGCAATGTTAAGAACATGACTGTGATAGGTTCAAATGAACATCCAATGTAACTTGAGTATATTAGAGGTATAAATTAGATATTAAAATATTATTTCACACTATATATAGTTCTATCATTGATCAAATAGGCCCAAATATGACAAAATAGTGGAAGAACCAAGAAGCCTAAAGAATGCACCTACAAACTTGTCACAAGTAGGAGGAAAAACACACATGTAGTGTTGGATGAAATGTTCAGAGGGTTTTTATAGGTTAGATATATTATTAATAAGTTATCTATCCTTAATATAATCATCAAAAAGTGCAAAACCAACTAAAGAGAACTCAATCTATAGGCCCAACAGTCAAGAAGCTTAAAAATGCACCTATCGGCTTGTACCTAAAACATTAAGGAAATTGCAATTTTTTTAATTAAGTTGGGGAGTGAATGATATTAATATGTTAATGGTACATTTTTATATATTCATGTAAGTTTTAGACTCATGGTAATGAATAAAAAGTTTCAAATAAAGACTATTAAGGTCACTCACACTAGATTGTTTATAAACCTTAACAATGGCCTAATACATGTTCTAAGGAGTTTGAAGACTCAAAAAAATGAAAGAACCACTTTCACATGTCATGTTATGTTTTATATACCTCAAGGAGGTATTTAAAACTCAATACAATAACTTTCACACCTTATCATTCCAAGTCATCTCTCTCAAGTGCACTAATACGCATGTATTACCCAAGAAGATAGTCTTCATAACATGTAAACTTGCATAAGAAGTTGCATGAGAACTAGAGGATATTGGATGGGTTAATAAGGTAATCATACTTTAATCTTATGTCATTAATTAGAATATTAAGGATCTATTCTTTATGAACAGTACTTAATAAAGTTGACACCTTAAAACCCTACTAAAACCTCTCAAGAAGCCTGATGGAGTATATTGGTTCTCTAAGTGCCACAAAAAAATTAGAATAACCCTGAAACTACTTGGATGGTCTCTACACATCTCCTAGCACATGGTGGAGTATGAGATTGGCATGTGTGAGGTGAAAAGTATGGAAAATGGCTTAAGAAGTTTCTCTTTTGAGCCTATTTGTAAGGTTTTGGGTGAGTAAAGACTTCATAACCATTTGTCGATGCTCATAAGATAATACATAGATATCATGGTCCTTTACAATCCATTTAATAACTCTTCATAGTGATAATACAGGGTTCAATTCATTAACTAGGCCTAAATGAAGAGTGTGATTAGTCTTACATCAAGAGGGTGGATTACAGACATGCTTCAAATATTCAAGACTCAAAAGACCTTCAAAACATATTTAAAAACACCCAATACCATATATTTAAGGTTTAATAGATGATAAAACACAATCAATAATCCCTTATTATCCCTTAAGAGCATTTGAAGATTCAATAGTATGAAGGCCTCTTGATATCTTCTTGCCAAACAAGTGTGAAGACTTGGTTACAAGGTGATCTCTAATTCTCATAAAGGATTCAATGACCTAATATATTACTTCAATGAAGAAACATATTATAGTGATAGTATTTAAATCACAAAACTAGACCTTGCTTGAGAGTTAGGCTGGTATACGTTACCCTCTTTAATAAAAAAACTTTGAAAATGAATGACAAGGGTCTAGGTATAAATACCAATTCAAGAAAGAGATTTGAGGTTCAATTTCAACCTTCACATGGTAAATAAGAATTGTAATAGGTATTATGGTTTAGAAGTTTCTCAAGTAGTCCAGGTGTAACTCCAAAAGAAAGGAGTTGTCTTCAATAAGCATCAGACCTACCAAGGTGATCTTTCATGCCACTCTTCAAGAAGATATCTATCAAAACTTGGCCTAGAGTGTTAAAAACAACAATAGAACTCATTCCTTATAGCCTTGGTGGCATAATACCTTTATTTTTAATTGTCTTGATGATCTATCTCTCTTTTTTCTCTTATTTCTTATATAAATAACTACTTGAAAAGCATTGTATGCATCCTCAAAGTGTGTGTGGTGAATCCCTACACAATTTAATACTTGTTATTGCCTTTGAAATAAATTAAAGTTGAGTTATACTTTCTTCATCTTGCATCTAGTGATTTTGAGATGGGGTTTTGATGGATGTTAGTGATAGTTATCTTACTTCCTTGCATTTTTCCTTTTGATTCATGCCTCTATGTGATTTAGTCATCTTTACATAGGTCATATTATGTGTATCAAATGGTTTTTTTGAGTTCAAGTTTATAAGTGTCATTAGTGTCCTTTCTAAGACCTCTTGATCATTCACCTTAGCTTTTGTATTAGCCACAACCTTAATATATAAACACTTGTGTGGGAAGAATTATTTTGGATTTGTGAAAATCATGTTGTAATCTTACCATTTCATAGTGAAATCATAGGTAGGTAGAGGAAAATACATTTGGTATATCACCTCCATGTTTTCTTCTAGTTTTAGTCTTATTTTACCCCTTTTCCTTGCAATCTAAGTAGGTTATTGAGTAGTTTTGGGTGAAATATCAAGATATCTAGCCTAATATAAATACTCACTTCATTAATTAGGCCACCCAAAGCCTAGAAGTTATTCCATGCTATCATATAAATAAGAAGGCTTGAAAAAACTTCGTAGGGATTCAATTTAGATTGATAAAAGTACTCAAACATGAGAATAATTCTTTTCAAAATTACTTGTGAATATAGGATCACATTAGATTACTATGATATTTGAAATTCCATGTAATTTTTATATTACATACATAAAAGAAGTAGCTATTATATTGGTTGCAAATGGTCATGATAAAGCACAAAAATGGGCATATTTTTTTAGAATTCCCATTATTACCTTAATAACATTTTTACCTTTTGATTATGGAAGCACTATTATGAGTTCCATAGATAATTATTCACATAGTTGGCTAGGATTATACAAGGTTTGTAGAATACATGGGGTCTTAATTGTCTCACCCTTATTTTTATGACACACCATGCATTGAACCATAAATTTATAAATATCTCCCTTGAGTCCTTCCCAAAATAAATTATTTTTTTCTATGATAAGTTTTCAAAAATCATGAATCCCCTTATTACAAATGCATGAAGTTATTTAAGGATCTTGTGCTTGAAAGAAGATTTTTTACATAGGTACAACATATTTTTTAACCATTATTAGGTTTCATTTCCACTCAATTTTTTATATTTCACTAGAATCTTGTTGGATTTTCTAAACCAAAACATGTGTATCCATGTCATTCTCCCATTCTAATCTTGCCTCATTCACCTAAACTAGCTTCCAAATGGACATTGTACATAACAATGCCTCTATGGATTTTTCCCTCCTAGATAGAGTATATGCTACTACATTATATTTTATTTTCTTATATATAGTTTAAAATTCATACACCAACATTTTAGTCACCCATTTTGGTTGTTATTTTTTTTACAACCATTTTTCCAAAAAATATTTTATAATATCATGATCAGTCTTCACCTTAAAGTGTCTACCCATAAAATAAGGTCACCTCTATCTTGCATGAAAAATATCCATCATATATTTCTTATAGATTAATTTAAGTTGATTCATACCCTTGATTTGATTACCATTAAATGAAATGGATCTCACTGAATACATGATTACTACCCCCATTACATGTCCTAGGGGTAGTTAAAATTGGAGTGGTGCACATGTTATATTCTTGCATCTCAAAAGCCTTTGTGGTCATTTCATTATATTTTAAGGAATATTTATTCAATAAGGTTGTGAGTGGTGCTACTATGTTTCCATAATTTTTTAGATTTGATGGTACTAACCTTTGAGACCCAAAACACCTTAAAGGTTTTTTAGGGTTTCTAACACTTGTCATTTTATCATGGCTTTGATTTTGTGATGGTCAACTTTGCATGAGACATAAGATTACCCAAATACTCTAGATTGTATTCTCTAAAATCACACTTGGAATGATTTGCATATAAACTATGTAGTTTAAATAATTATCAATACCTATTTCACATGTTTCAAGTGTTCTCCATGTGTCTTACTATATATGAGGATGTCATCAAAAAATACCAAGACAAATTTCTACCCAAAAGGCCTTAAAATAGTGTTTATTAAAATCTAAAATGTATAAGGGGAATTTGTGAGACTAAAAGGCATGACAAAAAATTCATAATGGCCTTCATGAGTTCTAAAAGTTGTCTTATGGATATCCTCATATTTAATCTAAATTTGATGGTAGTCTGAATGAAGATTCAATTTTATAAAGTAAATAGCCACATGTAACTCTTTTATCAAATCATAAATGACTAGTGTAGGGAATTTTATATTTGATGGTATACCTTTTTAATTATTTGTAATAATGGCACATCCTCCATGTATCATCCTTATTACACACAATGAACATAGGAGAGGAATATGTTCTTTGGCTATGTCCTGGTTCTAACATCTTTTGTACCATATTTTCAATCTCACTTTTAAAGACATATGGGTACCTATATGGTATAATTTTTTTAATTTGACTTCATATAATCAATGGAATGTATGATCATGTTCTCTTGCTATAATTAATCCTTTGGTTATGGATCTAAAAATAACTAAGTCATCATTAATAATATTTTGTAAATCTGGATGTGGAGACATATTTGTGGGTTGAAATTATAAGGAAAACAACTATGATACAAATTCATCTACCCAATTTTCAAGAATATTTTGCATATAATGAGAAATAATAAACTATGCTTTTTTATCAATTTTTTT
The DNA here is from genome assembly GCA_037957365.1 of Torreya grandis. NCBI lineage: Eukaryota > Viridiplantae > Streptophyta > Pinopsida > Cupressales > Taxaceae > Torreya > Torreya grandis. The sequence goes on along the minus strand of JARHVA010000768.1, from coordinate 4,328,502 downwards.
AGAATCTCAAATGCCCTTCATTTACAATGAAATCATATGAATAATTCCTAAAAATTCATCTCTATAGTTCCCAAATTATTGAGCCAATGGACTCCCAAAATAATGTTTGTTCCACCCACGGGAATAGAAATCATAGGATAATCTAACCTAAATCTCCCATAACAAGTTTGATACTATGAAATATGCATAAATAACTGACAGTACCACCATTTACAATCATGACTTAAAATTATGGGTTGGATAAATACAATAATTTAACCATCCTACCAACTTATTGTTGATGAAGTTATGTGTACTCCCAGATTCAATCAACACTACCATATTATGTTTCTCAAGGAAACCCAAAACCTTGAGGGTTTTTTGAGTGTTAATAAAAAAATTCATGGTAGGAGAAACTTGGTTTGGAATCTTTAGATACCTCCTCTGCCTCCTCCTCATTCCCAATATAAAATTCATATTCTTTTTCATCTTTATTTTACCCTTCAATGTAAAACAATTTCTTCCAAACACATTTATGTCCTTTGATTTATTTTATATCATAGTTGAAACATAACCCTTTTATTTATTCCTCTTTAATTTTTTGAGGAGTAAATCCAATTGGATTAGGGAATGATTATGTAGGAACATTGTGATCTCTACCTATAGTTAAATTTCATCATTTAAAGATATCTATTTCCTTTGCCTTGCATATGAATATTACAGACTCTACTATTGAAATTGGGTTAAACATGTGAACATCAAGTTGGATGATTTCCTTGATTAAAAATAAAAATATGTCTTTCAAGTTGACATATGTGATGTGTTCCACCCTTAAAACTAGCTTCTAAAATTGTTGAATATAATCCTTGACCAATACCATTTATCTCAATATTACTAATTGTTTGAAGTAGTTTTTTGTGACACTATTGTGGTGGTGTAGTTTTAGCTCATCAGTAGGCTTTTATTTTTATTTTGAGCACACAACCATCAATACCAAATGAATTATTTTGGTTGCAAATGTTGGGTGAATATTTTGTCACCAACTAACTGATGGCAAAATAGGTGCATCAACCATAGTATAAGGAGATTTATACAGCAAAATGGATGTGGTGACCACAGCTAGATTGGGACAAATCTCTCCTCTCAGTAAGGGGAGGTTCCTTATAAACTATTATATACTATAGTGTGTGTATATATATATATAAACTAAAAATACACACAAGGGTGAAATCATACCGTCCATCTCTCTTTTTTCAAATATGATGTTCACAAAATAGAGGAGAATTCTGGCATAATTACTGAAGGCACTTCTCTTCTTTCAGAAGTGATATTTAGCGAATAGTAGGATCCTTCATGAGTAGTAACAAAAACCACAAGAAACCCATGAAATCACAAAGTCTTTCATTGTCTCTCCTACTAATTAAGACAAAGGAACACAGTAGTTTTAATCGTAGCCCAAAGTCTCCACTTCAACTAAAACAGAGTAAAGGATTACAAAGGATAAAGAGAGCTCAAAGTCTCTCTAGTATCCTTTACACAAAACACAGACTAAAGATAATTATGGTAGCAAAAAGTCTCCCATAGTCAGCTTCAAGACATCTTCCAGCTTACTTCCACTAGTTCTGCTTGTTTGATTAAATGGACAAGACTATATTTAGAAAATAGACATAAGAACAATTTCCTAGATGACATAAGCTTATTCTAACACAAAGTCTAAAAGGTCACTTGCTTTCTCATTTATTTAACAAAATATGATTAAAAATCTAAGCTCAAAGTCTCAAGATTGCCTTTCAATTTAGGTAGAGCTTCACTTTTGATAACAGAGAGATCTCTCTAATACAAAATGAGAGATTACAATATATAGCATCACAGGAAAGATTGGGCACTTATTTTCATGAAAATGGCCCATGTTGAATTGAATGCATTGAATATCTATGAAAAGGCCATGTTGGAATAGGTCATCGACCTTGACTTTGGCATTCTAAATCATCTCAAATGTCTCTTCTTAAGCATGGGTTGTCTGGTCTTCTTTATGAAACTTACATAGCTATCTATTCACCTTTACTTAATGTAAAAAAATAGGCCATGCCTTTGAATGCTTATGTTCTCTAATGTCTAAGTGGTGGACTGTTCCACCTACTGGAAATAACTCTCCTATAGATATTTCTAGATTTCTTGTAGTCATTCTCTCTTTCCTTGCCACATTTTGTCTTTCCTTGGCGATCTGAGCTCTTGGGCTATCTTGTCACTTTTAGCTGGCTTCTTCGGCTCTTTTCTTGGCTGGTCACTGAGTTTATTCTAAGGTCTTTTGAAAATTAATGGTAATTCTATCACCCTAAATTTGATGTCCACAAGGACGTCACTGGTCACCTTGAACCGCTTTGAACCTTGAACCTTGAACTCTTTTGGTTCAAAGGTTCAATGTTTTGTGAAGGGCAGCGTTTGCTTTCTTTTTCTTCTTCAGTTGAACCATTTATTTGAACCATTTGGTTTAACTTATTTCTAGAATCTTTTGCTTCCTTCATTCACTTGAAGCTCCCTTTTAAACTTTGAAATCTTTGAATCCTTTGAACCTTTGATCCTTTTAACCATGTTGGTTTAAGGTTCAATGGTTCAACAGTTCATTCTCTTTCTTTGAATCCTTTAAAGCTTCAAACTCTCTGGATCCTTTCATTTTCTAAGTCCATCAAACTTTATTGAACTCGTTGAACCTATGAACCTTTGAACTCTTTTTGGTTCAAAGTTCAATGGTTCAATGGTTCAATCTTCACTCTTCAAATCCTTTTATTCTCTAAGTCTTTTGAACTTTTTTGAACCCATTAAACCTTTGAAATTTTGAACCTTTCAAAGTTTAAGGTTTAATGGTTCAACAATTCAATGTTTACTCTCCGAAGCCTTCTTTTCTTTAAGTCCGTCGAAGTCTTTGAACCTTTGAACTCATTGAACTTTTGAACCTTATGGAGGCGGGGTTCAATGGTTCAAAGTGGTTCATTCTAATTATTTGAAGCCCGTTGTTAAGTCTTTTGATCAAAAATTTGCATTGAACCATCCTCAAAACACTAAGGAAAAGCCTTAAGTGTTTTGAACTTCCTTTGAAGAAAGCCTACATGTTGAACCTGTGACTTCCTTAGCTGAAAAAGGCTTGAATATTTGAAAAACTTAACTACTCAAAATATTTTTGAGAAAGAAAAGAGAGAGTTTTGGTCTGCAGGACCAAAATGGTTGATATGTTGTCCACAAAATCAAGTGACAGATTTTGAGAATAACAGCTGGCTCTAGTTGGGGAACTTTCATCAATTGAAAACTAAAGTAATCAAAGGGAGTAGAAACCAGAATCTCAGTGCCTTCATTTATGCCATTGGGCTATGGATTCATGCTTGCCCAAAAAGAAAGGCACCAAAAACAAATGATGCCAAAAACACATGAAAAACACAAAATAAAGAAAGACTATACATATATACAAATGGACTTAACTGATACTTCAAGGATTGAAGTGCTTCAAATGCTACCCACTGTGAGGTAGAGAAAATGGCATCTCATCTTGATAAATCAGCAAGAGACTATTTTCACCCTAAAATTGGTGATTGGAAAATGGACTTCTCCACCAGGAATTCAATTTTTTATGCCTTCCTTCTGGTTTCCTCTTCTTTCCCCTTAACAAGACTCGATCTCTACCATGAATCTTTGTTCTCTTGCTAAAGATTTTATTTGCCTGATGTTGACATGCAACAGTATGGTCCACTACCATAGTCAATTGCTCTTCAGGTCTAGTGAAGCACATGATTTGATTGTCAGCATCAAACCCCTACCAATGGTTAGCATTATTAGGTAAACTCAGTTGAAAGACCAATTCAATAGTGTAATTGTGCTCTTAAAAATCTTTATGAGGAACCATGAGGATTGTAGAGACAACCAATGAATCTACATGATTATGAAGCTCTCAAGGCACTACAAAAATATTGAAAGCATCAAAACTTTCAAGATAGTCCCACACCAGATTATGATAATGTCACAATCTCTCATCCTTGGTTTGATATAGGTTCCTCACTTGACAAACCACCAGCTTAGCATCTCCCTGAGCGTGAAGCTGCTTGATGCCTTTAACTTGAGCAGCCTTTAATCCAAGCAGCAGTGATTCATACTCAATAGTGTTTTTAGTGTTGTTTAATTGAAACTTATATGTACAAGGGAAGATATCTCCTTGAGGAGATATTAAAACTACTCCAGCTCTAGAATAGGTAGAAGAATTGTTGCCATCAAATTCTAAAATCTAAACATCATTAAAATCTGATCTTCTTTTCGATTTTTCTTCATTATGAAGGGAAGATCCTTTTTCATGTGTACTGCACCCTACCAATTCTTCTAATGTCTTATCTAAATTTTTTGGATTTTCACCTATGAAACTTTCATCTGCTAAAATAGAAACATCTTCAGTAGTCAAAAAGTAATTACCCAATCCTAAAGACTCAAATCGAATTTGAGCTTTAGGGGCTGATGTTTGGATGACAATATACTTCAATTCCTTCTCAGGAAGCAGCCTTTGCATGATGCCCTTGATAGGAATTCTCACCTTAGATAGGTTCATGCTCAATTCTCCACCAACATCCTTACAAAAATTTCACCCAAGAAGAATGCCGTAGGAGGCTGGGACATCAGCCACTAGGACTATCATTCAAATTTTCTTATCTGGGAAGGCCATAAATGAAAATTAGGCATCCTTAATTTGTCTCAGTAGAGGCACTTATTTGTTTTCCATAGAGAAACATCTCTCAAAGGTCTTAGTCAGCATGAGACCAAGAGATTCTACCACCTTGGTGGGCATGACATTATCAAATGCACCAAAATCAATTATGCAATTGTTCAGCTAATGACCATTTATCAGCAAGGAGACATAAAATGGTTCTATCTTTCCAGGGGAAATTGGAGGAGTAATTATAAGATTATTTTGGGTAGGTGTGTTCTTTGGAGGAATAGGGGTTACTTCTAAAATTTCTTGTTCTACAAGGATGGTTTTATTTTTTATGCATTGAACTAACCTATCCAACTGCTCAGGGTTGGATTGCAAGAATTCAAACTCAAACATTTGAATTTTAGTCTTCTTATCATGGTCAATTATATCAAATGACTGAAATGAATTCAAAATAGAGGAAGGCAGTCCATCAATCTAGTTTTTTATTGGGTGTAGGACTGGTCTATGAATTTGAAGCAAAAGGTGAAGGAATATTTGAGGTACTTACTTTTTTAGTGATCACCGGGTCCTTTGACTGGAAAGGTAGTGAAGTTCCTCATTTATCAATTGAAATTGCTGGTCAAGATTCTTCCCCTATTTTTCCTTTATTCACTTGTTGAGTTGACTAGTTTTGGGACCTAGTAAATACAGTGTATGATCCATCAAATGCTTCTCCTTTACTTTTGGGTTCATCTTGGTAATTTAAGAAACTAATGTTGGAGTCGCTAGCTAATTCTTCTTGGCCTTCTACAAAGAGATCAGTGTCATCTTCTTGGTTCAACTTAGGTTGGAAAGAAAAATTAGATTCAGTTTCAAGATAACCAACTAATGAGTTAGCTGGTACTGCTTCAATGGTAATCTTCTCTAGTGGGGGAGGAAGGTGATTTGGTTGTCCTTGATTCATGATAGCATTGCCCTAATAAGACTAGTTGGGAAACGTCCTCCTTAGTATATCTTGATACGAAGGAAGAGCAGACATCCCTTGTGCCATTTATTTTTTTAGAGCTAGCAATTTGTTTGCTAGCTTTTACACCATAGGATTAGTGGTGCCTGTAGAAGAATATTCAGAAGATGAAGAAGATTTACCTTTGTTAGGATCTCTTCTTATCTTTCTTACCAAGATAAGATCATCTTCAACCTCAGTGGCCAAAATATGAGATACAACAAGGTCTACATGGCTAGCTCACCTCAGTAGGAAACTTTCTTCAAGAAGTTGACAATTGAAGAAGAAGCATTTGAGATCTCAAGTGTCAGTTGAGCAATTGTGGGAATCATGTTCCTTAGCTTGTCGAATTTAGTAATGAAGTCTCTCATGGGTTCATGAGGCTCCTTCTTCATTTGTGTAAGCTGAGCTAGTAGGGCATGTGCATATTTTGTAGGTTTGAACCTAGCCTCAAATTTGGCTTTGAGAGTGTTCCAATCAATTATAATTTGTACTTGTAGATGATAAAACTAGTCTACAGCAATGCCTTGTAATGTCTCCACAAACAATCTAACTACAATGTCTTCATATTCAATGCCTATTACACCACAGGCTATGAAAAAGGCTACAATATATTCATCACGATGAACCTTCCCATCACCATAGAACTTGGAGAAATATTTCCTTGAGCTATGGGGTATCTCATGTAGAGGAGGGGTCAGATTCAGGGGACCAAAAGTATTACCCCAGGAGCCTTGGACTGCCATGATATGGCTGTTTAAAGGAGGGATAATAAATCTCTGTGGGATATGTATGGAAAATGTTATGCTAGTAGAGGAAAGAGAAGCTTTGCCTAGTATTGGGGACCTGATGTTTGTAGGAGGAAAACTCCTAGTTCACTGAAGGTGAGTTTGTGGAGGGGAAAGATCAAAATTATTTTGCTGCACAAGCTCAAATATAGGGTCAACAATACCTTGAGTTCTCTGGATTTGTGTGTATGGTGGATCTACTAGAGTGTAAAATAGATATGGAAAAGAAATGGAACTACTTCAATTTGAAGCTTGAGGCTTCAAACTACGTGTTCTTCCCTAGTAGAGTCACCAAAAACTGTTGGGTGAATATTTTTTCACCAACTGACTGACAGTAAAATAGGTGCATTAACCATAGCATAAAGAGATTTATACAGCAAAATGGATGTGGTGACCACAGCTGGATTGGGACAAATCTCTCCTCTCAGCAAGGGGAGGTTCCCTATAAACTATTATATACTATAGTGTGTATATATATATATATATATATATAAACTAAAAATACACACAGGGGTGAAATCATACCATCCATCTCTCTTTTTTTAGAGATGATGTTCATAAAATATAGGAGAATTCTATCATAATTACTAAAGGCACTTCTCTTCTTTCAGAAGTGATATTCAGCCAACAGCAGGATCCTTCCTGAGTAGTAACAAAAACCACAAGAAATCCACAAAAGCACAAAGTCTTTCATTGTTTCTCCTAGTGATTAAGACAAAGTAACACAGTAGTTTGAAGTGTAGCCCAAATTCTCCACTTCAACTACAATAGAGTAAAGGATTACGAAGGATAAAGAGAGCTCAAAGTCTCTCTAGTATCCTTTACACAAAACATAGACTGAAGACAATTATGGTAGCATAAAGTCTCCCATAGTCAGCCTCAAGACATCTTTTAGCTTACTTCCACTAGTTCTACTTGTTTGATTAAATAAACAAGACAATATTTAGGAAATAGACATAAGAACAATTTCCTAGATGACACAAGCTTATTCCAACACAAATTCTAAAAGGTCACTTACTTTCTCATTCATTTAACAAAATATGATTAACAGTCTAAGCTCAAAGTCTTAAGATTGCCTTTCAATTTGGGCAGAGCTTCACTTTTGATAACAGAGAGATCTCTCTTATACAAAATGAGAGATTACAATATATAGCATCATAAGAAAGACTTGGGCACTTGTTTTCATGAAAATGGCCCATGCTGAATTGAATGCATTGAATATCTGTGAAAGGGCCATGCTAAAATAGGTCATCGGCCTTGAATTTGGCATTCTGAATCATCTCAAATGTCTCCTCCTAAGCATGGGTTGTCTAGTCTTCTTTATGACACTTACACGGCTATCTATTTGCCTTTACTTAATGCAAAAAAATAGCCCATGCCTTTGAATGCTTATGTTCTCTAATGTCCACCTAGTGGACTATTCTACTTATTGGAAATAACTCTCCTATAGATATTTTTGGATTTTCTATAGTCGTTCTCTCTTTCATTTCCATGTTTTGTCTTTCCTTGGTGATCTGAGCTCTCGAGGCTATCTTTTCACTTTTAGTTGGCTTCTTTAGCACTTTTCTTAGCTAGTCACTGAGCTTGTTCTCAAGTCTTTTAAAAATCATTGGTAATTCCATCACCCTGAATTTGACATCCGTGAGGATGTCACTGGTCACCTTGAACCTCTTTGAACCTTAAAACTTGAACTCTTTTGGTTCAAAGGTTCAATGGTTCAAAGGTTCAATGTTTTGTAAAGGGTCACGTTCGCTTTCTTTTTCTTCTTCAATTGAACCATTTCTTTGAACCATTTGGTTGAACTTCTTTCCAGAATCTTCCACTTCATTCACTTGAAGCTTCCTTTCAAACATTGAACTCTTTAAATCCTTTAAAACTTTGAACCTTTTAATCATTTTGGTTCAAGGTTCAATGATTCAACAGTTCATTCTCTTTCTTTGAATCCTTTAAAGCTTTGAACTCTCTGGATCCTTTCATTTTCTATGTCTGTCAAACTTTATTGAACTCGTTAAACCTATGAACTTTTGAAATCTTTTTGGTTCAAAGTTCAACGGTTCAATGGTTCAATCTTCACTCTTTGAATCCTTTAATTCTCTAAGTCTTTTGAACTTTGTTGAACCCATTAAACCTTTTAACTTTTGAACCTTTCGAAGTTCAAGGTTCAATGGTTCAATGATTCAATGTTTACTCTCTGAAGCCTTCATTTCTTTAAGTCTGCCAAAGTCTTTGAACCTTTGAACCTTGAGGAGGTAGGGTTCAATGGTTCAAAGTGGTTCATTCTAATTATTTTAAGCTCGCCATTAAGTCTTTTGATCGAACCTTTGCATTGAACCATCCTCAAAACACTAAGGAAAAGCCTTAAGTGTTTTGAACTTCCTTTGAAGAAAGCCTGCCTGTTGAACTTGCAACTTCCTTAGCTGAAAAAGGCTTGAATATTTGAAAAACTTAACTGCTCAGAATATTTTTGAGAAATAAAAGAGAGAGTTTTGGTCTACAAGACCAAAATGGTCAGTATGTTGTCCACAAAAACAAGTGACAAATTTTGGGAACAACAGTAAATACAAATATTCCATGACCACCTTTTATGCATTTGGGGTCTAAGGTAGATCAAATAAAATTTCCTTTTAATTGATCCAACTGGTTATATGTTTATAGTAAAACTTACGTAGTTCCATTTTTGGTGATTCACAAACAAATATTACACAACATGCACTTATATTTTACATTCCTACAACACACTCACACCTGTTATGCAATATTACATAATCCTAAACACTAAGATTACTCTCAAAATTTCACACTAGTATTTCACATGTTTGTAAACCCACATACCCAACTCATATAAATTCTTAGTCATGTGCACTCCTCTATACCAAGCTTGCTCATAATCTTTTATGGCTCACTAGCACTTATTCATAGACTTACACACCTATACTTCTATCAACTCAAGCACATCCACATGTCATCTTGATTTGACCATATGACTTACCAAGTAGTACTCCTCAACCTATAATTTCTTACTTATCCACTTGGATAGTTAGTCTCCACATACTTAGAATTTCAACCATTACCCAATAATAAAGATGAAATTATTTGTAACTTTCTTCTTTGTAATTAGAAATAGTTATAGTTGATTCTTATATTTCATATATAAACATGTATCATATGCATCTATTCAAGGGTCGATATAATCCATAGTTGATGCCATACATAATCTTAATGATAGGTAACATACTCTATGTATCTACTCTATCATACATGAATTGTACATCATTGTATTCTTTTCCATATTCACTCTCATTCAATAGCAGTTTCATTATTTGTAATTATAATACTTCTACTATGTTTAATGTGTAATTTTTTCTATGTGAGTACTTATAACCATATTCAATATATATAACTACAAGTTAAATATAATGTAGATTTATCCCCTCTACACCTAGTCTTGCGACCCCATGGCATGGATCATTGATATCAAAGTGTAACTCTTTTTAATACATGTAAACATGTGAGTAAAATAAGAGAAATAAGGTATCTCATTAATTTATGTTTCAAACTACCCAAATGAATTTCATAGCAAACTATAGACAATATTTCTAAATTATATAGAACCTCAATTTTGTACACTTGGCAAACTCAAACCTTAATTATTCCTCTTAGTTATGTACCTTTCCCACTTTTGTAAGTCTTGCATCTACTCTATCTTGTGTCACCTTCCTTATCTCTTGGTCTGAATAGTCTTATGTTAATGACCTAGACCTTATATATTTCATATAATTCTTAAAACATACTTATATTCCACCTACATAAGTTATGAGTTTGTACCTACTTTCCTATTCCCTAGACACTAGTATCTAGAATAAATACATACATCAACATACATGTCCTACTCTAATGTAAGTGTGAAATTCCCTAAAGTCATATAAGTTTTAACTAAAACATATCCTAATGGTTGGCCTAGTTATTTAATATGAGTTACTTCTCCAAATGGATTGATATAAATACAAGATCAACCCTCATTCATTACTCACCTAGGAAAACCTAGCACAGACTGAGGTATCTCAGTCGGTTATGTTTCAGACTACCCAAAGTAATGTCATAGTAAATTGTAGACACTATTTTTGAATTATCTATCACCTCAATTTTATACACTTGGAAAACTCAAACCTTAGTTTTTTCTCTTAGTTCTATACCTTTACTACTTTTGTAAGTCTTGTATCTACTCTATATTTTTCCCCTTGACTTATCTCTTGGTCTAACCAGTCTTATGTTAATGACCTAGACCTTCTATATTTCTTAGAATTATTAAAACATGCTTATCTTTCACCTCTACAAATTTTGAGATTAAACCTACTTTTCTATTTCCTAGATACTAGTGCCTAAGATAGACACCTACATCGACATAGGTGTCCTACTCTGACATAAGTTTGTAGTACCCTAAAATCATATAATTTTCAAATGAAACATATCCTAATGGTTTGCCTAAGTTCCTTAATGTGATATACTTCTCCAAAGGGATTGATATAAATACAAGATCAACCCTCATTCATTCTTCACCTGGGAAAACCTAACACAGACTAAGGTATCTCAGTTGGTTATGTTTTAGACTACCTAAAATAATGTCATATAAAAATATTGACACTATTTTTGAATTATATAGCACATCAATTTTTTACACTTGGAAAACTCAAACCTTAGTTTTTCCTCTCAATTATGTATCTTTCCCACTTTCATAAGTCTCACATCTACTCTATCTTATGCCCCTAGCCTTATCTCTTGGTCTGAATAGTCTTATGTTGATGACATAAACCTTATATCTTACCTATAATTATTAAAACATGTTTATCTTCCACATTTGAAAGTTATAAGTTTTTACCTACTTTTCTATTCCCTAAACACTATCATCTATAATAGACACCTACATCAACATAAGTGTCTTACTGAGATGCAAGTGTGTAGTGCCCTAAAGTCATATAATTTTTAAATGAAACATATCTTAATGTATGGCCTAAGTTACTTAATGTGAGTTTCTTTTCCAAATGGATTGATATAAATACAAGATCAACCCTCATTCATTCCTGACCTAGGAAAACCTAGCAAAAACTATGGTATCTCAGTCAGTTATGTTTCAGACTACCCAAAGGAATGTCATAGAAAACTATAGATACTATTTCTATATTATATAGCACCTCATTTTTTTGCACTTAGAAAACTCAAACCTTAGTTATTCCTCTAATTTTTACACCTTTCTCACTTTCATAAGTCTTGCATCTACTCTATCTCGTGCCCTTTACCTTATCTCTTGGTCTGATTAGTCTTTTGTTGATGACCTATACATTATATCTTGCCTACAATTCTTCATGTTTATCTTCCACCTCTACAAGTTATGATTTTTTACCTATTTTCCTATTCCCTTGACACTAGCATCCATGATAGACACCTACATCGACATAGGTGTCTTACTCTGACGCAAGTGTGCAGTTCGCTAAAAATGAAACATATCCTATAGGTTGGCCTAAGTTCATTAATATTAGTTACTTTTCCAAAGAGTTTGATATAAATATAATATCAACCCCCATTCATTCCTTAACTGGTAAAACCTAGCATAGACTAAGGCAACTTATTAAAGCATTCAATCAAGCACTCAATAAAAAAAATCTTTCTTATTTTCTCATATTTTCAAATTAGTCATAGGAACAACACATACAAAATTCTAAATTACTAGAGGAGTAGCCCAAGAAATTTATTTTCTAAGTTATAAGCTAAGTCACTATTATATTTGTTTATCACATATTGTATGATTGACACACAAGTTAACACAGGGGATAGCTATCCCAGCCTGAGGCCCTACTCAAAGTATTATCTATGTAGGCAACACTAATTGATATAGGTGCCATTGGGGTTAGCTCGACACCATGTTCCCACTAACCCATTTCCCCATGGCCACTATGAAAATGAAAACTAGGGTTTTGCAATTTAATGAGGATAAATACTCCATGACCCAGATCTGAATGCACCAAAACAAATAAAAAGATAAACCCAAAATCATTTAGATGATCACATAATTTTTTAGAAGGTATTTCATGTAGGACAACTATATTAGGTTAAATAATAGCATCAATGGAACCATCCAAGGTTGATGCTAGTGTCGATAGCTTTAAAGGCACTTAAACCAAAATTTGGTGATTTTTCTAGAATCATATTCCATTATACTTTTTTCTTATTCCAAATCCAAAATTATGTTAGCATCAGAACTAGAAAATTACATTACTTCTTTTTATTTTCCTTATCTATCATACTTGTATTTACTATTTTTAGCATGTCTTAGTTTAATAAATGTAACATATGTTGTATATGAGTTTAGCATATAATTATCCAAATAGATAGATAGTTTTTCACCCTTGTACATTAGGTTATTTTTATCCCCTTTAACCCTAGATAACCCCAATCTACAATCTTTTATATTTAAACATTTGGTGAACCCGATCTTTAAACTCCAAACCCTAGGTCAATCAATTTTTTCTAATTTTTTTGTTGCTACTCCCTAATTGTTATAAAATATGTGTAACATGGATGCATCTATCACCCATTTTAGGTTCCAATATATCATATTTTTATGGTTTACTACATTAGTTTTTTTGTTAAAATTGGTAATAAAATTCATGCCAATAATGAGAGGGTATTAAATTGGAAATAAAACTTGATCTCTCTTTAAAATTCCTTTTGTAATGTTATAGAGGAAGTATCTAGATGCCAATGTGCATGTTCTCAATCATTTGTTATACCTAAGTCATATTCAAATTATAGCTACCATCCCACACCTATTATTCACCCACAACTTATATCAGATTCTACATTACATATTATTACTACTCGAATAGGTAAGGTTGCTTAACCCATTATGCAACTTGTTAATATACAATAGGTGCCTCCTAAACCTAAGCTTGTAATAAAATCTAAGGGATACGACATTATTAACCAATTGATCAAAACACATGATAAAATTTCAATATTTAAATTCCTAAAGTAATATAATGTTTATAAGGATATCTTATATGAGGCATTGACTGAGACAAAATTTCCAAATAATATTGAGCCTACTTATTTTGAGAGTATTATGAAATATTTTAATAATGATTCCAAGCTCATTACCTTTGATCCAATATATTTACCATCCAAATATATTATTGGCCAAAATTTTCTTTTGTTCATACAATTGACCATATAAAATAAAGGCATCAAAAGGGTGTTCATTGATAATGGATCAAGCCTAAACATTTGTAGTATAAAATTCCTAAACACCATGGATATTATCACCAATCTTCTTTAAAAAATGTTATGCACATAAAATGATTTGACAATTGACATAGCCCTCTAGTTGGTCAAATCACATTGGATGTGACATCAGGACTAAATATAATTTCAACTACTTTTTAGGTAGTGTCTCAATCATTACATTATAATTTAATTTTGGGTAGACATTGGATAAATTCAATAGAATTTATCCCATCTACACTTAACCAATGTGTAAAATTTATACATGATGGGACCTTATTATCCATGCATGTTGATGATGGACATTTAAAATTTTACAAAATGATACATTATGAAATTGAAGGTATTCCTATAGTGGTACCACCTAAAAAATGAATTCCTCTTGAAAACATACACACTTATGAAATAGGTCAGTCAAGTACAATGGCTCTTTTATCTTTATATGTAAATAAGGCACTAAATACCAAGGTACACATAGATGCACATTAAGTGTAATAACTATTTCACTAAAAAAATTCTTATTTTATTATTCATAAGGATGTGAAACTTGAAATAAGGGTGAGGTTAGTAGAACCTAGATATGTTGCATGCATGTGAATCTAGATGATTGTCGATACTCCTCTTTATGTAGGGAGGACGACCTAAAGATAGGAAAGCAATCTAGAAAATGGTGGATTATTGAGATAGTAGGTGGACTGCCTAATGTGAGATAGATCCAAGAAGCACAAGCTTCTTTGGAGGCTATCAATCCACACTTTTAAAATACTTAAGGTTTGATAAACTAAAAATGGGTGCTTGTATGAAATAATAGAAGGTACTGAAATCAAATACAAGAAATGCTTGAAAAGAAACAAGTGAATTTGATTCACTAAAAGCTTTTGGATTTGCTTGGGAGTTAGAATCTCTTACCCCTAAAATGTTTATTTTAACCTTATCTCCATATCTTAATATAGAGGAAATGGAGGTTGAAATGAATATTTTAACAAATGATTTATCAATTAGTCTAATTATGCATTGATCATGAGAACAATAGACTAATATTATACAACTAGTAATCAATGAGTGAGTTGTCATTAGATTAAAGTTGATTTGTTGGATCATGTAAGAGTTCAAACCACTAATGGTTTGGGTCAACCATCAATGATCGAGGGCTGACCATTGGTGGTTGAGGGGATATAGCCAAACTTGGCTAATCCACTAATGACTAGTGGTCAATTCCCTAGAGAATGGTTTGAGGTTAATAATGGGAGAATTGGTAAATAATCCAACCAAAAAGGGACCAAGGGGTGGTTTAAAGGTTAATGTGACATCTATATCCATGGTGTATAGTTTTATAGTGTCTACATCTTGCTCCTTTTTATTATGTAGTTTATATCAGTAAGCTGTAAAATAAAAAATAGAAGGTTGGTTGGAAGGTTGAATGCCCTAAGTATGGGAGGAGGTGTTCCCTCTCAAATTAGGATTTGATGAGGTGAAATAGAGTCAATGGTGGGTTTTACAAGTGGATAGCTGGGTGTCAAGGTTGGTTAGGTGGGTACCTAAATGTGAACAGGTGCACAAAATGTGACTAAGTGGGATATCATAGATTATGCATAGACTAAGCTATCATAGATGAGGTAGGTGGTAAAATTAGGTTGGACTAGAAGGATAAGTGATAGGGTAACTAGGCCATAGCATTAGGCATATCTAATATGGATTACTCCTAAAAACTCAAGTTTCCTAGGCAAGGTTGATGTATTCATAGGTATCCAAAAACTATATGTGATCTTGAAAAAATAAAAATGATTGTACGTGTCAGAACCACAAAGGGTTATGTTCCAAGGCACCTAAATAGTTGATGTATAAAAGTATCACAAGTTCATGAAAATATGGGAAGGCAATTGATGCAGTCAAAATGACTAAGGAAAAGTTTGGTCATAAAAATAAAGGTGATGGTAAAGGTATCATGGTATGATCATCACAAATAGAGGCATACAAGTAGACTAACTAACAAAAATGTGAATTAGGTGGGTGAAGGGAAAGTTAGGTTAGGTGGTCCTTTAGGAAAAGTATATGGTAGGATGGAAAAACCCTAGAGGTATCGACCATCAATGGTTAGGGTTAACTATCAGTGGTCACATAGTAACCATCTATGGTTAAGAGGAAACCCTAAATTAGTGATCGTTAAAGGTCAAGTGAGGCTTTATTTGCTCATTTTCAAATATTGAACCATAGCACTTTCCCTTGGAATTTATGTAAATGATATTAATTTGGCTCGTAGAGTCTCATGCTAGCTAATTCAAGTGGTTTTGATCGAGGTTGAGTGGTTATTTGAAGGTTGACTAAAGTAGGCTAGGATAGAGGAGATCTAGTGAGGATGCAGTGAGGTAGGGGCAAAGTGTGGGGCCGAGTGGTGGTGGTTTTTCTGAGTGATCCACCATGATGGAGGATGTGTAATGAGGTAGGGGATGTAATTAAATTTTAAGTAGGTATTGATTATTGCTTGCTTGGTTGATTTATTTGTGTGGGTAAGATTTGGAAATTGGGGGGTTTATGAGTTAGAGGTATGAAATTGTTAGAGGGGGAAATTTGTGCTTAGTAAGGAAGGTTAGGGAGAAATAAAAAGGGTGTGGGCAAAAATTGTGTGTTTTGTTGAGGTTATTGGTAGGTTTAGGGAAGACATAGGGATTTGGGGTCACTGATGATCCCTACATAGTGATCATCGATGGTTGTTATCGATTGTTAATAGTTGATAAGTGACTATTAAATGGTCGATGTCTAGACCATTGACAGTCCACCACTAAATCATCAGTATTTAATGGTTGATTGGAAATAGTTCTAAAAGGAACCTTCATCAGTTGATACTCGACCATCAATGATTACTATAAGGCTAAAATAAGGGTATGAATGGTTTAAGGGATAGTGTAAGAATGGGTAAAGGTATGGTGTGGGGTAGATAAGGTGAATAATTTAAGGTAAGGGGTAGGGATAAATGGTAAAATGCATAGGCTATATTTGAAGGGTAAAGTAAATTAAGGTAAATGATTAACCTTATAAGTCAGGGAGCAGTTTTAGATATAGGACCAAGTGCCTCAACTCCTAGATGAAGTATGTAGGGCTATGACAGACTGAGAGTGGGAGTATATGACTATAGTGGGCCTAGGTGGTATGAGATTTTATCAGAACATGATGAGAGATATGATGATGTTAGTAGCCCTTATTGAGAGATGGGACCTGACTACCAACACTTTCTTGCTACTGGCTAGAGTGATTACCATTCTATCAAAGGACATTCACTAGATTTTATAGTTATTGATATGAGATGAGCCAATAGAGCATATTGATAGTGAGGAGTAAGATACACATATGGATCAGTTGTTTAGCATGGACTTTGTTCATGCTAGGAAACACAAGGAAGGTTTCCATTATGCTCTTGTGTATCACATGGATAGGGGAAGGAGATAGCTTATCATGATTATGATGATAGTTATTACCTATTGTGCACTCACAGATTCTAGTATTGGAAATTTTCCCTTTTTAGTCCTAAGTGTTCTTATCAACATGATGATCAACTAGACAATGTTTTTTTAGCCCTAGTTGTACTAGTTTAGATCTATCAAGAGCTCTTGGGATATAGAGTACATAGGAGGTATGGCATTAACATCAAGTTTATTCTGCACTGCTAAGCATATGAGCACATTAGGGTGTTATGACCAAGCGGATTACCATGTCAAGCATGGGATAAGGGGGACTTAAGAGTGAGATTCATTAGGTGGAGAGGTGATTACACACTTACATCACTAGGGGGAATAGCATGAGACTTATAGTGGTACATAGATATGTTGGAGGCACTAGTGGATGGGGAGGTTATTTAGAGGCTATATATCAGATTCCCAGCATGGGTGAGCTATGCTAGGTATATGGATATATGGGAGACAAGAGTATAAGGTGGATATCATCCTATTTGATAGGGTTAAGAGATAGTTTGAGCTTGTGGAGGGTGTCCCAAGTGATTTTATAAGGTATAGGAGAGAGGATGCCAAAGTACCATTGCCTCCACCATAGCCTAAGGATATAGAGATTGACCATGAGGAGCTACCAATGGCCACAGTTATTAATGATGTATGGGTTACACTAGATTATCTTGTATGGTTTTAGGCATATTATGTAGTGGTAATGTTTGGGTGAGATGGTGTAAAATAGGATCCCAATGTAGACATGATGGAGGGGGTGGGGACCAGATGGATGTGGATGACCTTAATAGTTAGGCACTCATCACACAAAGAGACCAGGTGAGGGTGGCACTAGCCACAACAAAGGCAGTTCTAGCAATGGTGACTATAGAGAAATATACAGCACAAGGATAGGTTGCTACCCTTATACAGGAGAGGGATGCCTTGAGACAAATAGGAAAGTGGGTACCTACACCTATAGGACCATTAAGGACCATCTTTGTGCTAAGGTATGTGTCCATGATCAAAAATATTAGATATTATGAGGCACTAGTCTTTAGACATCTTCTATATGAGCCCCGATATGTTGAGTACAGAGCAGTGGTTATTGCAAGAGCTAGTAGTGCTACACCTAGTTAGTGGGCAGCATTTATAGGTGTACGGATAGATCTTAGAGATGGATAGGCTCTAAGTATCAATAGTGCCCCTCTACCTTAGACTCTTATGAGATGCCTATTTTGATGTATTAAATGATTTTGATACCAACCTATGAGCCGATGCAGCGAGATGTGCACATTATTGTGAGAGACATGGAAATTATTGTGATACATGATTATTTATGAGTATGAGCTTATTTATTTGATTATGGGTTATGTATGTTGTTTATGGTTATGGTTAATTGTATTATGTTCATGATGTGATGATGTTTTTTATGATATGATCATGATGTTGTAATAGCATTTCTCTTATTATTATATACATTCTTAATTAGATATTATAAATGTGGATGTTTTAGAATAATGAATCTATGTTTTCTTATCTAGATATACATGTGATGGATAACATTTGTGGATGACTCATTTTATTTATAAAATAAATGACTAAAAGGTTATAGATGTGAAAAATGGTTATGATTAGTTGATGTGATTAGTTACAAGGGTGAAATGACATTTGATGTATGAAGTGCTTAATTCATTAAAATGTTTTTATGATAAAAAACACTTAAATAAATAAGGTAAAATCAAATCACAAAATAAAATTATTTTTTTTATTTAAATGTTTTTAATGAATTTCATTTGATTAGATGAAGGTTAATTAATCTTAAAACACATAGAGTAAGTTTGGACAACAAAACTAGATGTGAGAAAAGAAAAGAAATATAAAACAATCAAAAGACAATTGTCATAGTGAATGAATCAAAAAATAGGTTTGAGAAGACAAGAAGGATACATAATGATATTTCATTGGTGAGGACCAAAATAAAAAGAAGCTAAGATCAGCTTATGAGTATAAGCCCTCCACATGCTTTACATATGTATTCATTAGTTGGTTAAAAAGTTTTATGATCACATAGTGTCAAGTAAGTTCAAAATCCCTTGTTGTATATAAGGTGTAAAGGGGATATGGATTACTAAAATAACCTTCTTGTGAGACTATCATGCCTCTTTTGTAGGTTACTAAAGAGTTAGTATAAATAAAAATATGTCATAGATGGTGTAGACTGATCAATGTGGGAAGTCTACTCATGAAAGTTGATTGCGGCTTCCAAATAATGGATCTTTTGATATTTTTGATATTATTTTGAGAGGTTGGGGAAGCTGATCAATGTGAGAAGTTTCCAATAAATTTCTTTCTTTTAAAAAAATGCTTTTACTTATCCATCCTCTAATGGAATTGTCTACCTTACATTAAGCAATTTTGATTGGTTTTGGCAATTGTCCTTCAAGGGAGCAGTTTGTTAATGTTATAGATGACCCATAAGATAGATGACTATTAATGTTTTTTCTTTTGATGACATGTAATTGCTTATATAGGATAAAAGGCTTACCTTTATGAAGGCAAAACTAAAGCACAAGAAGGTTAAAATAGTGGGTGAGAGGATTCTTTGAGATATAATGACCATGAGATTCCATCTTATTAGGGATGAAAAGTATTCCTATTTAGGATTAAGGCTACAACTATGATGAAAAATCACATGATTTTTTACTTTAATTGGTAGTCCTCAAAGTGAGGGGATGAAGGTGATAATATCATAAAATAAGGGATGAGCTTAAGTTAGATAGAAGGTGAGTTCGATCTTATTTAACAAAATAAAGGACATAGATGTGAAGCATTGAGAGGCTCAGGTTTTGATTTGCCCTCAAGAGAGGATAATTGGTAAGCTCTTGATCCATATTTGTGCATAATGATATAAGGTCCAAGCTAATTAAAAGCAAACATGCCCTATTTTCTCTTTTCCATATTGGTTACATGTTGATATTCCTTTAAGATGAGGTCTCCAATATTGAATTCTCATTTTCATAGGTTTTTATTATAGGTGATCTTGATTCATTCTTGATAAACATGAAGATGGTTAAGTGTGGCTAAATGACACTTGTCAAGTAGCTCAAGTTGGGCTAAACATTCCTAAGGATAATCACCCTCAGAAATGATATCTTATAGGGATATGCAAAGAGATGGAATTTGGACTTCGAGAGGCAAGATGGCCCTTACTCCAAAGACAAGAGAGAAAGGGGTAGCACCTGTAAGGGTTTGAATGCCAGTACAATATGTTCATAAGGCAAAAGGGATATGTAAGTGCCAATCCTAATCGAATACATTGACCATTTTAGTTAGCATGTTGTTAATGATTTTGTTCAAAGCTTTAGCCTGTCCATTAGCTCATAGATGATAGGGAAAGGAGAAACTTAACTTAATACCAGACACATCATAAAGACCTTGGAATTTTTTATTTTTAAAATATTTACCATTATCAATGATTATCTTATGAGGGACATTAAAATGAAAGATAATGTGATGGTTAATAAAATTAAAAATATTTTTAGCTTTAGTTGAAATGAGAGGAATATCATCCACTCATATGGTGAAATATTTGATCACAGTGATGATAGAATGATGTCACTACAAGGAATGGGGGTTAATTACACCAATAAGATCCAATCCCCATTGTGAGAAGGGCCTAAAATCCTTGGATACTTGGAGCTATGACTAGGTGCATGATTTAAATTGGCATGTTATTAACATTTAAAACACTTCTTCACATAATCATAATAGTCATAGTTAAGGGTGGGCCAATATTAGCCAAGGCAAAGGGTACGTTTAATGACAACTAGGCCACTAAAGTTTCCCCCACAAATCCTATCATGCATTTCTCTTATAGCATGAGAAATTTCATGACTACATAGGCAATAGAAAATGAGACCATCAAAGCCATGCTTGTAAATAATTCCCCCTAGTATGTTATAAAAAGAGGTACTCTGAATGAATGTTCTTAGACCATTCCTAGAAACATTGGAGGGAACGATTCGTAGGTTGAGATAGTCGAAGGTATGTTTATACCAAAGGTCAGGTTGGGTATCCTCCACACTAAATACATAAGGAGAGTTTGATTTGGTATAAGAATGATCAATAAGATGATGGATAGTGACAAATATCTTAGAGTCAGAAGGTGAAAATGGGATTTGGGAAGTAAGGGAAGCCATTATATTAACAAACTTGTTCATAAATTACACAATGGTTTGGACAAGGTAATTTTTAAATAATGCTAAGAGTACATCAACTAGCTATTTATACTATTGAAAGAATGTCATTTTTACATTGATAAGAGCCATTGGTTTGATTGACCATGAGTTGGGAATCACCAAAACTATTGATCATCTTGACTCTCAAGGCTAAAGTAGTTTAGAAACCTATCACGAGGGCTTCATACTCAGCCATGATGTTAGTATAATCGAAACCAATCTTGAAAGATAAAGGAATGGATTCACCATCAAGGGGTATGAGAATGATACCAGTACCCCCACCATGTTGTCACTTCAAGCCATTTAATAACATGGACATTTGATATGTGACATCCTCTTGAGAAAGAGTCATGATGGACTCATCAAGAAACTCAAGAGGAGAAGGTTGGTTGTCTGCAAAAGGAGCTTTGGCCAATTGGTTGGTAATGACTTTCCCTTTAATTGATTTTTGCTAGAGGAACTTAATATCAAACTCAACTAAAAACATGAGCCACTTAACCATATGCTAGTTTTGGTATGGCTTGGAGTGTATATACTTGAGCGAGTCAGTGTTGGTTATGACATAGGTCTTGTGGTTGAGAAGGTAATGACATAGTTCAGAAGCCATGAATACCAAGGTGAGGCAAAGTTTTTTGGTATGGGTGTACCAATTTTTGTACTCAATAAGTGTTTGACTTATATATTAAATATCATGCTCTTTAAGTTGTTCATCTTGATGTGCAAGCATTACCCCTAAAGAGTGATTGATGGTGGAAATATAAAGGTACAAAGGTTGATCCTCTTTGGGAGGAATGAGGATGGGTGGGAAAATAAGGTACTCTTTGAGTGAATAAAAGGCCTTTTTATAGTCCTTATTCCACTTAAAAGATACATCTTTTTTTAGAAGGTGGTAGAAAGGTTGGCATCTATCAGATAGTTGAGAGATGAAGTGACGAATGGATTACAGCTTCCCCTGCAAAATATGAAGTTGTTTGAGGTGGGTTGGAGGAGGTATGTCAAGGATCACTATGATTTTGGTGGGATCATCTTTGATTCCTTGAAGATAGAGGATAAATCCAAGGATCTTTCCTGATAAGACCCCAAAAATGCATTTCTTGGGGTTAAAGTAAACATGGTAATGGATGAGGCATTTGAAAATAACATTGAGAACTATTAAATGATCTTTACAAAATTTAGATTTCTGAAGAAGGTCATCTATGTAATCCTCCATAGTTTTGTGAATAAGGTCATGGAAGATATAGGTCATGACATGTTTTTAAGTTAAACCAACATTTTTAAGACCAAAAGGCATGACCCTATATTAGAAACTTTCCCATGGGGTGATAAAAGTAGTTTTATGTTGGTCTTTAGGGGCAATCAAGATCTGATTATAGCCCAAAAAATTATCCATAAGAGATAGCATCTCATGGCCATCTATAATACAAATAAGTTGGTCAATGCTTAGCAAAAAGAAGTCATCCTTTAGGTAGGCAAGGTTAAGATCACAAAAATCCATGCAAATGTGAAGTTTCCCTATTGTTTTGGTGATATAGATGACATTCGAGACCCATTAGGGATAGTCAATGGGTTGGATGAAATCTATGGGTAGGAGGTGTTGAAGTTCTTATTTGACAAGAAGGGTATATGAGGGTGTATCAGACAAAGATTCTACTTGATAGGCTTATCATCACATGTAGTAATTATATTATAGGTAGAAATGGAAGGGTCAATTCCTAGTATGTCACTATAATACCAAGAAAATGTTATGTTATGGTATTTTATGAAGGAGGTAAAATCCTAAAGCTCAAATAAATATAGTGATGGCCAATTTTGACAATGCATGGGTTATCCTGAGTACCCAAATTAACATCCATGGTGGATTCATTCAACATGGTTGAAGTCTCAAGAGGGAGAGATTTATGGATAGAGTAATCTTTTGCACCAAGATAGGTAATAAGGGAATCATCATCCTGACATCGAATGGTATTAATGGTAGGAGAGTCATATTATACCATCTCAAGATGATTTAGAGAAATGGTTACAACCTCCCCATCCTTTTGATAAGTTAGGGATCAAGGCTAATCATGTTGATGGAAAAAAATTTAGGGAGAAAGATATCAAAATCCTCAAAGTTTTATGGTGAAGGGGTTTGGTGAGGATGGAACTTCCTTGTCAATGATGGTAATGGGAGGTAAATTGGTTGGCTCTTTAGGTGGAGTGAATCTGAGCCCAAATCTCTCACAAGGTTTTTGGGTCTTACATGAAAATAACTCATGTGGTCTTTTCTCGTAACATCCTATATCAAATCCCTTCCAAGAACACCTATGGAGGTATGTCTTGGTGAACTCTAGTTTATCTAGATAAGAGAAATCAGAGGTAAATGGTCAAGTAGAAGAGGAGGTAGAGGTGGTAGAAAGTGGTTGATCAAGTCCCCCATAAACAAGATTAGTTTGGAGATTGGGAGGCCCGAAAGGAATAATGGTTTTGATATTAAGATCGTAACTAGGGTTTTGGTCAAGGTTCTCATACTCTGAGGGAGTAGGGAAGGCATCTAAGGTTAAGAGGTCATAATCCCTAAGTGAGAGACATTAGAATGCTAATTCCAAGGGGTCTTTTGTGGGGATATGGGTAGAAGGTATGGATGAGCTAGTCAAGGATTGGTTGGTGAAAGTGGTAGAGTCATCTTTGGTTAGTGAAGGTTTGGTTGATGGAAGGAGGAGAACATCATTTAATCAGTATATCATTTTGCATAATGTAAAAGGACTTGGTTCAGCTCATATGGTAACTACTTGACCTCATGTTCAAATTTGATGCACCGATGTAGGGTACATGACACATAATTCATGGAATAGATCCAAGGGCATCCAGGTAGAACATTATACTAGAAATCACCTTATACTATGTATAAGAGCTTAGGAAGCATGAAAGGTACTAAATTAATATGGAGGACTATAGTTCCTAGAGTTGTTGTCATAATGCCATTTAAGGAATGAAACATTGTTATGGTTTTTAACATAATGTTCTCTTGCAATTTTAACTAGTCATATACGAGGGAGGATATAATGTGGATGTTATCTACTCCATCAATCATAACCCTTTTGGTTGATGTATGTGGTAATTAAGAGGGGAGGATCTAGATCTTGGGGATGAATAGAGGGTATTTTTTAATCCTTAAAGGTAATAAGGGTCGAACGTTGAAGGGGTCCAACAAAGGCTACTAGAGGTTGTGGATCTTTTGGTTGAATATTTATGGTCTATAAAGCCTCTATCATCACCTACCGATGATGGGGTGAGGTATTGATTAGTTCATATAAAATCATCTTCACTAGAGTTTGGTGAAGTTGTTTTTGAACTACTCTTTTGATTGACTCAGAAGGGTTAGATTGGGAGGCACCCAAGATGGACACCTTCAGCTTGGGCGAAGGTGAAGGTGAAGGTGGTTGGGTTTGGCTGGGTGATTAGGTGGTGGAGGAAGGGTATGTCCATGGAATGGACACCTTTTCCTTCCCTTTATCCTTTTGTTGGGCTTGTGATCATGTGAGCACATGGATAATATGGATTTGGGAATGAGTTGGGCTAGAGGAATACTTTGGTTCCTCATCATTCTTAGATGAGAGTGTGGGGGTAGGTAAGTTTGGGATGGTGTCTTGTGGTTTTTGGAGTGGCAGTGGGTTCATGGGAGGATATTTTGACAATAAGTCATCCTCATCACATAGTTGGTTGACTATGACTTGGAGAGCTTTGCAATTCTATGTATCGTGTCCTAGCATTCTATGTTATGAGCAAATTAGCTTGTCATTAAACCAGGATGACTTAGGACTATGAGGCTCAAATGGTTTTATATAAGTAAAATTCAATAAATAAGTTTGCAATAATCTTTACAGGATGGTTGAGTAAGACTCAAGCAAAGGTGCCAAGGGTGTTGGGGTTTTGGATTTGACTTTTGGGGTGGAAGCCTTATTAGGAGTAGAAAAAATGGGAGTTTTAGGTGGTGGAATATTATTGGTGGGTGGTATTTTAGAGTTTAATGGCTTAGAGGTACATGGTTTGGAATTTTATGGATTAGAGGTAGACAGTTTGGAGGTAAAAGGTTTAGAAATAGCAGGCTTGGTAGTGGGTTATTTGGAGGTAGAAGGTTTGAAAAGGATAGGTAGAGGTGTAGCTAAAAGAGAAGGTTGGGTTTGTTAGGGTGTGGAGCTAAAAGCTTCACCTTGGGCAAATAGGATATTTTCTGTGCATGACAGTGACCGGCGTCGATAGGCCAAAACCAACATCGGTCAGGGGACAGTGCAAGGGAAACCGACATCGACAAGAGATCAGCCGGCGTCGGTCACCTCTAAGAAGACAGGGACCGACGTCAGTCGCCTGTGGTGGTCAGAACTGCTGTTGATGGATAGTCAATTAAGTGAACACGTTGTTTGCATGATGAAGACCAGTTGGAGTCTTTGAGCCGCTTGTCTAAATTAAGTGTATGCATGAGATCTATATAATAGACTCATGGGTTATATTGTTAAGTGTTGAACTTGTAGAATCCAAGTGTGGAGCTTGGAGAGTTTTTCCCATGGTGGAATCAAGTAGGATTCCCCATGTATGTAAGATTAGATTTGATATGCAGGGTGTTGAAGGATCATGGAGGAGATCTACATGTGATAAGTAAGATCAAGTTGGTCTGCAAGGATGTGTGTATGCGAGGGGCAGAATAGGATCGGCGAGGGAGCAAGATCAAGGTGATAGCAATACATCAAGAGCAGGATCATGGTGAGATCTACTTGGAGTACCAATTTGTACTTGGTTGTACTAGATGTACAATGAGGTGAACAACAGCTTGTGTAAGTTGTTAGTTGTGACCTATGAGAGAAGATTACTCATGTGGGAAGATTACTTGGAGCCCTTGAGGAGGAAGCCTCACAGAGGTGGAAGAAGAGTGTGATCTCTTTATTGTAATTTACTTTGTAATGAGTTGAATACAATTGTGTGTTGCCTCTCATATTCTGTGTGTATTTCTCATTAATAGTTATTTGTTCTTCTAGTTATTTCTGCATGTTTAAGTTGCTTATACAAAGGTAATCATGTGTGCTCTTAAATCTGACAAGTTGTGTCAGAGCTTTGGGGAGTTTTGATCCTATCAAATGGTATCAGAGCCTGGTTGTAGGTTCAAGCGCTGATACTATCAAATGGTATCAAAGCGAGGTTGGACATTCTCAGAGCGAGATTGACTAACAGATGGCTAGATCTGGTTAGTGGTTTGTTGATTACAGGTCATTCACAGGGTTTTTGTTTGAGTGGGAGTATAGAAATGGTAGAAGAAGTTAAGCTAAGGATGAAGAAATTCAGGCATAGGATTAACACCACAAGGAGTGTGGTGGGTTGTCTTCAAGTGGGAGCTTGAAGAGGAATACAAGCCAGGATGCAGATTAGACAGAGTACTAGTTTAGGTATAGGTGCAGCTATTTATCTCCAAGTGGGAGATTGTTAGGGTGTGGAGCTAAAATCTTCACCTTAGGCAAATAGGAGGTTTTCAATACATGATAGTCGCTGGCGTTGGCAGGCCAAAACTGACGTTGGTCAGGGGACAGTGTAAGGGAAACCGACATCGGCAGGAGATCAGCCAGCGTCGGTCACCTCTAGGAAGATAGGGACCGACGTCGATCACCTATGGTGGTCAGAACTGCTATTGATGAACAGTCAATTAAGTGAACGCATTGTTTGCATGATGAAGACCAGTTCGAGTCTTTGAGCCACTTGTCTAAATTAAGTGTATGCATGAGATCTATATAATAGACTCATGGGCTGTATTGTTAAGTGTTGAACTTGTAGAATCCAAGTGTGGAGCTTGGAGAGTTCTTCCCATGGTGGAACCAAGTAGGATTCCCCATGTATGTAAGATCAGGTTTGATATGCAGGGTGTTGCAGGATCATGGAGGAGATCTACATGTGATAAGTAAGATCAGGTTGGTCTATAGGGATGTGTGTATGTGAGGGTCAGAACAGGATCGGCGAGGGAGCAAGATCAAGGTGACAGCAATACATCAGGAGCAGGATCATGGTGAGATCTACTTGGAGTACCAGTTCATACTCGATTGTACTGGATGTACAATGAGGTGAACAATAGCTTGTGTAAGTTGTTAGTTGTGACCTATGAGAGAAGATTACTCAGGTGGGAAGATTACTTGGAGCCCTTGAGGAGGAAGCCTCACAGAGGTGGAAGAAGAGTGTGATCTCTTTATTGTAATTTCCTTTGTAATGAGTTGAATACAATTGTGTGTTGCCTCTCATATTTTGTGTGTATTCCTCATTGATATTTATTTGTTCTTCTGGTTATTTCTACATGTTTAAGTTGCTTATACAAAGGTAATCATGTGTGCTCTTAAATCTGACAAGTTGTGTCAGAGCTTTGGGGAGTTTCGGTATTATCAGGGTTTGGGTTATCTTTGGAATACTTATTTTCTTAATGGAAGGATGAGGTCATAGGATGGAAAAAGGATGTGGTCTTAAAATGGAAGGCAAGGTAGAAATGGGTGGTAAGGTTTTGGTTTTTGGGATCCTAGGTGACTCCACTTTCTTGGTTGGCTTAATTTGGGGTTTCTTTGGTGGGATAGATGGTCCTAAATCTAACTTTAATGAAGGGTGAGTAAGGATCTGAGTAGGGATCATGCCTAAGTTTTTTATGGTCTTTGTTTGGATGGTAGAAGGTGCTTGGGTTACTTTGGGTGGAGTTGGTTTGGATAGTTCAACTATGGTTTGAGAGGTAGAGGTTCATAATGGTTTGGTTGGGATGATGGTGGGTTCACTATTGAAAGTGGAAGGTTGGGTTGATAATGTTATGGTTGAGGGATCTTTCTTGGTTGGATATGGGAGCCCAAGATGGTGCCAAAATGTGGCATGATCCATGTTGGGTTAGGATAGGTACTCCAAGTTTTGAACCAGTCTAGAGAAAGTCCTATAGAAGGGTTTGGTTCATTCGATATTGGTCTCAAAAGGTAAACCCATGGGTTGAGAGAGGTGAGTGGATACCTTGTCCTTTTCCTCAATTAAAGGCTCTAAGGTTTTGGAAGGAGATTCTTCCATGGGAAGAGTAGATAAAGTGACCTCTTCCTTAAGAATGCTTTTCAAAAGAAGAGTGTATTTCTATATGATGGAAGAGAAGGGTATGGTGGTAATGGTCACCTCCTTTGGTAGGTGTTCCAAAGGAGAGGTTGGTAACTCCACTACCTTAATAAGTAGAGAAAGGTGAATAATTGATTATTTTGTTTTGGTTCCCAAAAGAATAAAAGGTGACTCCACTACCTCAATAAGTGGAGGGGAAAAATAAGTGGTTTTGGCAATGGTTTCCTCAAAAATGAGCTCACTAAGAACCATATTAAAGTATGAACCTCATGGTTGTGGGAGGATTCTACTTTATTGTTTTAATTGTTTGTAGAAGGGGCATAGTTGGGAAAAGGTTGTCTAAATATGTTGAGTGACTAATTTAGGAGTGCATTGGGATTAGCAGCACAAGTTCCCCCTTGTCAATCAACCCTTTGACAATGCTTTTGAAGGTATTGCATCTACTAACATCATGTCCAATTACACAGTGAAAGGCACACAATTTATTCTCCTTATTCCAACCAGGTATAAGATGAGAGGAATCAAATTGTTGTGGGGGTTTGATTGGAGGAAGTTGTATGATATTCACTTTCAACAAATTTTCCAAAATGGAAGCATATGACTCCCCTAGCGGAGTATATTGCTTTTGGTTGTTATGGTTTTAGTTTCAAGTATTCTAATTGGAAGAATTAAAATATTTGGGTTGGTTAATGACCAGAGGATGGTTATTTTAAGGACAACTACATTCATGATTCCCTTGGTTTTGGTGTTAGTATTGGAATGGTTGGTGGTTTTGGAGGAGGAAGTTTCATTTGACTTGAAACTAAAATTCTTGTTTCTCAATTTTATCTTCCCCTCATCCATGGATTTAATCTCTAATTTCCATGCCATGGTGAAATCCTCATCAAAGGTATTGAAATTCTAAACCTATAAAGTGGAGAAAATGTGTTTGGAACAAGCCCTAGAGAAAAGTTCAATCAGCTCAGGTTGGGGCAAAGAGAAATAAAGTTGGTTTATCAAAAATCTCTAACGGGCTATGAAATCAGCAATTGACTCATCCTCAAATTGTTGAATGGATTAGAGGTCAATGATTGAAACTATCTTAGATATATTTATGGAAAAATGGTCTAAGAAGGTTTGAGATAATTCAGCAAAAGAAAAGAGGGAATGCTTGGTAATATCACTATACCAATCTAATTTTGGGCCAGATAGGGACATGGGAAAGGTGTGAAGGAGAACATCATTAAAGCAATCCAATATAAAGGAAAGGGAGGTTGAAATGAAGATTTTATCAATCAGTCTAACAAATACTCTAATCACACATTGATCATGTGAATAGCAGACTAAAATTAGACAGTTGGTAATCAATGAGTGAGTTGTAGTCATATTGTAGTTGGTTCCTTTGATCATGTAAGAGTTCAAGTAACCTTTAGTGGTTTGGGCCAACTATCAATGATCGAGGGCTAACCACTGATGGTCAAGGGAACATAGCCAAAATTGGCTAACCCACCAATGATTGGCAGTCAATTCCCTGGAGAATGGTTCAAGGTTAATAATGGGAGAATTGGTAAATAATATAACTCAAATGGGGACAAGGGGTGGTTTAAAGGTTAATGTGACATCTAGATCCATGGTGTATAATTTATTAGTGTCTAAAAGAACCATTACTAAAGAATCCAATTGAACCACAAGATCCCCCAACATTTGAGCTTCCTTTTTGGTTAATACTTAGTAGAAATATGGTCATGTTTTAGCTTACTATGATAGTGATGATTGTTAGGTTGTGGAGCTAAAAGCTGTTAGGTATGTGGAGCTAAAAGCTTCACCATGGAGCATAGACAAACAGGTTCGGGTCTACACAGACGCCGGCGTCGGTCAGGAGCGACCGACGTCGGTCAGTTGCAGTTCAGAGGCGCCGACGTCGGCAGTATGGTCGGCCGGCGATGGTCACAGGCGAACAGGCAGGAACCGACGTCGGTTACCTGCGTGTCCAGAAAGCGATTTCCGAGGACAGAAGCGAGTGTTTGCATGATGAGTTTGAGTTGTAGACTCATGCTCGCGTCTCTATTGTTAGCAATATTATTTTTAGAGCCCTTGTTGAAGAGGCTTAACTGTTTGTTGTAAGAGCATGCTTAAGTTTCCTATTTCTATATGTAGGAGAGATCTTCTAAGCTATTGTATGATGATGAAGTGTATGAGAGTGTAATAGAGTACGAGTAGAACATTGTGAATGTTTGAAGGACTGTACTTTAGTGAGAGCTCTTAAGGAATAGAGATCTAGTGAGAGATCTTGTGTGCATCTGAGAGAGGTGTGGAAGAACAAAGTTCTTCATTTGTATTCCTATTGTAAAGAGTTTTTAATACAAGTTTTCAGGGTGTTTTCTTGTATATCTTGTTCTGTGCTATTTATCATTTCAGTTACTTATCTATCTGATTTATTTCCGCATTGATTGCTTTCATAAGTGTAATCCATTGTTGGTTGATCCCCAACAAGTGGTATCAGAGCTCAGGTTCACTAACAGGTGGTTCAGATCTGTGTAGTGTGTTCGGATTACAGGTTGCTCACAGGGATTTCTGTTTGAGTGGGAGAAGCAATGGCAGAGGAAAGTAAGTTGAGAATAGAAAAGTTTAATGGCAAGAACTATCAGCACTGGAGAATGCAGATAGAGGACTATCTGTATCAGAAGGATCTTTACTTACCGTTAGGTGGGATAGCAAAGAAGCCCAAGGACATGGAGGATGAAGAATGGGAAGTTCTTGACAGAAAGGCTCTTGGTTCTATAAGACTGAGTCTGGCCTCCACTGTGATATCTAATTTGTCACAGGCAAAAACTATGGTAGAGTTAATGACCACGTTAGCAAATTTGTATGAAAAACCCTCCGCTTCAAACAAGGTATATTTGATGAAGCAGTTGTTTAATTTGCATATGCAAGAAGGTGGATCTGTTTCTAATCACCTGAATGATTTCCATGGTATTGTTAATCAGTTAAGTTCTGTTAATATTTCATTTGAAGATGAAATAAAGGCTCTTTTAATTTTATGTTCTTTGCCTGAAAGCTGGCATGGCTTGGTAATGGCAGTTTCTAATACAGGTGGAGTCCAGGAGTAAGTGGGAGCATGGCATGGTTGAGGAGATGGAGTCCTTAAGAGAGAACCAAACATGGGATTTGGTTGAATTGCCAGCTGGTAAGAGAACACTGAAGAACAGGTGGACTTACAGGTTGAAGGAAGGTGAGGATGGTCAGATGAGATACAAGGCCAGATTGGTTGTAAAAGGATTTGCACAAAAGCCAGGTATTGACTTTGGCAAAAAATTTTCTCCAGTTGTTAAGATGACTTCTATAAGGGTTGTATTGTCTTTGGTTGCTTTTGAGGATTTGCATCTCGAGCAGCTAGATGTTAAAACAGCATTTCTTCATGGAGATTTAGATGAAGAAATTTACATGGAACATCCAGAAGGTTTCGAAGTCAAGGGTAAGGAGAAACTAGTGTGCAGGTTAAAGAAAAGCTTGTATGGCCTCAAGCAAGCTCCAAGGCAATGGTACTTGAAATTTGATAGGTTTATGACTGAGCATGGTTTCAGTAGATGTCAATCAGACCATTGTGTATATTTTAAGAGATTTGATAACGGTAGATACATTATTCTATTGTTGTATGTAGATGACATGTTGGTTGCAGGGTCTCACATGCAGGATATCTCAGAGCTTAAAGTAAAGTTAGCTCAAACGTTTGCCATGAAGGATTTGGGAGCAGCTAAGAAAATCCTTGGCATGAGCATTAAGAGAGACAGAGAAAATCATAGGTTGATATTGTCTCAAGAAGATTATGTGGACAAGGTGTTGAAACGGTTCAACATGCAGGATGCGAAACCGGTAAGCACACCTTTGGCAGGACATTTCAAGTTAAGTAAAGAACAATGTCCCAATTCACATGATGAGGTAGAGTACATGAACAAGGTTCCATATTCTTCCGCGGTAGGAAGTTTGATGTATGCAATGGTGTGTACTAGACCAGATATTGCCCAAGCAGTGGGAGTAGTAAGCAGGTATATGGCCAATCCAGGAAAGGAACATTGGAAAGCAGTACAATGGATCCTTAGATATCTGAGAGGAACCAGCAGTAGACACTTATGCTATGGAGGTTCAGATACATCTCTACATGGCTATGTAGATTCAGATATGGCAGGGGATTTGGATGGCAGGAGGAGCACTACAGGGTATGTTTTTACTGTAGGTGGAACGGCAGTTAGTTGGATTTCTAAGTTGCAGAAGGTTGTAGCCTTATCAACTACAGAAGCAAAATATATTGCAGCTACAGAAGCTAGCAAGGAAATGATATGGATGACACGGTTCATGGAAGAGCTTGGAAGGGAGCATGGGAGTTGCAGATTGCATAGTGACAGTCAAAGCGCAATCCATTTGGCTAAGAACTCAGCTTTTCATTCTAGAACCAAGCACATACAGCTAAGGTACCACTTCATACGGCAGGTATTGGAAGATGGTGAGTTGAAGCTGGAAAATATCCATACAGACATGAACCCTGCTGATATGCTAACAAAGCCGGTTACTAAGGAGAAGTTGAATCTTCATTCAACTTCTGTTGGTCTTCACGATTGAGTTGAAGATGAAGGAGCTAGAAGATCTTGCTGTACAGGTATAGGTGCAGCTGGTTTATCTCCAAGTGGGAGATTGTTAGGTATGTGGAGCTAAAAGCTTCACCATGGAGCATAGACAAACAGGTTCGGGTCTACACAGACGTCGGCGTCGGTCAGGAGCGACCGACGTCGGTCAGTTGCAGTTCAGAGGCGCCGACGTCGGCAGTATGGTCGGCCGGCGACGGTCACAGGCGAACAGGCAGGAACCGACGTCGGTTACCTGCGTGTCCAGAAAGTGATTTCCGAGGACAGAAGCGAGTGTTTGCATGATGAGTTTGAGTTGTAGACTCATGCTCGCGTCTCTATTGTTAGCAATATTATTTTTAGAGCCCTTGTTGAAGAGGCTTAACTGTTTGTTGTAAGAGCATGCTTAAGTTTCCTATTTCTATATGTAGGAGAGATCTTCTAAGCTATTGTATGATGATGAAGTGTATGAGAGTGTAATAGAGTACGAGTAGAACATTGTGAATGTTTGAAGGACTGTACTTTAGTGAGAGCTCTTAAGGAATAGAGATCTAGTGAGAGATCTTGTGTGCATCTGAGAGAGGTGTGGAAGAACAAAGTTCTTCATTTGTATTCCTATTGTAAAGAGTTTTTAATACAAGTTTTCAGGGTGTTTTCTTGTATATCTTGTTCTGTGCTATTTATCATTTCAGTTACTTATCTATCTGATTTATTTCCGCATTGATTGCTTTCATAAGTGTAATCCATTGTTGGTTGATCCCCAACAAAAGCTTCACTGATGTAGACATGGAGGAGGTTGTAGAAGGGTTGTGGAGTGTCACAGACATCGGCATCGGTTAGGCCAACCGACGTCAGCAGGATCAGACAAGAAGGCAATTGACGTCGGTCAAAAGTCAGCCGGCATCGACACCCCCCAGACAGACAGGGACCGACGTCGGTCACCTGTGTGGTTTGACTGTGAGTGTTTTACGAGCAGTTAGCTAACGAACCAAGTGTTTGCATGTCAAGAACCAATTTTAGACTAAGACCTGCGGATCTAATTATTGTAATTAGGTGTCTAATTATTGTTTGCATGAGATCTATTTAAGAGACTCATTGGTTGTATTGTAAACTTGTGCTAGAGAGTAAGAGAGCAATAATATAAGCTCCTTTTGTGTGTGAGGTGAGCAATGGTGTGTTCCTCTTAGTGCCACAGTACCAAGTGTGGGTGCTGGATTGGAGAATCAGCTGGGTTCTTCATGTATGTATGATCTTGGTCATCAGGTGAGCATGGCTATGATAGGAGATCTACATGGTAAGTAAGATCATTGATTTGTAGGTGTATGTGTGTGCAAGATCAAGGTTCACAGGTGTGCAGAACCAGATTGATTTGTAGGTGTACAAGATCAGATAGGATAGCAACACAATAGGGAGCAAAATCAGGTGGGATCTACTTGAAGTACGTTGAGTACTTGTGGAGTGCGTGGAGCACTTGTGGAGTGCGTGGAGCACTTGTGGAGTGTGTGGAGCATAAGTGTAAGGTGAACACAAAATCTATGTTGAGTTGGGTGTTGGGACCTAAGGGAGAGAGCTTTGAGGGAAGATTTACTGTTTATGCCCTAGAGGTGTGGGAGCCCTAGAGGTGTGTAAGGAAGAAGAACTGTGGCAGCCTTCTTTGTTGTATTTCCTTCTAAAATAGTTTTAATACAAGTTGTGTATTGTCTCTCATATCATGTGTTATCTCTGAATTCTAGTTACTTGTTGATTCTGGTTATTTCCGCATATTAAGTTGCTTGGTAATCAATTGTGTGCTTTCGTTATATTTATATCCCAACAATGATGATACCACTTATGATATGACATATGATAAAATGTGAAAAATTGAAATTTATCCACTTGATCACCTTTCGCATAACCTATTTCAACCTACAGGTCCCGACATATAAGATAAATCCATTTTTAGAAGATAGAAAATTGAATCTAGCTAAAGGGAAAAACAAAAATAGTGGATGAACATGTAAATGATTGTTATTCCATACATCCCTCTCATCTAAAAACATTTAGTCAACCTTACAAAGGTCTAATGTAAATCCATCATGTGAATAATGTGGAATCTTCTCAAAAGGCTTCAAAGAAAATTTTACAGATCATGACATAGAAAGATACTCCATATACCATATTATCTATGTTACTTGAACATAGAAAGATTTATTTACCTTCTAGTAGACATAGATCACACAGTATATTTCTACCTATAGAAGACATGCTACAATATTATAAATATACCTAGATCTTTAACCATAATACCAATCAATGTAAGGCATTGAATAACCTAAAACAAAAATATAATAATGAAATATGCATACACATTGTGTCAAACATGAGAAAAAGGCAAAATCCTTCATATCTTTCAGAAGATAATTATCTCTCAAAATGACCAAAGCATGAATATTTAACTATTATTGCTAATATTGATGGAGTATATTTCCACCATCTCCAATTTGATAATAACAAGTGGGATAAAACTTTTGGCACCACATTTCTCACAAAATTGGGGCATACCATAGATGAACTAATATATTCTCCATTAATTCCATAATCTTGAGTATGTATTCGATTACCTATAGCCTATGACCCACATGTGTAACCTTCTATCATATGGATATTAGACCATGAACCACATTTAAAACTAAAGTTTGGATGAAATTTGTTAGTCGAGTGGAATGCTAAGCTAGATACTACAAACATGTTTTTTACTTTTCTCAATATGAGTACAGAGATTTGCATACAACATGATGGGTATGATTATTTTCCTAGACCATTAGCTTTAGATAAACCATTAAATATAAACATTGAAGTGGTGAAAGTGTAGTGATATAAAGAGATATTGATAAATATTATATGTGGTCCTACACCTTTTGATGATGATGCCTTCCTTGATTAGACATCTTCAAATATTCCAAAAATATCAAAAAAATATATACCAAAAAAATCAAAATATTCAAAAATATAAAAACATGTTCAGTGCCTAGATACTCTATTGTATTATTAACATCTATGTGTTAGTTACATGTTTATGGATAGCATACCCATTACTTCTACATACACGTGTCTCATGATTCTATTTGAGTGTGATATAGACATACATAGATACATGATCTATTCCTATTTTGGGTGTTTGGGCTTCTCTCTACTCATGTCATGTGGACATTAGGGGCATATTTTTCTTTGATCTTGATACTTACATGTTATATGGTTTGATGATCATTTTCCATTATCATGTTTTATCTCTTATTTACTTACACATGCCCTTATCCATGATTATATCTCTCATAGGGTATGATATGTTATACACTTGATGTTTATTTTTTGCTAATACATTTGATCCATGAGCTACCATGATATGTTTATGTTGGTTATTTATGATTTATTTTATGCACTTCCTTGAGTGCCTTGCTTTGCTATTGTCTTTCTTATTTAATAATTTGAATATGTTCCTTTATTTGTATCCCCCATGCCTGTGTATGCTTTCTTTGACATTTGATTATGTCATTATTTGTTGTATGCACATTTGAATATGTCATTCTTGATTTTTTGGACATTCAACTAAGTCATGTTCTTTTTATTGCATAGCATTTGTACATGCCAATTATTTTTGGTCTCCTTAGACCATTTCCTTTTGACTTTCTTTTGAGTTCTCTTGTGTGTGTGCTTGATTTGTTTATTGAGCTTGTACTATTACTATCTATACATTGCCATAATCCTTATCATGCATCTTAAGACTTCATGTGATCACATTATTCTATTCACTTTAATGTTATATCTACCTAGACAGGTTCTTTATATATGTTACATGGTTCTATTCACAAATTATACAATTGTCTTATCCTTTTGAGGTGAGGTAATTATTGGTTTCTATTCTTACCTCACCAATGGGGCCATGTCATAGAGTCATGCTCTTCACATTTTGCATAGTCATAGATTCATTTGGGGTATGATTTAGGAGCATGTTATCCACAATTATTCATTATTTAGTACATATATCAATTTTCAAATTTAGTGGGAGCATGTCATATAGGCATGCCTTCCACACATTCACAATTTTCAAATTTAGTGGGGGCATGCTTTAGAATCATGTTCTCCACACTTATTCAGTAATAAACATCTCCATATTATAGTCAGAACATATTTTAGAAACATGTCTTCCACATTAACACTTATTTAAATTTTCATATTTATCCACATAGAGTGGAGGCATACTTTAGAAGCATGTTCTCCACACATAGTTTTTGAATTGGCTAAAGTGCACAATTATATGATTTAAATTCATAGTTGTGGCATAATTTTATACAATTGTGCCATTATTATACACATTTTACTCATGATCATATCTAAGGTGAATATTTTATGCAATGCACACCTGATAATTTAAAATCTAAATCTATTTTAGATTTTAAAACTCTTTTATAGACTATTACCATATCATGGACTTTTATATACTGATACCCAGGACATACTATTACAGGTTGTATTGAGACAATCCACTAAAGTAGTTGGTTCATTTTTGGTATGGTTTATGTGATTAAATAACTCAATATTTCCAAATTTTTAGGTTGGAATTGATTGTGTCTTCTAGCCTCACCAAGTTATAAGTATCATTGGGTCGCATAGTTGAGTTAATCTCAATTGTCGTGTGGTAACTCACCTTTTCTCCAAGGATGGGTCCATGTGCCTTATAATATCTCTCTATCTCCTTATATATGTGTATTTCTTAGATTTTTATATTTTTCATAATCATAGTTTCATATCCTTACAATGATACATTTTTCTAATCAACTTGAAAATAGGTAAGGCAATTACATCGATACATAGGTGTACTCCTAAACCTTGTTCTTTCAATTTTAATCTTTTTAATAATTTTAATTCTAGATTATATGCACTGATTATATAATATAACATGCTCTTGGTTGCATGTTAGATACCAACAAAACACTCAATATACACCCAAGTATGCATTCCTTTCCTTTAAACTAACAATTTCATTACTAAACTAAATGGGCGGAATATAGATGCTATTTTTGAATTATATATGACCTTATTCTCATACACTTGAAAAACTTAAACCTTAATTGTTCCTCTCAATTTTAAACCTTACCCTCTTTTAGAAGTCTCACATCTACTCTATCTTGTGTCCCTTGGCCTATTTGTTGGTCTAACTAATCTTATGTTGATGACCCAGACCTTTTATATTTCCCAAAATGTTTAAAACTTGTTTATATTCTATATATACAAGTTTTGAGTATGTATCTACATTCTTGTTACCTAGACACTAACATATAGGACAGATACTTGCATCTACGTAAGTGTCCTATTTTTATGCAAATATCCAATGCCCTAAAGACATCTAATTTGAAAATGAAACATATCCTAATGGTCAACCTAAGTGCTTTAATGTGATTTATTTTTCTAAATGGATTGATATAAATACAAGATCAACCCTCATTCATTCCTCACTTGAAAAAATTGAGCACAGGCCAAGGAAACTTATAAAAGCATTCAATTAAGCACTCAATAAAGTAAAGATTTCATAATTTATACTATTTTCATATCACTCATAGGAATAACATATACATAAGTATTAGTATTGAAGTATCAACCCAAAATCCTAAATTTTTAAGTTATAAGCTAGGTCATTATTGTACTTACTTATCACATATTGTATGATTCACACACAAGACAACACATAGGGGAGAACTACATCAATATGAGGCCATATTCAAATTATTGTCTATGTAGGTCACACTCAATGATATAGGGGTCATTGGTGTGATCTTGACATTGTGTGCCCATTAACCCATTTTCCCCTAAGGTCACTATGAAGATGAAGAACTTGGGTTTTATAATTTCATGAGGAGTGATAGTCCATGACCTAGATCTGAATACACCAAAATGAAGGTAAAAACCAACCTAAGAGCATCTAGGTGGTTACATCCTTTTATAGTAGGTATTCTTCATAATACACATGCATCAGGTTTAGATAGAAGTATTGATGTAAACATCCAAGGCCAATGCTAGTGTCCATATCTCTATAGGCACTCAAACTAAAATTTGGTGACTATTATAGAATCATCTTCTAGTATTTTTTCTACCTGTTCCAAATCTAGAAATGTGTTAGCATATGAACCAACTTATTACATTACTTCTTTATCTTTTCTATTTCTTGCATAGTTGTACTTATTATTTTTAGTCTATCTTAGTTTAAGGAATTCAACATATGTTATATCTAATTTTAGCATCTAATTAGCCTATTATAGAGATAGTTTATCAGCTTTTTACATTAGGATATTTATATCCCATTTAACCCTAGATAACCCCAATCTATAATCTTTTATGGTTAAACACAAATGTAATATTGTTGACACCCAAAAGAATCCTAAGGTAGCCTAAGATGTCAAAAGGCTCATCATCGATGCACTGAAAGCATAACACACCAAATATTTTGGCCAATTTTGTGAGTTTATGTTGTAGCTCAATATGACATCTTTCAAGCCTCAACCATAATTTACTCTGTTGGGTGAATATTTTGTCACCAGCTGACTGACAACAAAATAGGTTACATCAACCACAACATAAGGAGATTTAATCAAAAAAATGTGTAGGTCTACCAGTTCATAAGGAGATAAATCTCTCCTCTCATCAAGGGGAGGTTCCCTATAAACTACAGTATATTAATATATATATGAGCTGAAAATACACTCAAGCATGAAATCATACCATCTATCTCTCTTTTTTCAAAGATGATGTTCATAAAACAGAGGAGAATTCTAGTGTAATTACTGAAAAGCACTTCTCTTCTTTCAAAAGTGATATTCAGCCAACAACAAGATTCTTCCTAAGTAGTAATAGAAACCACAAGAAACCAATGAAAGCATGAAGTGTTTCATTGTCTCTCCTACTAATTAAGACAAAGGAACATAGCAGGATTAAGCACAGCTCAAATTCTACACCTAAAACTATAATAGAGTAAAGGATTACGAAGGATAAAGAGAGCTCAAAGTCTCTCTAGTATCCTTTACACAAAACACAAACTGAAGACACTTATGGTAGCACAAAGTCTCCCACAATTGGCTTCAAGACATCTTCCAACTTATTTCAACTTTTTTTGCTTATTTGATTAAATGGATAAGAATGTTTTTAGGAAATAGACATAAGAATAATTTCCTAGATGACACAAGCTTATTCCAACACAAAGTCTGAAAGGTCACTTGCTTTCTCATTCATTCAACAAAATATGATTAATAGTTTGAGCTCAAAGTCTCAAGAATGCCTTTCAATTTGGGCAGAGCTTCACTTATAATAACATAGAGATATCCCTTATATAAAATGAGAGATTACAATATATAGCATTACAAGAAAGACTTGGGTGCTTGTTTTCATGAAAACAACCCATGTTGAATTGAATGCATTGAATATCTATGAAAGGGCCATGTTAGAACAGGTCATTAGCCTTGACATTGGAATTTTGAATCATCTCAAATGTCTCCTCCTAAGCATGGGTTATTTAGTCTTCTTTATGACGCTTACACAGCTGTCTATTCGCCTTTACTTAATGCAAAAAAATAAGCTATGCCATGAAAGTTTATGTTCTCTGATGTCCACCTGATGGATTGTTCCACCTATTGGAAATAACTCTCTTGCAGATATTTCTAGATTTCATGTATTTTTTCTCTCCTTTCTTGTCATGTTTTGTCTCTTCCTAGTGATCTGAGCTCCCGGAGCTATCTCCTCACTTTCTGTTGGCTCTTTCGACTCCTTTCTAGGCTGGTCATTGAGTTTGTTCTCAGGTCTTTTGAAAACCAATGATTATTCCATTACCCTAAAATTGATGTTTGCAAGGACGTCATTGGTCACCTTGAACCTCTTTGAACCTTGAACCTTTGAACCTTTTGGTTCAAAGGTTCAATGGTTCAAAGGTTCAATGTTTTGTAAAGGACTGCATTTGCTCTCTTCTTCTTCTTTGATTGAACCATTTATTTGAACTATTTGGTTGAACTTCTTTCTAGAATCTTATGCTTCCTTCATTTGCTCAAAGCTTCCTTTCAAAATTTGAAACTTTAAACCCTTTGAACCTTTAAACTTTTGAACCATTTCAGTTCAAGGTTCAATGGTTCAACGATTCATTCTCTTTCTTTGAATCCTTTGAAGCTTTGAACTTTCTAGATCCTTTCTTTTTCTTTAAGTCCTTTGAAGTCTTTGAAATTGTTGAAATTTTGAACCTTTGAACCATTTCAGTTCAAGTTTCAATGGTTCAATCTTCATTCTTCAAAGCCTTTTATTCTCTAAGTCTTTTAAACTTTGTTGATCTCATTAAACCTTTGAACTTTTGAAACTTTAGAAGTTCAAGGTTCAATGGTTCATCAATTCAATGTTAACTCTTCGAAGCCTTATTTTCTTTAATTCCACCAAATTCGTTGAACCTTTAAACTTTGTTAAACCTTTGAACCTTATGGAGGCAGGGTTCAATGGTTCAATGGTTCAAAGTGGTTCATTTTATTTGTTTGAAGCCCACCGTTAAGTCTTTTGATTGAACCTTGGCGTTGAACCATCCTCAAAACACTAAGGAAAAGCCTTAAGTGTTTTGAACTTTTGAAGAAAGCCTGCATGTTGAACCTATGACTTCCTTAGCTAAAAGGCTTGAATATTTGAAAAACTTACATGCTCAGAACATTTTTTAGAAAGAAAAGAGAGAATTTTGGTCTGTAAGACCAAAATGGTCAGTATGTTGTCCACAAAAGCAAGTGATAGATTTTGGGAACAACAAATGAC
Source organism: Torreya grandis (assembly GCA_037957365.1). Classification (NCBI taxonomy): domain Eukaryota; kingdom Viridiplantae; phylum Streptophyta; class Pinopsida; order Cupressales; family Taxaceae; genus Torreya; species Torreya grandis. The sequence goes on along the minus strand of JARHVA010000768.1, from coordinate 4,286,627 downwards.
TCTAGTTAAGGAAATTCCATTGATGAAAACAAAAGCAATTGAAGGGAGTAGAAACTAGAATCTCAGTGCCTTCATCTATGCCATTGGGCTATGAAGTCATGCTTACCCCAAAAAAAAGCACCAAAAATAAACAGTGCCAAAAACAAATGAAAAACACAAGACAAAGAAACAATTTACAAATGTATACATATGTACAACTAGACTTATCTGATACTTCAAGGATTAAAGTGCTTCAGATGATGCCCACTGTGAGGTAGAGAAAATGGTGTCTCATCTTGATAAATTAGCAAGAGACTATTTTCACCCCAAAATTGGTGATTGGTAAATGTTCTTCTCCACCAGGAATCCAATTTTCTATGCCTTCCTTTTGGTTTCCTCTTCTTGCCCCTTAATAAGACTTGATATCTACCATGAATCTTTACTCTCTTACTAAAGAGTTTTTTTGCCTAACGTTGACGCGTAGCAGTATCATCCACTACCATAGTTCATTGCTCTTTAGGTCCAGTGAAGCACATGATTTGATTATTAGCATCAAACACCTACCAATGGTTGGCATTATCAGGTACACTTGGTCAAAAGACTAGTTTGATAGTGTAACTATGCTCTTTAAAGTCTTTGTGAGGAACCATGAGGGTTGTAGAGACAGCCAATGAATCTGCATGATTATGAAGCTCTCTAGGCACTATAGAAATATTGAAAGCATTAGAACTTTCAAGATAGTCCCATACCAGATTACAATAATGTTTCAATCTCTCATCCTTGGTTTGATATAGGTTCCTCACCTAATAAACCACCAGCTCAGTGTCTCCCCAAACGTGAAGCTGCTTGATGCCTTTAACTTGAGCAGCCTTTAATCTGAGTAGCAAAGACTCATACTGAGCAGTGTTGTTAGTGTTGCTAAACTACAACTTATATGCATAGGGGAAGATATCTCCTTGAGGAGATATTAAAACTAATCTAACTCCAAAATTGGTAGAAGAGTTGCTGCCATCGAATTCTAGAATCCAAATATCATCAAAATTTGATCTTCTTTCAGATTTTTCTTCATCAGAAAGAGAAGATCTTTTTTCATGTGTACTGTACCCTACTAATTCTTCTAATGTCTTATCTAAATTTTTTGGATTGTCACTTATAGAGCTTTTATTTGCTGAAACAGGAACATCTTCAGTAGACAAAAAGTAATTACCCATGCCTGAAGACTCAAACATAATTTGAGCTTTAGGGGCTAAAGTTTGAGTGACTATGTACTTTAATTCCTTATCAGGAAGTAGCCTTTGCATGATGCCCTTGACAGGGATCCTCACCTCAGACAAGTTCATTACCAATTCTTCACCAATGTCCTTGCAAAAAAATTTCCCAAGAAGAATGCCATAGGAGGCTGGGACATCAGCTACCAAGACTGTCATTTTGATTCTCTTATCTAGGAAGGCCACAAATGCAAATTGAGCATCTTTGATTTGTCCTAGTAGAGGCACTTATTTATTTTCCATGGAGAAACATCTCCCAAAGGTCTTAGTCAGTGTGAGACCAAAAGAGTCTACCACCTTGGTGGGCATGACATTGTTAGATGCGCCAAAATCAATTATGCAATTATTCAACTGATGACCGTTTATCAGCAAGAAAACATAAAATGGTTTTGTCTTCTCAGGGGTAGCTAGAGGAGCAATCGCAAGATTATTTTAGGTAGGTGTGTTCTTTAGGGGACCAGGAGTTACTTTTAAAATTTCTTGTCCTTCAGGGATGATTTTATTTTTGACACATTGAACTAACCTATCCAACTACTCAAGGTTGGATTGTAAGAATTCAAACTCAGACATTTGAATTTTGGTCTTCTTAGCATGGTCAATTATATCAAATGACTGAAATGAATTTGAAATGGAGGAAGGTATCCCATCAATCTAGTTTTTGTTGGGTGTAGGACTAGTCTACGAATTTGAAATAGAAGGTGAAGGAATATTTGAGGTACTTACTTTTTTGTTGCTCGCCAGGTCTTTTAATTGGAAAGGCAGTGAAGTTCCTCATTTAACAATTAAAATTTTTGGTCGAGATTCTTCCCCTATTTTTCCTTTATCTACTTGTTGATCTGACTGGTTCTAGGACCTGGTAAATATAGTGTATGATCCATCAAACACTTCTCCTTTACTTCTGGGTTCATCCTGGTAATTCAGGAAACTAATGTTGGAGTCACCAATTGATTCTTCATGGCCTTCTACAAAGAGATCAAAATCATCTTCTTGGTTCAACTCAGGTTGGAAAGAAAAATCAGATTTAGTTTCAAGATAACCAACTATTGAGTTAGCTAGTGTTGCTTTAATGGCAAGCTTCCCTGGTGGGGGAGGAAGGTGATTTGGTTGACCTTGATTTTTGGTAGCATTGCCCTGATACGACTGGTTGGGAAACATCCTCCTTGGTATATCCTGATAAGAAGGAGTAGACATCCCTTGTACCATTTATTTTTTTAGAGCTAGCAATTTATTTGCTAGCTTTTACACCATAAGATCAGTGGTGCTTATAGAAGAATATTCAGAAGATGAAGAATATTTACCTCTATTAGGATCTATTCTTATCTTTCCCACTAATATAAGATCATATTCAACCTCAATTGCCAAAATTTGAGCCACAATAAGATATATGTGTTTAACCTGCCTCAACAAGAAACTCACTTCAAGAAGCTAAGAATTGATGAAGAAGCATTTGAGATTCTCAGGTGTCGACTGAGCAATGGTAGGAATCTTATTCCTCAGCTTGTCAAATTTGGCAATGATGTCTCTCATGGGTTCATGAGGCTCCTTCTTCATTTATGTAAGCTGGGCTAACAGGGCATGTGCATCTTCTGCAGGTTTGAACTTAGCCTCAAATTTGGCCTTGAGAGTGTTCCAGTCAGTCATTATTTGTTCTTGCAGATGATAAAAATAGTCTATAGCAGTGCCTTGCAATGTTTCTACAAACAGTCTGACTACAATGTCTTCATATTCAATGCCTATCACACCATAGGCTATGCAAAAGGCTAAAATATGTTTATTAGGATGAACCTTCCCATCACCATAAAACTTGGGAAAAATTTTCCTTGAGCTACGGGGTAGCTCATGTAGAGGTGGGGTTAGATTCAGGGGACCAAAAGTATTACCCTAGGAGCATTGCACTACCATGATGTGGCTATTGAAAAGAGGGATAATAAATCTCTGTGAGATATGTATGGACAGAACTCTGCTAGTAGAGAAAAGAGCAGCTTTACCTGGTATTGGGGACCTGATGTTTGTAGGAGGAAAACTCCTGGTTCACTAAAGGTGAGTTTGTGGAGGGAAAAAATCAAATTTATTTTATTGTAAAAACTCAAATACAAGGTCAATAATAACTTGAGCTCTCTAGATTTGCATGTACGGTGGATCTGCTAGAGTGTAAAATGAAAATGGAAAAGAACTGCTTTAATTTGAAGCTTCAAGATACTTGTTCTTCCCTAGCGGAGTCACCAAAAATTATTGGCATGGAGCTATCTGTGTTCTATCCCTAGTAGATATGAAATTCTCCAATTTGAATAAAATAAAAAGGGACTGGAAATGCTCATCAATCCCCAGTAGAGTCACCAAAAATTGTTGGCATGGAGTTGTTTGTGTTCTATCCCCAGCAGATATGAAATGTTCTAATTTGAATAAAATAGAAAGGGACTGGAAATGCTCGTCGATCCCCAACAGAGTCACCAAAAACTATTGGGTGAATATTTTTTCACCCGCTAATTGATGACAAAATAGGTTACATCAACCACAGCATAAAGATATTTAATTGGCAAAATGTGTAGGTCTACCACATCATAAGGAGATAAATCTCTCCTCTCATCAAGGGGAGGTTCCCTATAAACTACAGTATACTAATATATATATATATATATATAAGATGAAAATACACTCAAGGGTGAGATCATACCATCCATCTCTCTGTTTCAGAGATGATGTTCATAGAATAGAGGAGAATTTTTGTGTAATTACTGAAAGGCACTTCTCTTCTTTCAGAAGTGATATTCAGCTAACAATAGGATTCTTCTTGGGTAGTAATAGAAACCATAAGAAACCAACAAAATCACAAAGTCTTTCATTGTCTCTCCGACTGATTAGGACAAAGGAACATAGCAAGATTAAGTGCAGCTCAAATTCTGCACCTAAAACTACAACAAAGTAAGGGATTACAAAGGATAAAGAGAGCTCAAAGTCTCTCTAGTATCCTTTACACAAAACATAGACTAAAGACACTTATGGCAGCACAAAGTCTCCCACAGTTGGCTTCAGGACATCTTCCAACTTATTTCCACTTGTTCTTCTCGTTTAATTAAATGGACAAGAATGTATTTAGGAAACAGACATAAGAATAATTTCCTAGATGACACAAGCTTATTCCAACACAAAGTTTAAAAGGTCACTTGCTTTCTCATTCATTCAACAAAATATGATTAACAGTCTGAGCTCAAAGTCTCAGGAATGCATTTCAATTTGGGCAAAGCTTCACTTCTAATAACAGAGAGATCTCCCTTATAAAAAATGAGAGATTAAAATATATAGCATTACAAGAAAGACTTAGGTGTTTATTTTCATGAAAATAGCCCATGCTAAATTGAATGCATTGAATATCTATGAAATGGCCATGATAGAACAAGTCATCAGCCTTGACTTTGGTGTTCTAAATCATCTCAAATGTCTCCTCCTAAGCATGGGTTGTCTAGTCTTCTTTATGACACTTACACAGCTATCTATTTGCCTTTACTTAATGCAAAAAAATAGGCCACACCTTGAAAGTTTATGTTCTCTGATGTCTACCTAGTGGACTATTCCACCTACTAGAAATAACTCTCCTATAGATATTTTTGGATTTCTTATAGTTTTTCTCTCCTTCCTTTCCATGTTTTGTGTCTTCCTGGTGATCTAAGCTCTCGAGGCTATCTCCTCGCTTTCTGCTGACTCTTTCGCCACCTTTTTGGGCTGATCATTGAGTTTATTCTCAGGTCTTTTGAAAACCAACAGTTATTCCATTACCCTGAAATTCATATTCATGGGGATGTCATTTGTCACCTTGAACCTCTTTGAACCTTGAACCTTTGAACCTTTTGGTTCAAAGGTTCAATGGTTCAAAGGTTCAATGTTTTGTAAAGGATCGTGTTCACTCTCTTCTTCTTCTTTGGTTGAACCATTTCTTTGAACCATTTGGTTGAACTTATTTCTAGAATCTTTTGCTTCCTTCATTTACTCAAAGCTTCCTTTCAAACTTTGAACCTTTAAACGCTTTGAACGTTTAAACTTTTGAACCATTTCAGTTCAAGGTTCAATGGTTCAACGATTCATTCTCTTTCTTTGAATCCTTTGAAGCTTTGAAATTTCTAGATCCTTTCCTTTTCTTTAAGTCCTTTGAAGTCTTTGAACTTGTTAAACCTTTGAACTTTTAAACCATTTTTGTTCAAGGTTCAAGTTTCAATGATTCAATCTTCATTCTTTGAAGCCTTTTATTCTCTAAGTCTTTTGAACTTTGTTGAACCCATTGAACCTTTGAACTTTTGAACCTTTAAAATTTCAAGGTTCAATGGTTCATCAATTCAATGTTAACTCTTCAAAGCCTTCTTTTCTTTAAGTCCATCGAAGTCATTGAACCTTTAAACTCGTTGAACATTTGAACTTTGCAAAGGTGGGGTTCAATGGTTCAATGGTTCAAAGTGGTTCATTCTATTTGTTTAAAGCCCACCATTAAGTCTTTTGATTGAACCTTGGCATTGAACCATCCTCAAAACACTAGGAAAAGCCTTAAGTGTTTTGAACTTCTTTTGAAGAAAGCCTGCTTGTTGAACCTACAACTTTCTTAGCTAAAAAGGCTTGAATATTTCAAAAACTTAACTACTCAAAACATTTTTGAGAAAGAAAAGAGAGAATTTTGGTCTACAAGACCAAAATGGTCAGTATGTTTTCCATAAAAGCAAGTGATGGATTTTGGGAATAACATACTCAACAATAAAACCCTTTCAAAATGTAAGTCAATCTTGACATTCCTCTTATCAAAGGCAAAATTTATGCCAAAGTATGAGATAACTAGATTTGATAACTCAAGGTGGACTTAATCAATCACTTTATTGATGTTGATAATATCACCTTCTTAGTGTTGAATATGTCCATTTTGGTTGTTCACTAGTGGAATAACCTTAGCATGCAACATGCACAAAAATGTGTTCCAATTGAGTCTTAAAATACCTTTGTCAAAGTGTTAAAGGATGATTACTACCCTCTCCATCACTTTTAGGGTGAATACATCAAGTTCTAATAATTTTGATAGTAAAAATATGAATCATTGGATGACTATACCAACACATTTCGCTATTACTATATGTGCCTACAAGAGAACTTGAGTGAACAAAATAAGGTGCTAAAGTACATGAACACACTCTCACCTTATATTCATGTGAATATGGAATTATTTACTTTTGACACTCTATGGAAGGCCTATAGCAATGACACCAATATTTAGCCCAAGTAAAATATGAATCACTATCTAACCTCTTCATCCAACACCATGTTCAAGGGTCAACCCTCACAAAATTCCTCATCATAACTTTCTAAGCATAAACATATCACTTCTTTTAAAGGAGATCAACCTAATAATACCACATATAACTTGAAGGATCCTACACTTTATGTTTGAAGTAAAGGCAAGAATATGTCTAGTTACAATTGTTGACATGATCACTACTCATATACCCATGATGATTTTGAATATTTCATGTAATAATCCTTGATTTCATAGTCTAATCAAGTCTTTTGGCATCATATGATAATGTTCCATAAATGATTTGTCTGATCACTAGCACCATGATGATAGACACCTCTAAGGAGTGTGAACACCTCTTCCACATAAATTTATAGGTGCAGGGTTGTCCATGCATGTCATTATCAATAGTGTTAGCTATAATAACATCATTTCACAAGCCAAAACATAGCATCTTGGCCTCGTCACTATTTCACATCCCAAACCATGCTCATTGGGGTAGCTCTAAAAGGAAAAATATAAATAGGAAAAATGAAAATGCACCTTCTAGTACAAATTCATTCTTATGGAGCACACCATAACTTATGATAAATACCTTTGGATGTCTATGATATATCTCCAGGAAGACTATATTTTTATGACTATTAAGATACATATTAAGCCAAGCCATAGTGTTGAACTTTTCACACATAAAATTATTATTTCAATATATTTACGTTAGTACCCATGACCAAAGTAACAATGGTATCTATTAATAAATTCCACAAACTCATTTCACATGTGTAAACATTATTTTTACTCATGTTTTATCTTGATAGACTAATGCACCATAAAAATTGGGTTTTAGAAATACACAACATGATCAATGTCATCATAGTAGTAGCTTGAAAAGTTACTAAAGAAGCATGATGGATTATTAAATGATCTTGAAGGTATTCCAACACACTACATAGTAAATCACTACATTGATTTTTTCCCTGGATCTCCTTTGTCAAACAAATATTTTTATTGTAGATAAATTTAGGACATTGATGAAACTTAGTACCAAATGCAAGAGCTCCTTGATCAAGGTAAGATCAAACCTAGATATTATCTTTGGTGGATTCTGATAGTCCTCTCACCCAAGAAGGATAGTTCATGGCATCTCTACATAGACTATCACCCACTCAATAAAATCATGGTGAAGAATTGATGTCCACTATCTTATATTGATGGCCTCTTATACCAGCTCAAAGTTGTACAAAACTTCACTAAGATCAACTTGAATTCAAGTTACCATCAAGTTCTAATCCATCCTGAATGATGAGTCCATAAAATAGATCATTATATCTAAGTAATGACCCTAATTTTCCCCTAATAATATTCATTTTATGTGGATTTGGATGTGTATTCTATAACTTATTACTAATCCAAATTATAAATGAGTATTATTTCCTTGAGTATTCTATGTGAGTTAATGTTTCTTGTTTACAGTACCTTGTTCTAATATTTTGCATAAAAAACCACTAGTTTTGTATATACAATTCATATATATTAATTAAAATCAAGTAATATGTTTTTGTACAAGTAAGAATATTTTAAAGGATTAGTTTAAGACATCAAACTAGCTATGAAGTCCATCAGTCTAGCTCCAGAGTCCATCATTTTGACTTCAGATATACTGAGACTGGCTCTAGAATTGCCCAGACAAGTTCATGTGACATCTAAGATCTCAAATAAGGATATTTTGACACCTATTCATCATTTTATAAATCACGTATGTTTGATCAAAATCATTCAAAGATATTTTTTGGAGATTTCCAATGCTTACTTATAAAACTACCAAAGATAGTATTTCTATTTTTAGACATTGTATTTATAACAAGTTTTCCTAAAAATAGTTATGAATATTATGGATAATATTGGTTATCATAATGAATATATTTAAAAATATAGAAGACATTGTAACCATTAGCAACCATGAATACCACATGTAGACTTACGCCAACACTCTTCCACTGGTTTTACCCTTAAAACATGGAAGGAGGTTATAACCTTTTCTATTTCAATAAACAAGATTCTAGTTAATTATAATCTTGTGAGAAGGTTACTCTATTTTGATCAGTTGTTGTAAAATCATTTTGATATACAACCAATGTTTTCCTACTAATTTAGGAGTAGATGTAATGTGGATTGAATAGTAAGTTATTCATAGTTATCAAGTATTTCCAAATTGTAAGCACTTTTGAGAGTTAATGAATAATTAATTATTACATTCCCATAAATCTATTATTGATCCATATCCTATTATAATGAAGATCAATGGCCCACTCAACCAAGGAAATAGGATATTTGATGGTATTTCTATGTTTATATTATTGTGCATTTGATATTTCATATTAAGCAAAGTGTTATGTGGCATAGTTTAACCTACATTTATGTGTGTTCAATACATGTGTATTTTAACTTAGTTTAATTTAAATTATTTATATTTATAATCATTTCCTTCATAAGTATTTCCTTTCAAATCAATTCCAATTTTTAAAATTTAGATCAATTATGTGTTTCCTTTGAAAGTATTTTAATTATAGCACTTGTGTTTCCTTTAAGGCATTTTCAATTCTAGTAAAGTGTGTTTCCCTTCCAAAGCATTTCAATTTAATAAGAGTGTTTATTTTTACAAGCAATAGAATAGTTTTTAATTCAATCAAGTAGTTTAGATCCCTAGGAGTAAATGATCCAAACTCCTCCCAAATAGATAATTGTTAGTCATTATTCTACATACCTTACTGCTAACTATCATTGGACACCAGGCCTAGTTGATATGATATCAACTGAACTTAGTTGATTAAATGAGAGGATTGACAACCCCATCATTTTTGGCATATTTTCTAGGGATTTTCTAAGTGTTAGTAGAGTATTAAATCTTAAACTAACAATTGATTAAGTAAAACTTCCCATAAATTAAATAAATTTATGAATAGACAAATAGATTCAAAGGAAAGATATATTCCAAAGACCCCTCAACACAACACAATTATTAATAAGTCAAAAGAATAAAGTGTACTTTAATACCTTCTAGGAAAATGACTATAGATCATTGAGGAGGAACCATTAAACACACCTAAACTTTGGGAACATTATTAGAGGTAGATGCATCTTTTCAAACCAAGGAATTAAGGCTAAAGAAAATTGTAAACCAGAGTTTTTAATCTCAATAAATTAGCCTTACAATCATTTATTATGATTCAACACCTCCCAAGATAATTATTTACAACATATATTGGGAAAACATGGGATATAATCTGAGAAATAATCCATTAAATAGGGCTAAAGGAGGTAAATCTCAACCACAAGGGAGACCTTTTATGTATCTTATTATCATAGATCAAGATCAAAATACTACTAGGAAGAACATATCCCCATCCGTACTACCTAATTTTAAAGGATTGTCCATATAATACCATGACCAATTTTTATTTCAATTTAAAGTCTTGTGTCAAACTTATGACTACAAAATTGATAATCACAAACTAAAATTATTCCCTTCCACACTCAAGGTTTTAGCCATGAAATGGTTCATGGGTTTTCAACCAAATTCTATGAATACATGGGATTAAATTTAAAATAAATTCTTGGATAAATACCAAGACTATTATAGAGTGAGGGATAAGAAGGATGAATTATTCCATATAAAACAAAAAGAGGATGAGAATTTGGAAGATTACCTTGACCATTTTTTCTTTGCACATAGAAGGTGTGGATATGAGTTAGAAGAAGATTTAAGAGAAATTATTTTCTTAAAGGTATTGGAAGAAGATGCTATAGAATATTTGAACCTAATGGTAAGAGAATACATAAACAAACTAGGTCTTAATGATATTGTTGAACTATGTAGGAACTACTCAAGAATAAGGGCTAGTATTAGGAAGCTGAAAATAGGAAAAGAAATCAATGACGTAGGATAGGTCATGGAAGAATTTATAAATCTTAAAATAGACATTTTGGTTCAATAAAACACCACACTAGATGTCTTACAAGCAAAATATAATACTACAACTAAGCCTCTAGCTATGTATTATCCAAAATATAGGTTAAAACATACACTCTGAGATTATCCACTTGATATGATAGATATGAGTGGCATTTGTGATGAAAAACAACATGACACAAAGAATTGCCTCCTCCTTCCTATCCTAAAAAATTAGTTAAAATAAAATACCCAAAAAATGGAAGAGCTCAATTAGATATAAAGACAAGGGAATAATTTATATTATAATCAAAATCCAAATCATTTTATTCTTGGGGATCCTTTTAATCCATGGATGATGCCATGGGTTTTAGAGGCACTTCCACAAACTTGGGGACCACTAACTTGGGTTTTTCCAGAGTGGACATCACAATAATATTGGGTGCCTTAGCCTAATCAACAACCATGTGGAAATCAATAATGGGTATCCCAACCAACCTTCAATCATCAAATTAGATTTCCACCTCAATAATTATTGATGCCTCCTCTAAATACTTAGCCTCCAAAAATGGAAAAAATGACTCAACCTTAATTACTTTCACATCTAGTATTAAAACCCATGAATAGATAAGTAATCCCTATCTATGGAACTGAGCAAGAATGAACCATGGGAGTTAATGTTATTGATAGTAGTAATGTTCAGCTGAGATTAGGTAAAATGTTGAATAGTCCTCCAATCACCATCATTGAAATCCTAAATGAGAAATACAAACCAATCCTTCTCATTAAGACAACACAAAAAATAAAACACTCGAGAGGAAGAAAAACTTCAATAAACTATTATTATTCCTTCACCAATGCCTTTTCTTGGAAGATTTAAGGAAACAATGAATTAAAATGTGTCTAATTTTCTCCAAGAGATAAGGAAATTAAACATTAAAATCCCACTGCTACAATAAATTAGAGACATTCTGTAACTTAATAAATTCATCAAAGGTTTATGCATGAAAACTCTAGGGAGAAGAAGGTAGCACCCTAATATTATACAGGTAGAGGGTAAACTTATTGACTTATTAGCTATAAAGCTACTTTTGCCTAAGTATGGAGACCCTAGAAGTAGTTATCAATGTGACTATAGGAAAAATAAAATACCCAATGTTTAATGGACCTATAATTTTATATCAATGTTATGATAGTAGACACCTTGAAATAACTCTTCCTAACTAAGCTACAACCTACTAGTAAAATCTTACAAAGGGTAGATCAATCCATTGTCAAACCAAGGGAATCATAGAGAATGTCTCATTAATAATAGAATCTTGGGAATACCTTGTAGATTTCATGATATTCCATCCTAAGAGCTAGAAACTATGTTATCCGTTGATACTAAGGAGACCATGGTTGGCCACAGTTGTAGCACTCATAGACTATATATCTTGAGATATGACCATTACAAATGGGTTAAACGTGAAAAAAAATTCCTTATACCCACCTAAAAAACAATCTCCAGATCCTTCAGACTAATTATGGGTTGATGAAATAAAACAAAACAATAATAACCTTTCTTTTTTGGCCATGGTCATGATCTAAAATCATGTGAATGAACTAGAAGAAGAGTTGATAAGATATATTAACAAAGACAATCTGGCTCCAAAGTCCATCAGTCTAGATTTGGAGATACCCAATCTATCTCTATATTCCACCAAACTAGAATTAGAATGTTTTAAACCATATTTATGATAACATGTTTGTCAATTAGGGACTAGTTTAGGTGAAAATGTTTTAGAATATATAACATCAAGACCTAAGCATAAAATATAATGCATTAAACAAAGAAAAGCCAAAAAATAGTTTAAATATAAATGTAAAACAACTTAAATCCAAGATGTGAAAAATCAAGACTTAAGTGTAAAAAACATATTAAACATAAACAATTAAACATTCAAACTAAACACATATAAACATAAATCAAAAATTAATAATTAATGTGGGTGATAAATCAATTGTGCTTGTTTTATTAGGAAGGAATTACACTTGGATACTTTTCCCTTAATTTAAAGGGGCAATAAATAGGCTGAGGCAATAATTAGGCCTTAGAAAGGGGGAATAGAAGAATAAAGGGTGACCAAACTACCCCCAAATGCCCCATGAAAATGGAAACTACCTACATAGTCCATATGGATCTCAGGCCAAATGTAGTTCTCTCAATAGGGAAAGAAGAAAAGTGAGGACAATGAGAGAAAAAATATTTGTAGATGAAAAAATAGGAATGGCTCATAAAACAGTGAGAGCATAGGATAATGGTTACTCATAAAAAGGTGAGAGTGTAATAAAATGGTTTATCACAAAAAGGCAAGAGTGTAAATAGAGGGAAAATTGGGAGAAGAAAATGGGAATGAAGAGTGGTTGAGCTGACCCAAGATGCCCCATGCATCCAAGTGTTGTCTACATAGTCCATGTGGACCTCAGGGTGATGTATTTCTCCTAAAAATGGGAGGATACTAAAATAAAATTCTAGTGTAGATTAGAAATGAATTGGATTAGATAAGAGGTTCTCACATAGAATAAGACCAAGGGATGCCAATAAATAGGATGATAAGAACTCCAAAATGTTTTGTGGCTTTACAACTCATTTTGGAGATTTGATTCCTTTTTTTGAAGTTTTGATTTTTAGGATTTTGGGGTATTTTTAATGTTTTTGATATTTTTGGAATAAATAAAGCAAGGGAATATTCAAAAATGTATAATAAATCATCTAGAAAAGGAAAAACAACCTTAAGTATGGGTTCAATCAATAGCTAAACTGGCTACAATGGTATTACCATGAACCACCATCAAAAATTGAGTTAAAGGGAATACTAAATAATAGAAAATGGGAATAGGAAGTCACATAATGGGGAAATAATATGATGAATATTAATTACAAGAAGCTAAGAGAATTATTCTTGAGGAATTGCCAATTAGGAAAAACTATAGTGAAGTACCTCGATACACTTGTCTGCAAATAGGTTACTGAGGCTGATCAATATTGAATGCTTTCAAAAATGTTCTTTGAATCTGCATGTAGCATATATTGGTCATAATCAATATCATGACAGTAATAGGAAATAGGATTAATGACAAGAATAAACTAGGGAACAAAAAATGAGAAATGGGTGAATAGGAAATGGATGCCCCAAAACAAGGGCTCTCATAGGTAATGGTTAAATCTAGTCAAGCATAATATGCTTAAGATGCAAAATGTTCATAGATTCCTCTAGCTCTTGCCCATATAGTGTATCTAGCATGCATGCCCTAGTACCATAGTTTGCAATAATAATGTATGACCCCAACTAAATGGCCTAAAACTTTCCTTTCTTTTTATGCTTAGCATTAGTGTTCTTCTAATTTTATTTTAGCATTAAATCACCAACTTCAAATTCTCTAAGAATAATATGTTTGTTGTAACTTTGTTGTATTCAAATTTGATAGGCTCTCAAATGGTTTAATGCAGCTAATCATTTCTCATCTAAAAGCTTAAATTCTCACATCTGACTACTCTATAGTATTCATCATCAATGATACTCTAGAAAAGGAGATTCATAAAGAGGGAAACTCAATATTTATAGGGATGATAACCTCAAAACCAAAAAATATATAGTATGGTGTGGCACATATAGGCATGTGCATATTAGTACGATAAGCCCACAAGGATAGGTATAAATTTAAGTGTCAGTCATGGCTAGAGACATTAACAATCTTCTTGAAAATATTAATAATGGTTTTATTAGACACCTTGGCTTGGTCGTTACCTTGAAGAAAATAGGGTGTGGATTTTTTATGTTTAATATAGAATTGGGTATAGAGGGATTTTACATCTTTATTATTGAATGATCCAACATTATCAGATATAATGGTGGAGCGATGTATATTCATGGGGATAATTCATCAAACTATCATCTCAAACTTCTAGTCCTATCAAAGGTCTCATCCAATGTTGTGATTTATCTTCAATCTTCTTGTGCACTCAAGCTCTTCCTTTGACTCTTTGGGCTTAGAACCTATTTTTTGAGTACTTATTCTTTGTACCCTTTAATAACACCTTTTTTATGGTATTTACCTCTATCCTTAAAATCACCACTCACCTTTTAACTCCTTTCCCTCTCATTCACAACCTCCTTCTTATGCTTGCACTAGTTTGTTACTATTCAAGCTCCTTAGGTCTCAAAGACCAAATCTTAGATTAGGTGTTAAATATTCCATTTAAATGATTATATGGCCTCATGGTGTCATATAAAACTTATTATAATTCTTTTTAAATCATAAAATCCATTCCATTAATTATTTCCTCTTACTAAACTCTCTACAACCTTATTAGGCTTATCACCCTTTTCTGGGGTTTCCACTTACTTTACCATAACCAGGCACTCTTTTTGAGTAAAACTAACATTTACATACTCCACTCATTCCCTTTGAGGTGTGTATAAAATCTCTTTACCTAAAACCAATCCTAGTTATGATTTCCTTTATAAATCACCCTTCTTTAAGGCCTAATTAGCCCTATATCCAACACAGCTATCCAAATCCATACATGTGGGGTCTATACAACTTTGAAACCATATTAATATCTTATATCACATTTAATTTGACCATATTACAAATTTTCATGAATTTATAATAGTGTAAGCTCCTTTTATAGACAATACCCTAATCTTAGGGTTTATTTTACAATGCATAGGCCAAGGGTACAAATAATTCTATATCTAGAGATTTATAATGTTTCAAAAGGTAAAAGTGCCTTCATTAAGTTTTTCTTGACTTATTAAATCCCATAAAATTAACTTTAACATTTTTTTATCTTTGTTTGCTCAGGATACCTTTAAACACAAAATTATATGCATGAAAAGAGGATTGCACAACACATGGAGGAAACTAAATTGATGTGTGTTAGGTTTAAAGACTCTAAAAAAAGTTTAAGGACTTTAATGGGTCTTTATAACCCCCACTTTAATCTACTAATGATCTAAATTCCTCTCTTTTAAACCTATTTGGCTTGTTTGCCATCAATCTCAAGGTTTTGTGTCCCACATAAGACTGTTTCACACATTAGGAGGATTGTTTGCTAAACACTCAATTCTTAGATTATATCAAACTTGTTTAAACATTTATACACCATTTTTATTATTCCACAACCTTTTAAATAAATCACCACTTCTTAGGCCTTCAATTCTCACTCTACCTACATAACTTCTCCATATAAATAAGGGGCTCTCTCATGGGACTATGAATTGTCATTTTATCAAGAATTTAAACTTCATACATAGATATTAAACTTAAATTCACTATAATATATTTTATCACCACCTTAAAAATACAATCTACCATCCTTATCAATATGATTAATGTAAAAAACCAACTTACCATACCTAAGGGAATCTTGATCAAGAAACAGGGTCGTAGGACTGAATTGGCATAAGCTCTATGTTCTCTTGTTTGGATCCTTTATAGACATATAAAGGTGCATGTGATAATTAAACCCATTCCAAAAATAATTCCATAACCTTGTAGTAATTTATCTACTTTTCATTCACTTGGCTATAACCATCAGTCTACCAACAACCTACAAACATACACATAGATATAGGGATGTATGCATTCTCAAGGCTATTATTGTTTTCTAACACTCAAAACAATCACATACCTATGAAAGGAGAAGAGATACATTACAAAAACATATTTATTCATTGAGTTTAACAACATTACAATGTAGTCTAAAACCTGGACATATCATCTTCTATTAGGAGTTTGTGCATAGATTCATCTTTAGATTCTCCTCATTTTATTTTTGGAGGTCTCTATCTCCCTTGTTCTCTCCTCTCTCATATTCTCCTCTATATGCCATCCTCTAACCAAATTAATCTTTTTTCCCATTTTTAATATTGGTTTTTCTTGGAATTTAAATCCACTTCTTTTCCATAACTACCTCAATGTATGATCTTGGAGTACATGACTAGACCATGACTTCCAATGGGATGTCCTAGGCTCATGTGTCTTTAAAACACATTTTGGAAAGATCCATATACTTTATAAATCAACATATTATCACCTAATCACCTTAAACATATAAATTACCCTCCTAAACCCTTGTCAATATTTGAATTTTCAAATTCCCTATTTTGGAGGGAAAATGCCTAAAACCTTTTTGACACATCTCTATGATTCCAAATGGATTCCAAGGACACAAATGGACCTCATAATGCCCTTCACTTACATTTAAATCAGTATTTGACCAAATTTTCCTCTAATTGACCAAAACACAAAATTTACAACTTTTTACTTGATGATCTTGCATCATGGATGGAATGCCATGGTGGAAGATGAGGCAATAGTATATAAACTTTTAAATTTGCTTGTAAGTTACATAAGTGAGATAAATGGCCTCAATCCGCTTAATAAAATATTTTGTATAAGTGAGGATATGTTTTTGGCCATCAGAGGAAGTGGCGTTCATTTTCCCTATGAGATCAAGTCCCCATATCAAAAATGGCCACAAAGTTATGATCGGCTGAAGCGGTCATGAAGGAGTATGGATCAAATAACCATGTTTTTTATAGGCAATGCACTTATTGACATATTTATAAGAATATATCTCCATTTTTGTCTAATAATATCATGTTTAGATTATTTTCTTATTTATGACCATAGTGTTAGTGTGAGCCCCACAAATCCCTTCGTGTCCATCCTTAAGTGGTAATTTGGATTCCCCTGAAGTTAAAAAATAAAGAAACATTCCATCATAGATTCTACGATACAATGTGACAACAAGTAATTTATAATGGGAGGCATTATGAATGAAATATTTTTTTTGGTTTCATGATAAGTTAATAAGGATAATTTAGTCTTAGAAATAGGCATATAGGTCTTAATAACAAGGGAAGTTAGGATCAGTAATATCACACACCATCTAATAATCTACTTGTACATGATCTAGTTGAAGAAGGTTATCAATAATAAATTGATACTGTTTGAAATCTTTAGCCATGGCTACGATGGAGCCAATTATTGCCATTACATCTTATGATCTATTATTGGTCTATGATATCTATTCAAATTGAAGAGATTCAAAATGTTATTTGAAGTTGTCAACCATACCTTTATAGGGTATGAGTTTCTCATTTCATGTCTGATATTAGTTTGAAACTTGATTAATGATCAATTGGGAGTCCTCATATACCCTTAAATGTTGAATGTTCCACTATATAGTGAGATAAAGTACTACAATGAATGCCTCATATTATTCCATGTTGTTGTTTAGTAAAAGCCAATATGAAACACCTTGGGAATGATATCCCCTTATGATGTGATGAAAATAATGTTAGATCCAAATCTGTTAGGTTGTGGAGCTAAAAGCTTCACTGATGCAGGCATTGGAGGAGGGTGCTGAGTGTCACAGTCACTGGCATCGGTCAAGCCAATCAACGTCGATCAGGTGGAGACAGGAAGCTATCGATGACGGTCAGATATTGGCCGACGTCGATCACCCCCAGGTAGACAGGGACCGACGTCGGTTGCCTGTGCAGTTTCAAACTGTGAGTTCCACAGACAGTTCATTAACGAACTGGTTATTTGCATGTAATAAGGCTAATTATAGTCTTGAGCTATAGATCTAATTATTGTAATTAGATGTCTAATTATTGTTTGCATGAGATCTATATAATAGACTCATGGGCTGTATTTTAATTTGTGTTAGAGAGTAAGAGAGCAAATATTAGCTCCTTCAAAATGAAGAGAGCAAGGTGTGTTCCTCCTAGTGCCACAGTGCCAAGTATGGGTGCTGGTTTGGAGAATCATAAGGATTCTTCATGTATGTAGGATCTTGGTCAGCAGGTGTGCAAGGCCACATTTAGAGATCTACATGGTAAGTAAGATCATTTATCTACAGGTGTTCGTGTGTGCAAGATCTAGGTTTGCAGGTGTGCAGAACCAGGTTGATCTACAGGTGGCAGCAAAATCAAGGTGATAGCAACACAACAGGGAACAAGATTAGGTGGGATCTACTTGGAGTATGGTGTGTACTTGGTTGGAGAGCAAAGATGAAGGCAAGGTAGTTCCTTCCAAAGTAAGATCATTTGAGTTGCAGGTTATTACAATTTCATGGGAGATCTACTTGGAGTGTGTTCTGTACTCGGTTGAGTATGTTTGTATACTCGGTGTACTGGCAGTAGTGATACTAACTGGTTGGAGGTAAACACCAACTCTGTGTTTGAGTTGTGTGTTGGGACCGTAAGAGAGAGAGTGAGCTCTTGAAGAGATTTATTGTTTATGCCCTAGAGGTGTGGGAGCCCTAGAGGTGTGTAAGGAAGAAGACTGTGGCATCTTCTTTGTTGTATTTCCTTCTGCAAGAGTATTAATACAATTGGGTATTGTCTCTCATATTTTGTGTTATTTTTGAATTCTAGTTACTTGTTACTTTTGGTTATTTCCGCATGTTTAGTTGCTTGGTAAGGCATTCATTGTAGTACTTTATCTCACTACATAGTGGAACATTCAAAATTTAAGGGTATATGAGGACTCCCAATTGATCATTAATCAAGCTTGAAACTAATATTAGACATGAAATGAGAAACTCATACCCTATAAAGGCATGGTTGACAACTTCAAATAACATTTTAAATCTCTTTAATTTGAATAGATATCATAGACCAATAATAGATCAGAAGATGTGAAGCTAAAAGCTTCACTAATGCAGACATTGGAGGAGGGTATGAGGCATTCATTGTAGTACTTTATCTCACTATATAGTGGAACATTCAACATTTAAGGGTATATGAGGACTCCCAATTGATCATTAATCAAGTTTCAACTAATATCAGACATGAAATGAGAAACTCGTACCCTATAAAGGCATGGTTGACAACTTCAAATAACATTTTAAATCTCTTCAATTTGAATAGATATCATAGACCAATAATAGATTAGAATATGTGGAGATAAAAGTTTCACTGATGCAGACATTGGAGGAGGGTGCTAAGTGTCACAGTTGTCGGCGTCGGTCAGGCCAATCAATGTCGGTCAGGTGGAGATAGGAAGCTGCTGATGACGGTCAGATATCGGCCAACATCGGTCACCCCCAGGCAGACAAGGACCGATGTCGGTCGCTTGTGCGGTTTCAAACTGTGAGTTCCATAAACAGTTTGTTAACGAACTGGTTGTTTGCATGTAAGAAGCCTAATTATAGTCTTGAGCTGTAGATCTAATTATTGTAATTAGATGTCTAATTATTGTTTGCATGATATCTATATAAGAGACTCATGGGATATATTATAATTTGTGCTAGAGAGTAAGAGAGCAAATATTAGCTCCTTCAGAGTGAAAAGATCAAGGTGTGTTCCTCCTAGTGCCACAATGCCAAGTATGGGTTCTGGTTTGGAAAATCAAAAGGATTATTCATGTATGTAGGATCTTGGTCAGCAGGTGTGCAAGGCCATGTTTGAAGATCCACATGGTAAGTAAGATCATTGATCTGCAAGTGTTCATGTGTGCAAGATCTAGGTTTGCAGGTCTGTAGAACCAGGTTGATCTGCAGGTGGTAATAGAATCAAGGTGACAGCAACACAACAGGGAGCAAGATCAGGTGGGATCTACTTGGAGTATGGTGTGTACTCAGTTGGAGAGCAAAGAGGAAGGCAAGGTAGTTCCTTCCAAAGTAAGATCATTTAAGTTACAGGTTGTTGTAATTTCATGGGAGATCTACTTGGAGTGCATTGTGTACTCGGTTGAGTATGTTTGTATACTCGGTGTGCTGGCAGTAGTGATACTGACTGGCTGGAGGTGAACACCAACTCTATGTTTGAGTTGTGTGTAGGGACCGTAAGAGAGAGAGTGAGCTCTTGAAGAGATTTACTGTTTATGCCCTAGAGGTGAGTAAGGAAGAAGACTGTGGCATCTTCTTTATTGTATTTCCTTCTGCAAGAGTATTAATACAATTGGGTATTGTCTCTCATACTCTATGTTATTTTTGAATTCTATTTACTTGTTACTTCTGGTTATTTCTGCATGTTTAGTTGCTTGGTAATCAATGGTGCTTTTGGGTCCTAACAATTGGTATCAGAGCATGTTTGTTGTTCTAGATTCCTAACAGTTGGTATCAGAGCCAGGGTGTTGGTTCATAGCTTGATATCACTAACAGTTGGTATCAGAGCTAAGGTTGCAGGGAGCAGGTTTGTGTTTGATTACAGGTCACTCTCAGGGGTTTCTGATTGAGTGGGAGTATAGCAATGGTAGAAGAAAGTAAGCTAAGAATGGAGGAATTGAAAAGCATGAATGGTCAATTACGGTGTTATGGAAAGAAAGAGTAGGTAAAGAAAGATTGTTGGTTGGTAGTAGATCAGCATGAAGGAACTGATGAAGCAGATGTTGCAGGTGTTGTTGCACAGGATGCTCTGGGATGTTTCTTGGATAAATTAGAATCTTGTTTTATAGATTTTGTTGCCTCTTTCCATGCAGTCCAAAATAGAGTATTTTTCCATGTTAAGGTCTTTGAAGACTTTGGAAAGATTTATTTAGGGGCTCGTGTGCCTTGCCAAAGAATTGGCAAAGGGGAAGTGAAGCTAAAATTGTAGGCGGCCAACACATGGGTGTTGAAGGAGGTCATGCAGGTCCCAGTCTTAAAGATGCGGCTAATTTTTTCAAGAAATTTGGGTGATGAGAGATGCACAAGAACTCTCATAGTGGATACACTTGAATTAGCATGTCGTAAGAAAGCAGGTACTCTTTATCTACTTGCTTGTATTACTGATTCTTCTTCTATTGTGAAGAGGTGGATTTGTAGGCTTGGTCACATGAGCAAGAAGGAGATGAATGTTCTTAAGCAGAATTCAGATGTGTTTGACAAACTTAAGAACTGGAAAGCCTTGGTGTTTCTGGAGGAGATGACAGATAGAGATCAGTGGAGAAGGCTGGACATCTCTGAGCAGGGCTATTTGGATAGGGTTTTGATCCATGGAGAGCTCCCGGGTAAAAAGTCATCACTCACAAGCGAACACAATTACCGGCATCGGTCATGGGGAATCGGTGTTAAACAAACAGGTGCCGATGTCGGTCATGTGTAGACCAGAGCCAGTGGTGTCGGGTAGGGTGGCTGCCGGCGTCGATCAGGGAACTGACATTGGTGACCAGGTAAGACTGACATCGGTCATAAAACTAGCCTCGGTAGAAAGGACAGTCACATGAGAACTGACATCGATCAGATGTAGACTGTGTGGTGATCGACGTCGGTCACTGTAATGGATTTTGGGTGGATAGCAAGCTATCAAAGAGTCTCAAATGCCCATATGGAGGACTAAAAGGGTAATTAAGCCTCAAATTTATTTTTCCTCTTCTTTATACTCATTGCTCATTGCAAAGCAAGAAGGATCCAGGAAACATTGGGAGCATGGCATGAATAGGATGTAGAACTAAACGGGAGATTTGGTAGGGTTGTCAGCCAGTATGAAAGCACTGAAAGATGAATGGATACCTTAGTTAAAGAATAGAGAGAATGGACATGTGAGATAGAAGGCTAGGTCATATGGTCTTGAGGAAGCTACAGGATAGTGGTACAGGGTTTGACAGGTGGATGACAAAGCATGGCTTTAGTCAATGTCAGTGTAACCATTGTGTTTGTCTTACCAGGTTGGATAATGATTGCAACATTATCCTGTTACTATATGTGGATGGTATGCTAGCTAGCAGGTTCGTACATATAGGGTTTTGCTGAGCTAAGGGTAAGGTTAGTTCAGTGGCATGTCATGAGGAATTTGGAGCAGCAAAATTCTTTGGCATGAGAGACATGGAAGATCACAGGTTGATTTTGTCTCTAGTGGGAGTTGATGTGAATCAGGTGTTAGCAAGGTTCAATACGTAGGATGCAAAACCAGAGCACACCAAGGACTGGATAGTTCAATGTCTGAAATCACATGAGGTCTGGTATAGACCTGAGTTTTCCCCAGTAGTGGGAGCTGTCATAGAGTCAGGAGCCAATTCGGGGAAGTGGGTTCTCAGGTATTTGAGAGGGACCAGCAGTAGGTATACATGCTATGCAGGGTCAGGACTTCACTACATGGGTTTGTAGGTTTGGATGTGGCAGGTTACTTGGATGATAGGAGGTGCACCATAGTATTTGTGGTGGTTGGTCTTCAAGATTGATCTTGAAGAGGGATACAAGCCAGGAAATAGATTAGACGGTGTACAAGTACAAGTACAGTGCAGCTGTTTATCTCCAAGTGGGAGATTGCCATTACATCTTCTGATCTATTATTGGTCTATGATATCTATTCAAATTGAAGAGATTCAAAATGTTATTTGAAGTTGTCAACCATGCCTTTATAGGGTATGAGTTTCTCATTTCATGTCTGATATTAGTTTGAAACTTGATTAATGATCAATTGGGAGTCCTCATATACCCTTAAATGTTGAATGTTCCACTATATAGTGAGATAAAGTACTACAATGAATGCCTCATATTATTCCATGTTGTTGGTTTAGTAAAAGCCAATATGAAACACCTTGGGAACGATATCCCCTTATGATGTGATGAAAATAATGTTAGATCCAAATCCATGACAAATGAATGAACCATCAAAATAAAGTTTCCACTATTTATACTCAATAGTTTCTTATTTTAGATTTAATATTGACTCATCTAGGAAATCAAAAATGAGTCACTTCATGTCTAATAGAGGATCTTTGGTAATTTTATCTACAAGGACTTGCCACTTTATTTCTTTTTGGTTTTGATATTCAATATCAAATTCACTCAATAACATTACCCATTTGGCCATGTGTCTTATCAAATTTGCCTTTGATAAGAGATACTTGAGGGGATAAATCTTGGCTATAATAATGGTTTTTCTATTTAACATATAGTGTCATAATTTTTGGGAAGTGAACACCATTGCTAAACAATCCTTTTGTATTGGAAAATAATTATGCTCATAAGCTACAAGTGTCCTAATCAAATAGTAAACTACATGTCCCTTCTCTTGTTCATCATGTTAAACCAAAAGTGCCCCCAATACATGTTTTATTGCTGAGATGTAAATGAGCATAGGCTTCCTTAGAGTGGGTGGAATCAATACTAGTGTATTGGCTAAATAGGTCTTCAATTCTTCAAAATCTTGTTGATAACCTGCATCCCACTACAATGTGAAACCTTTCTTCAAAAGGTGGGTAAAAGGATGACACCTATCTTCCAATTGTGAAATTAACTATCAAATGGACTGGATCTTTCCCTACAATATAAAAAGCTACTTTAGATTAGAGGAAGGAGTCATTTACATAATATTTTTAACCTTAACAAGATCAACTTAAATTCCTCTACATGATACAATGAACCCTAGTAATTTTCAAGAATTAACATGAATGACACACTTCTTAATATTGAGTCATACCTTATGTTCATAAAGTCTCTCAAATATTCTTCATATAACTTTAGGGTGTCCTCCATGTGTCTTTGACTTGGATAGGATGTCATCTACATAGTCCTCAATAATATCATGCATCATGTCATGGAATAAGATAGTCATGTCACATTGGTCAGTTGCACCGACATTCTTCAAGCCAAATGGCATGACTTGATAATAAAATGTCCCCCATGGAGTGGTGAATTTCTTTTCTAGTCTTAAGGTAAAAATTTTATCTAATTATATCCTGAGAAGCCATCCATGAGGGACAACCTCTCATACCTTATTGTCGATTTGACTATCATGTCTATATTCGATAAGGGGAAGTAATCCTTAGGGCAAGATTTGTTGATAAATTTTAAATAATTACATAATTGAATCCCATTTGGTTTCTTTCTCACTATAATAATGTTTAATATCCACTCTAAGTAATCAATCAACTTGATGAAACCCACTCCCAATAATTTTGCTAACTCTTTCTAAACTAGGATATCAATACCCATATGTATTCTCCATAGATTTTGTTTGATAGGTTTAGCATTTGGATACACAACAATATGATGTACCACAAAAGATAGATCTAAACCCAATATATTCTTATAGGACCATATGAATATTTCAATAAAGTCCTTAAATAATAATAATAATAATAATAAATTTATGTTCCTTAATAGTGAGGGATGCACCAAATTGAGTCATTTTTAGATCATCATAAGTGTTAATATTTATTTTTATGGTATCTTCCACAAGGATTGAACCATCTTCAAGAATATTTGGTGATGAAATAAATTTATCTTCTTTACCTGCTTGTGAGCCACAAAACTCACCCATGTAACAAGAAGCAGAATTAACCATATCTGGTAGTGGCTAATTAACAAACTATTATGAAAAGTCTTGAGCCAATTTCTCAATGACTCACTATGCCTCAAAATTCATGTCAAAATCAACTATAATACATGGACTTGGAATAAACTAAGCTTCTTGAGGAGGTAAGCAAACTTCCCCATCCAAGGGGGCTTGAAATAAGGTTTCACCAATGGACTTTTCTTTTTCTTTACTTTTTTTCTAATCTAAAGGCATCTTAAAGAGGTTTTCACCAGAGAATATTGATGTTTTATATTTTTGTGATCAAATAAGTTTGCATGTTCTCCAAATTAGGCATTAGGGTCCAATGTGAATTCAAAGCCTTGTTTATGGTCCCAACTAGCAACCCATCTTTGATACCCATGAACTCAGCAATTAACTCTTCATTCTAAAATTCATCTAATGGTATAATAGAATATTGTTGGTCCTAATAGATAAGGTTGGGATAATGGAGAGAAAGGGGAATATGGGTTATGATGGTGAGAATGGAATTGATATCAAATAAGTTGGTATTGACAAGCTCATTAAATATGCTAGAATTAGATATTATGTCACTACTAGGAGTTTCATTATCAGATGTGAAATTAATATGACTCTCTAAATCTAAGGGGTCACCTCCATGCGGTGTCAATATAAGACCTAAATTTCCATTATGGGTTGTCATAAGAACAAGTTCAAGTATGCCTTATTATTTTCCCCTGGGCCTTTACCTTTATAATATTGGTTCTCTATGATTATATTAGGGATGGGGTATTTAGTGACCTAGAAACACATAGAAAAACCATCACCATATAACCAAGACCCTTCAAAATTGGTAGGTCAATCTTGGTTTGGTAACGTATCCTTTACAAACACTAGTGATCTCTATTGATAAGAATTAGTTATATTTTTCCACATCATGCTGGTCATGTCAAAGATCTTGATAGGTTTAGGTATTCCATAAGATTTGGGTAGTTTTCCAATGTGAAATCATCCTAGATGTTGTACATGGTAATGCATGTATCTTCAATGGTAAAGTGATATGAAATTACTAGAGGAGGTAGATTAGAAGAAGTGGATGTGAGGTCACTTGGGTTAATGTAATTAAATTTAGGATATTATTCAGGAACTACTTTATTGTTCTTTTTTCCTGTAAACTTAATGCTAGTATAATAATTGTAGTTCCTATTTTCATCTGCTAGGTTTTTACAATACTAGTATGGCTACAAATTGCCAAAAATAGTGACATCTAATCTAAAATGAGGGAATTTGATACATTAGTATAGTGTAGATGGGATATCCCATACTTCATATATCTAAGGATGACCAAGAAGAAAACAATAGGGCAACTCTATATCAATTACATGGAAAAGGGTGTCATGGGTGAAAATCTTGACAATGATAGGTAGACAAATGGTACCTAAAGATTCTCTTTCTACATTGTCATAGGCTTTAATTTTGATAGTGTCTAGTTCCATATTTGTTGTTGTGTATCCCAAATGTTGGATTAATTTTAAGGAAGTAATACTCAATCCTAAACCATTTTCTATGAGAAACCACTTAATTTTATGGTAGTAAATGATGGCTTCAATGTATAGAGGATTATTGTGTAAGGATCAAGATATGACATATCACTTTGATTGAATGTAAGTTATTACCTTTAGGATATATGCCCCATAAGTGATTGAAACTAGGTAGGATCAATGTCATAGGGTACCTTGGACTATTGGATAAGGTCTTTCAATATTTTTATGTGAACCTTATATATTTGTAAGATATCCATGAAGGATATCTGCACAAGTTTTTTACTCAGTTGTTCACCAATACCATCCTACTTCTCAAAAAAGGGTAAGATGATTTAGTTTTAAAAGGTACAGAGTCTTGAATGGGATTGATATTGGAGGAAGGAAAAGGTCCTTGGAGAGTAACTCTTGGACATCTAATAGTGACTACATAATTTATATTTGGGAAGGAGTTACCAGAATTAGAGCAATTGAGTGAATGTTCAAGAATAGAAATATGTAAATGTTGAGGTGTAAATAAATTGCTTTGACTTGATGGGGAATCATTTAAAGGCAAATTTGGAGGTCCTAAAATAGAAGGGCTAACACTCTGATGAGTGTTAGATGGTGGATGAGGAGTGACCTTAATAGTAGTGACATAGTTACTTGTAACATGTCCTATGGCATTACCATAATTATATGGGACATTATGATAACTAATTTAGTTAGCTTGGGCATCATGATCTTGACTAATATTGTCTTGGTTTTGATTATGGCCTTATGCTTGATTTTGATTATTCCTTTGTTGTTGACTATTGTGCTTTGGGAAGGGGTCTTTATAGATACCTATATTATGATTGGTAGTAGCAACACTCTTTTCCAACTCGATTTATCCATTTTCAACTAGATCTTGGATGAAATGTCATAGTTGTACACATATATAAATAGTATGGCCTTTGATTTGATGATAATCATATAAATAATTTTCTTGGTACCATGTTGGCTTAGGCTAACCCTATGGAAAGGGATTTGGGATTGGCCAAGCAATCATATTAGCCAGAACCAAATTTTGAAATACCACCTCAATGGGATCACTTAAATCACTAAAAACTCTATTTTAAAATTGTTCCCTTTGTGAGGTTACTCTTTATATTGTGAGTGGTGGATTAGGTGGGGTATTTTATGGAGGTGGTGGCTACACCATTTTCACATGCCTTATTCTTGTGACCCCATTACCAATCAGGTTTTTGTTTTTATTGAAGGTCTTCATTTTTTTAGTTGTGCTTGCTTGAATTGGTGCTTAAATTTGGGATGGTGGTTGAGCTTAAGAGTATATATTAACTATACCCTTATTAATAAGTGTCTTTTCAATCTACACCCCCTTTTCAATGATATCTTCAAATGTGTTCATATAATAAAGTTTTAGATTGTAAGTGACCTCAACATTTAGGTTTTATGTAAAAATACTAGCTAAATGTTTATCTAGAAAATTGTCTAGGAAATGACTATCTAGGGCCTTCCATCTTTACAATAATTTTGAGAAACTTTCTCCACCACATTGTTTAGCATTGCACAAATCAAACACATTCAACTTGTGATCTATTTTTTCGGAAAAATATCTAAAGTTTTTTTTGATAGGTCATCAAAAGTGGTGACCAATCCTTTTGGAAATTTGAGGAACCACTCCAAGGATTGTCCACCCAAACTATGTGTAAATTTAAAAAGTAAGTAAATACTATTGAAAGCTACCTCTTGGCACACAATAATTAATGCCTATAAATACTCCCTTGGATCACCTTTCCATTTATATTTTTCAAGTGTAGGTAGTTTGAAATGAGGTGGAAAATGTACTAGAAAAAAACTTAGGTCAAAATGGTAAGGGCATATGTCATCAAATTTATACCTTTTACTTTGTTTACCTGCTTGAAGTCTTGAAACTATTTCCTTCATTACATTCCATTATTAGATGTTGGAATCACTTTGTGATTAAAAGAAAGTATTTTTTTAGGCATTCATATATTTATTGGCTTTGTTGTAATTGGTATAAGTAGGTATGGATCCTCTTTGTGTGGTTATATTAGGGATATTCACCCTATAACCTAAATTATAAGTTTAATAAGTGACTTGTTGTTGGTTTGAATTTATATGGAAATTTCTAAGGCATCATTGATTTGGAGGATTCTAATGCTAATGAGTAGGCACTTCTTATGAAAGGAAGGGAGTTTTTTGTTGATTTTGAGGAATATATTATTTTAAATTAGAGGGAATCTATTGTTAGTTCACAAGAAGTCATTGTTGCTACAAATTAGAAAAGGTAGGCAATGTGTGTTATGAATTATCTACCACTTGTTCTAGTGATGGGGTGTTTGCATATTATTGGGCACTTGTTGTACATTAAAAATGATTTATTGGTGATTGAATAAATAATGTTGTGTATCAATTTTAACTTGTTGTGAATCATTCGATGGAATTGTTTACTTATAAGGAGCCAATGGATCCACATTAGATGTAGGATTGGCTAAAATTTCATGTGGTTATTTGAATGATTAGTTTTAGTCTATGAATATATCAGTATTGAATGAAGTTTTAGCTAGATAAGTCATAAAATCAGTTACAAGTTGATCTATATAATGTTGACTAATTTAATTTATCATGGAAGCAATAATTTAGCCATGTTGGGAAGGGTTAACAAGTTAATATTTCCTTTTGCTAGATGATGCAATAACTAGTTTTGAACTTTGGGTAAGAGGTTGAATTTGGTAAGTAATTACCACTTGAGGTACCTCCTCTACTCAAATAAGACTACATAACTATTCTATGTAAAAATTAGGTGGAAGCTTAACTCCATATTATAGCAAACATAAAAGTGATTTATCTTTATCTTCTGAGAGTTGATTTTCAAAATGGTTTTGAATATATCCAACAATCAAAGGGAGATACTCAAACATATTTGGGTATCATTCACCATATTTTATATTTTTATATTTTTTAAAATACCCAGATGGATAATAAAAAAATTCTTCTCAAAACTAGGGCCATAAGAAGCCCCATTATGAGGTATATAGACATACTTGAAATAACACTTGTATTTGAGAAGTGTTTGACCCCCTTTAAATGTTTGGCCTTGGTTGGATTTGATTCTACCTTGTAGTTGAAATTGGAATGAGATCAAATTAGTTTTGAATTTAGAATTTGATTGACATAAAAATCCTGGTTTGGGACCTGAATAAAAATGGATAGTGTAACAGTGCTAAATGGAAAGAATTTGGTTCCAATTGGAAGGTGTAACATTGCAAAATGTGAGAAGGGTGAATTTAGAATGTGGACCATGATTAAAAGAGAGATTTTTTTTTAGTATTAAATATATAAATAGATTCATAAAACATAAACTACCAAGCATGATTCCTTAGATTGGGCAAGGTCTATGAAATAAAGAACAAATAGAAATCATAACCCAGTATACTTATAGCTTCCTCATGGACTCTCCTTCAAAGACAACTCACATACATGATTATGCCTGGATGTAGATCTCAAATTATTTATCAATATCATAGTGTAAAATCCATCAACATATCCTCAAACACTATCTAAAATGTTCCTTGGAAAGCAGAAATTTGACTTGCATTGATTTAAATGAAGATGATAGCTAGTTATGGTGCATGGCCCCAATCAAGGATACACCAATATGTTTTATTCATTTCATGTGATGTGTACAAATGAATTAGAGCATTTAAATGGTATTTGGTTTAGTTTATGCATCATTATATGAATTTATTATGACTTATAATTTTGACACATAAGTGGTAAAAAATTGATGTCTACACCCAATACAGTCTTCTATTTCCAAAATTAGGTCCAAATATATCAACCAACCTGTTACAATTTGATTCCTTAACCAATTATGTTGTTATTATACTATCTAGGTCAATGTAATATATATTTACCTTTGATTATGATTTTGATATATCATGTAACCAATTACATCAGTCAACGTGATACCATTGCCTCAACCTACCTCAACCATACTGGTAGTGCCAAGACTGCACTCTTTGACTCATGATCATCCTTAGTCTAGATTTGCTTCTTCTGTAGTTGATCTGATTCATAATTTCATTCCTTTTTAATTTCCTACCCAACTCATATTGGCTTTGATGAATGTGACCCAACAGAATAAATTTCTAAGTTTTAACCTCAAATTATATTTTTAGAGCTCATAAGGACTTCCCCATGTCATATAAATAGACTTATGCAACTCTTATTCAACATGAACATTCCTTGTCCACCACTTATGGGTAAATAATCTACCTTTCCCAAGTTTAAGGAAAGTATTTTACAACAATGTGAAGAGATTACATCTAAGTTGACCAAACTATAAATGCCGTTGTTTCATTAAAATTTCCTATACTATATGATTCTCAAATAAATCTTTATTTATGTGGATGATCTTTTATTATTCATTAGTTTCTAATTTTTTGATAATCAAGTCAAGCGAGCCTTGATAGATGAAGGCTCTAGCACTAATGTTGCCTCCCTATAATTCATCAAAACTCTAAGATACTCATAATGTAATCTTAAGTCTATCTAAATCATGTGCCAAGGATATGAAAAATAAAAATGCCTCCACTAAGTTGTGTTTGGATTCCTATCATGATACCACTAGTCATGGTTAGATTTAAGGTTATGATCTTCAACTTTCCTTTATCATAAAGCATTTCTCCTAGCCACCCCTAAACTCATCCTATGGGGGTAGTGGCCTCTTCCACATGTCAATGTGTCAAATTTCCTTACAAGGGTGTTATCTATAAGATTCAATATGATACTAATCCTTATAATTTTAAAAAATTATGGGATCATGGTGTCTTTAAAATACCAACCCTTCCCCAAAAATTTTTTACATGAATATCAATGTTTTGACTATCCCATCAATTCTAATCAAGGTTATAATGGTCATTCTAAACTTGTGGCCAATGTCCCACCTAACCTCTTACATTATGATGATTATGAGCCTAATGATATTAGTGTGAAGATAAAAACATTAGATCTGCCCTCTAACATCATATCTCAATTACTTCCCTCTTTGAAACCTCATTTTCTTAAGAAACTAACTAACCCCTTAATATCAATCTTAATACTCTATACTATGATGATGTTTATACCATTGATGACCCAATAAATATTTGGGTATGCCCAATCTAAGGATGTGGAAGTCATATGTTATCATTTTTCTCTCCAACACTCCTACAAGCAATCTACATCTTCTAGTGTTAACTTAATTAATATCATTTAATGTAGTTCTCCTTCTGATTTACCTAAAATTAATCCTTATTTGATTTATGTCCATAGGTCTAAGATGGAATACATTATAGCTTATACCAAAAATACTTCTCTTACTTCATATCATGCTTCAGGTTAGATCCATGACTGGACTGTACCAATTTTCCAAAAAAAAATATTCTTCAAGCCTGCTTGCTCCAAAGATGTTGGCCACACTAATACATACACACTAAGGTTGAATTAAAAATATTTATTAGTGACATTTTTTCATTACATAGAGTCTACAATCACTCTCAGCAACAATTTCAAGCATTCCAATTATATCTCAAGCACAACCAAGTTCATAAGTATACCATTCTATGCTCTAATGTTAATGATATATTTTGATGACGATCCAATCATACCCCATTATTATTATTCACCTAATTCAAATGTGATACCACACCCACCCATCTAATAGAATGAACCATATTTTAGTTTCACAAGGTATCTAGTCATTCAACTAAGGTGTGTAGAGCCTATCAGAGATTCTTAACAAGCATAAGTCATAAGGCCCATATCCCATGATAGATAGTTGACCACCTTAGTCTAATACTCCTAGACACACTTGTTGTTTCCATGGGACTAGTACACATTCTTTGACCCATAATTGATCTCTTTGGTAGTATGTAAATGCATTTGGTCTTGAAGCATCTAAGCTTCCTACTCTTCAAAACATGCCACCACCAAATATTATATTAGATTATAACCCTAAACATGGGTACATGTATTTTCTTTGGAACCAGTTTTCTACAGATTACATAAATAAATGTAGATCTCTCCAAAAATATTTTAGAGACTCTTTAGGCCCCCACCTCCAAGTTCCCATTAGCACTCACATAATCCATTTAGGATAGAGAAACAACCTCCCCTACGACCAGATCCATCTCCTATATCATAATGTGTGACATGATTCTACTTATTCCTCACATTGAAAATTTTCATCAAGAGGCCCCACAACCTCCTCCTTCTAGCATGCCTACTTTTTCCTTAGAGCTCATCTTTCATGCCATCTTAGCATGACTCTTAAAAAGAGTAAAGAAAACTATGATTAGATCTAGATATTAGTTGTAGCAAGATCTACCAGATGTTATTGATGATGTATGCCAAGATATTTCACAACATTTATGAGAAAATAATTGTGTCATGTCATATTATTCAAATTATTATTAGATTTCATATTATTATTATTTTTAACACAAGTGATTCTTGTTGTATACATCTTGATTATTTCATTTTGTTTTACATTTTTAGCACTTTCTTTTTTAGCATGTATGTTTGTTTTTAATCATTTTACAATCACTTTATATTTGGACTTTATTTCCTTGTGGATCTTAGGTATCACTTTTGTGTTTATTTTATCACATTTTTACCATTTTTTAATTTTCCTTAGTCTACTTGTGATTCTTTCACGTATTTTTATTTGCCCTCTTTTGAGATGACTTCTTATATTAATGTTTGTGCTAAATCCCATATAGGTTAGTACAAGTTCCCTAGTGACATGACTATCACCTTTCATAACCTATCCCAGTCACTTCTAAAGTAAATTTATCTCTTCTTCTCATCAGTTATTGTTAGCATAGGCATAGGTAGATGACATTTATTATAATGTGTCATTGTGTAAAAAGGAGAAAATTATTATATATGTGTTAAGAAGAGACAAGAGAAAGTAAAGAGTCATGTAGAAGGCAAATAGTCAAAATTGGAATATGAATAGATGTCTTGTTGGATAAAATAAAAAAGGAGTGAAACAATAGAGAACAAGCTTGTATGATCAATA
The DNA here is from genome assembly GCA_037957365.1 of Torreya grandis. Taxonomy (NCBI): domain Eukaryota; kingdom Viridiplantae; phylum Streptophyta; class Pinopsida; order Cupressales; family Taxaceae; genus Torreya; species Torreya grandis. The sequence goes on along the minus strand of JARHVA010000768.1, from coordinate 4,253,306 downwards.
ATATGCAATACATTGCCTCTCAGCCATGGGACTGAGTTGAAAAATATTTTAATGGAGATCTCTTTATTTGTTTTATCTTTATTCTTGCATTTTTTTAGTATTGTTATTTTGTCCACTTAATTATTCCAGTAATAGATATTTAGCATGAAAAATGGTTGGCAAGCACTTAATTTTTCAATTAAATTATTTATAGGTTCATTAAGCACATATGACATGTAGAATATAGTGCAAGTAACTGGTGATGATTTGGAAGGCCAAGTGAGTGGCACATGGTTGTGAAGGTCAGATGTCTAGGAAAAGAATCATTCAAATATGAGTTACTCAAATTTACAACATATCTTACAAGTTTTATTATAATAGATAAAATTATTTGATTCGGATGAATAGTTTTATGAGACAAATTATGGATTGGTCTGATGAAACAATTTTGGTATTCTTTGGTACTCAACTCAACCACATTTTTTATCAATTATGGGATGATTTTTAGAATGACACACAGTATAATTGAATCAAATTTACTAAAAAACTACTTCATATTATCCTTACATGGATAATGTGTATGAGTTGTGAGATTGTAGCTTGGGATAATGAGATTTATAGTATCATCATCAGATGGTTGAAAATAATGGTATTCAAAAATTTATAATGAGAACTATCATATGTATCACTATGACTTATGGAATTTGGTAGCATGATAAATCTATCCATTCAAAAATCATATTATAGATTACAGAGTGTTCATTACTAGCCTTTGACATGTTGATGATCTTGGTATAATAAATATAATAACCTGTTGTCATTTGGTGTTATTCTCCAAGCAGTTTCATGGTAATTAAAAGTATGATAAGATGTTAAATTATATTTTATAGCTTTCAAAATTATTTTCTATACAAGGTAGAGTGTGTCAAAAAATTAGGGCTCCAAAAGAGGTAAAATGGTTGGAAAATAATGAAGGGGATAGAAATAATGGTATCGATCTAAAATGCATGTCATTTATTACTTTACACCCACATGCAAGAGAAAGCATTATTTTCATACAAAGGATGAAGAAATATGAAAAAGGTATGAGTAAAGTGAAAGTGATTACTACTTTGTAATATTATAAACGCATTTGTTGGTTTTAGTTTAGTAGTAGCTAGAGTAGAAGTTCCAACATGAGAAGTCGAGGGTAGTATTAGAAGAGACCTAACATGAGGAGTTGAAGGTAGAAATAGATTAAACCTGACATGATAGGTTGAGGGTAGCAATATAATATGTTTGGAAATTGAGTTCGATACTAGTTAGAGACAAGGGGTGTCTGGAAAATAAGGTCGAGATTAGTTAGATGAAAAGGGAGGTCCAATGATAGAGGTCAAGATTAGGAATAGGTAGCATGCCTCAAATTCATCGTAATAGATAAAAAAAATTTAAACATTTAAAATTTGTATAACCCTTCATCTAAGTTCTTTGAAATGACACAACTATTTTTATCTGAGTGATTGTTAGCATAGGCATAGGCAGGTGACATTTATTATAATGTGTCATTATGTAAAAAGGAGAAAATTATTATATAGGTGTCAATTAGAGACAAAAGAAAGTAAAGATTTGTATAGAAGGCAAATATTTAGAAGTGGAATTAGAATCAATGTCTTGTTGGATAAATGAAGAAAAGATTGAAGCAATAGAGAAAAAGCTTGTATGTTCAATAGTATGTAGTCTATGGACTCTCAACCATGTGACTAAATTAAAGAATATAAAAATAATGGAGATAACATTTTTTTTATTGTTAATCATGTTAGCCAATAGTTTTAAATATTCTTTCATTTATTTACTTCATTCACTTGTTAGTATTCTATAATTATGATTATATTATTTAAATATATTCTTGGGCTAAAACAATATATCTCTAATAGCTATAAGCCTATTCATAATTTTATCACCCTTTTCACATGGATGAATCATATACAATCCCCTTTTGTCCCTTTTCCTTTCACTTGAGGTACCCCAAGGTTCATTTCAAGATTAGAAACTTTCATGTGAAACAAGTTTGTGAGTATTTTAGGCATCATAGTCTTAGGTTCTCTTTTATAGCAACCACATGTAAGCTATCTTGTGTTAGTTATCTATATCAACCATGTTTGGTCCATTCAAATCTGTATGGAGGAGGAATAGAAAAATCCAAATCATAAGAAAAGGCAAATCCAATCTTAAAATTTAGATAACACCATAAGACATGATATGTTTAGCATATTTCATATTTTAATTGAAGATTAAACTCCATAATTAGCCTCATGATAGATTTGAAATCCATTAGGGTGTGGTGGGCCACTAAATTTGGATATGATATCTCATTTCATCATTATTTCTTCTTATATTTTAGTGCCACCTACTTTCTCACACCAGTACCCAATCTTCACAGTAAATTGATGATTCTATAAGGGGTCCCAAGGAGTGGGAAACATGTTATGAGAAGGAATGATCCTTTTAATTTATATGCATATAACCTTCATGGATGATCTATATACTTCAATTATTATCTCCTGTTTGTGCTTATTAGGTGGGGTTTCCTAGGTCCTTAATGTCAAAAACTTTCAACCTTGCCCACTTGTCTAAAGTGTTTTATCTTTGCTAAGGATTAATACATCACCTTTGTGGTACCTTGCATCCTTACACTTTTATCATATCTTGAAAAATTACACTTTTATCTAATCACATCCCTTATTATCTTAATTTCAGATTTTAATTTTACATCATTTATAATGCCACTTGGATTTTTAGATTATGAGTTGCACTATAGGACCTTAGAGAGCACAACCAAGCATTCCCCACAAACGCACATCACCATTTACATCCATGCCATCCTAGTCATCATATTCATGCATTTAGATTATTGAGATTTCTCACCTCATGTTTTAAAACAAGAAATGATTTCGAGTTTCACTCATAAGAGTATTTAGCTTTCTTTAATCATTTATATCCTTGTTTGATTTAAGTTAGATTTATGTATCTTACAATGGATAGAGTTTACAATCACTTATGTCTTTCTTTATGTTAGATTTAGGTTGAATTTACTTCTTTTACATTTTGGATGATATTAGTTTACAATCACTTGTGACTTTATTTATGTTTGATTAAGTTCACTTTACTTGTCTTATATTTTGGATGACATTTCTTTACAATCAATTGTATCTTTCTTTATGTTTGATTTAAATTGACTTTATTTTTTTTACATTTTAGATGGCATTTCTTTAAAATCATTTGTGTCTTTATTTATGTTTGATCTAAGTTGACTTTACTTATCTTACATGAAATGATATCATTCATTTTTTATCCATATCTTTGTTTGATTATATTTTGCATTTTCTTACATTAGATATGTTATTGTTACTTATAGTATTTTACATATCTCATTTGGTGTGTTTTACTTTCATTTTCCCTTGTTTTTAATCTTATGTTTGTTGATTTTTCTATCTACTTAATATTTTATCATTTTAATTTTTATTGTTTTTAACCATGCATCTACTCACATTTTCTAGAAATGAAAAAAACATACATCATAATACATTATATTTTTACTTTATATGATATTTAAACATGTTTGCTAGAAATAAAATAACTTGTACTTCATTTTTCATACATGCGGATAATGAGTCACAAAAATATATCTCTATATATAAATGTATTAGTTTTCTACATAAGTAAATCCCAATACATCATATATACATCAAAAATATAGTTGAGTACAAAGTAGGCTCAAGACCTGTGGACCACCTTAGCCCTTATCAAGTTCAAGTCCCACACTCACCATGAAGGCTTGAAATTGAGCAGCCTATAAATGTGTCCATAGTGTTTGAGTCTATGATTTGACTTATCTCTATAACCAAGCTATTTGTACATAAAATCCTTCTACCTATCCAATTATCACCATGTGAGTGGATCTCTCTATGGACAAGGCCTACCCACCACCACCTTACCTCCTCTTATACCTTCTAGTGATACTACCTAAGCAACAACTTGCTCACATCGCTAAAGATCTTTTACAACCTCTCCAACCAATTGAAACTAGCTTACATGTGATTTAGTTATCGGTGTCATGGGAACAAGTGTCCCCATTACATCATGATAAGGTAGAGTAGGGTCCAAAATCTCATGGTGAGAAGCCTCCACCAGATTCCTCCATTGTGTCTCATTTTCTATCACATCTAAAAAACATAAACTATAATTGACATCAAATCTTTCATATATATGTATATGTATACATATACATATATATACACATGTACATATACATATACACATAATATACATACACATACACATATGCATACATATATATATATATATATATATATATATATATATATATATATCCAACTATGTAGTATATCTATCATTAGTGCCTACATGTATATCTTTGACTCTATGAAATGAAATTGATAGAAAAAACTCAAAAAAAATTACATACTAATAGTAGTGTCATCACCACAACCACCTACGACGTGTGTTGTTGTGGTTTCATGTTGGTATGAATCATTTCCATGCCCCTCATAAAATTGCTACAACTTATTGAACTGATATGTATGTTCACCAATGTATGTCTAGTTGTCTACTAGAGCTACATGAAGATCTTTGTATAGCTTTTATAGCATGGCTCATCCCTGCCCACTTGCACCTTCTCCCTGCATTATGCATTTTTGCCTTCATCATCTTCCATTTACCATGAAATAATAAGGTCTCACTATAAGTACCACAACTGGCACCCCTCATCCCACACTTATTGAGACTCCCTAACATGTCTAGCCCAATAGGGAGGGACTATAAAGGTGTCACACAATGTGCCATGTTAGACTATTTTGAGATGTGGTTACAAAGATGTGTCTCTACTCACCACATGTAGTGGATTATGGTTGGACATGATATCTACACATCCATAGTGACTCTATAAGGTATCCATATAATTTTATCACATCATATGGCCTTGGTTTTTTAACATGTGAGATCGCTTAGACAACATGATCTTGAGCCCATCTCCTCACCCATGGGAGATGATTATTTATAACATGAGGTAGTCATACCGATATATACACTGATAACTCTCATAGATCCAATTCATAAAAATAATGATAGGACTGATCATTTTTTGGTGAATCAAAATGTCATATGAATCATTTACCAACTACACCCATATCGCAACTCCAATATCAAATAATGTGTCATGCTCTACCATCAAGTGTCACATATCTATAATTTACAAAGGGACAACCCCATCATAATTATGACATAACATGCATGAAGACATAAGTCTAATTGAGACCTTATTGATATATATAATGCCTAAGATGTACACCTAAAATAACCCATTGGGCTAACTCCATTTGCTCATTTGCAGTCTCTAGTATATTGTACACCATAGGCAAGCCTATAATAGGCATCCCTAGGATTGAATGCACATCCTCTAGGGTGATAGCCACCTTAATGGCATCTCTACCCACCTAAAAGTCTCAATGGTCATCTCCCATTACCCCAAGAACATGGAGATAACCTTTGAACTAAGTGAAACATGACACATCTACATGGTCCCTTTGATGCCTAGTGTGACGAGCTAAGCTTGATCTATCACTAATAGTCTACCCAGAAGATTCAACAGCTAAATAGAATCGATGTACTACCATAATATCCATCACCTCTAAAAATTATCAAATAATAAATCACAATAATATTTTGATCCAAAAATCTAAAAACAAGACTAAAAATCAACACAACATAGAAAAGGTAAAAAAATTATCATTTTTATATTGCATCAACTAGGTACTCAACTATACCAACTATGCTTAATTTTCCTACTATACTAACCATACCCCATGTTACTAGTTAAATAAAACATTTAATTGCATCATCTATACCGTACAATACCATTAAATGTGATCCTAAATTATAATAGTCATACCATATGGTATTGGCCAAAATTTCATTTAACTATATTAGCATACCCTATGGTATCAACTAGGAGTTTATTTATCTCTTTCCAAACTATATTGGCCTTGCCAATACAATTGTCTAAAGGCAATGATTTTTTCCCTAACCTTAATAAATTGCATTGGACCTACTTTTGACTCTTTTTCAACTACTCATCCCTCATCCTATTTCTTATATCATTTTGACACTTGTTTAGAAAAAGTTCATTACAAATATTTAACCTAGCACCTAGATTTCCTAATCTAGTTTGTTTTAACTAAAAATGAAAAAATAAATAATAAATCACCACCTACCTATAGGTCTCCAACTGTAGCTTTGATGCATCTTATACCACATTCACATCCTTGTCTGCAAGTCATCATATTTTAAATTGCTAAAATTGGATACATAGAGCTTTGGGTTATCTAAAAATAGCAAATGCACAAATGAATAGTTTTCATCTATTTATAATAAAAATTTCAAATTTCAAAGATTTTAGTGATTTATAGTGAGATTTCATGTTTCACTCATATCATTATTTATATAGATATTTTTCATGAAACAAAGAAGCCTTAGAATCCTAGTGAGATAAAGAATTTTAAAGTGGTAATATAATTTTTTTATAAAAACTTAGAATTTTATCTTATTTTTTACGTTCATTCTTGTTCTTCCCATTGGCACCTTCCATCACTAATGAAATACATAGTATTATCTATTGTCAATAAAGTAAGTAATTTCATTTTATTTACTTTTAGCTATTCTTGATACTTTTAACATTTATTTTCAGTTATGTTTTTTAGTGTTGTTATATTTCTTTCCCAAAGCACCATCTTGAGTTACACTATTGTGACATGTGATGAGATTTAGGTGGGGTATATGTATACATATAATATTTTTAAATTTATCATTTATTGATGCTTTCTCTTATAGTGGCTTGTCGATGTATCAATCTCCTTAAGTGCATGCCTTAAAGGGTACACCAAGAATGGGGTGGGAATAACTTATGGTACTTTACGAGAGATGTTAGAATTCTATCATGTTACACCATCACTACTATCAGGCTAACCTCATACAATTTTCTATTTGTATATGTTTTATGTCTACTTCCTATCTGAATTTTCTAGCTTCCCTATCTCTTACAATATTAGCCTACCCGATATAGTTATGAGTATGACTTTTAACATTTGTACTTATTGGCTTAAAAAATTGTCAGGGGAAAAAATTGTTGACTTTGAGTCAAAAGTGTGGGAACTGAGTCCTTACGTTATTCAGCAATGTAGAGATAAATTTCCTCTCCTATTAGTAGACAAAGCTACCTTTATTAAAATCCAAAAGGAAAAACTAGGGAAAGAGATATTCACTACTATTCATAGCAAAAATGTTTTCTATAGAAGTTTCATACCTTTAACAAGAAAATATGAAAAAGAGATAGAAAGTAAATGAGGTTAATGAAGGGAATGATAGAAAAAATAAAAAGGAAATGAATAAAAAGAGAATAGAATTATTATATCCAGTTAAACATAGAAGCTACTATGATAATTTTGGGGAAAATGAAGGATGACTCTAGGTGAATAAACATAGAGATTCACTAGAATATCCCAAGAAGGAGAAACATTATGCTCATGGATATGTCTTATCATTCGATGGGTGGTAAAGACATAATTAAACCCTTAGGAGTGCAAAACATACACTAAGGCGATTCTATTATACTAATAGCAAATGAAAGACAACCATCCCATATTTACCCATAAAAGATAATTAAAATGTTGCTTAAACTCCACTGAAATTTCACATTTATGGAAATAACAGACATAGATTCAAAAATAAATTATATTGTGTAATTTTTACATTAAGACTAATTGATAACAATTATGACAAAGTTTCAAAATCAAAGATTGGAATACAAATGAATCATACACACAATCATAATTCATGAAGAGAATTTGAAAACACAATTTGTAAATATCCTTCTTTGTATTAATCTTTGTTGAGTTGAAATACAATCTCACCTTCCAAAAATATGTCTCAAAGTTTTGTTTTTCAAAAAAAACCCTATAATGAGCCTAACAATCATATTTATAATGTGGGAAGGTAGTTATGGTAGATAACCACCTTGTTTTTATTTTATATGGTGCAAAAGTGATTTTATGAAAAATCGCCACTTAAGTGGTGTAAAAATGAGTTAGTGCAATTGTACCACATGCAAGAGTGCAAAAGAGAAATCGCACAACTTGAAAAGTGCATAGGTGTAATTGTGATTTTTTCACCAAGTGCAATTAAGACTCATGACTTACAAATTTAACATAGTCCATTTGCATGAATTACATTTACGAGTTTATACTTACAAAATTTACAACAAGAAATTGTGAAATAATATTTAACATTTACATGAAAAGAGTAGAAGTATTTGACGGAGCCTATTTATCTTCACTTTAGCTAAGAATGATTTCAACTTTCTTTGAAAACTACTTATTTCTTTCTGTTAAACAAAAAATTTCAATGAAATTTTGTGCTTAATCTCCATTACTATCGATCCATCTAATTGGCACATGAATTGTTTATTATAATGCCTACATTAAATTTTGTACCATTCAAGATCTATAACCTTTGTAGCCTTGTGAATTTAGAATAAAATTCAAGGTGCACCTATCAAGTACATTTACTTTAGAATTACATTGAATTAATAAAATATTTGACAAATGATTCTATCAAAATTTACATTCATTTGCTTATCCATTGACCTTGCACTCTATATCAATTTGTGTCAATTCCTCAAAATAGAATAACTTAAAAATCCAATTACCATAGTGCCAAGGATAACACCATTCCAAAATAGAACTGTATTCATAATGGTTATTTCTTTCATTAGTTGATCCTTTGTGAGGAAAGATAAGAAATGTGCTAGTGACTTGCACAACTTAATAAAAGGATGACCATCCTAGGTTAAATGTAAATGGCCAATTATAGTGATCTGTTTACCAGGTGTGAGGATTTTTTTCTTCATCCAAAGGACAAACTAGGTACCCATGGTCAAAAATGGCTTTAAAACCTATATATGAAGATGCATCTAATGGTTTCAAAGGATAATAAATAGTTGTAAGTAGCATTAGACACCTTGACTCATCTAAGTCAATATTTTTTATGGCTTAAAATAGGCTTCACCATCATTTAGAAATATGAAATATCTTCGAAGGAAAACTATAGATGCTTTAAAAAGGTCAGTCCCTAATAAATTTCACACCCATATGAAATTTTCTTTCCAATTATGTTTATTTATGACCATACCACTTTTAGGGGTCCATGGATTTGGAAGTAACTTGATCTTTGTAGGAATTTAAAACTTATCAAGTTTTTCATTCTTGTCAGCCTTCAAATTTGAACTCTGAACTTCTTTGACTACTTTAACTTTCTCACAAAAATCTACAAAATCCTTGTAAATAGCTTGTTTTCAACCCAAATTTTAAGAGTTTGGTGGGATGGAATGACAAGAGCCACACAATAATTTTGTAATGTATTATCATGCACCATGATAGTGTCTACATAATTACTCATAGCCAAAGCTGCCTCCACATTTCCTAGGGAAACATATTCTCCATGTTAAATCTTAACTATGTCCATTTTACGGTTAATAATCTCCAAGTAACCATCAAAATGAAATCTACCAATGTCTCTAGTATAAAACCATCTCATTCCTCGCTCATCAACCTTGTACACCTCACTAATTTTTTAATTTGTTCTTGAAATATCCTAGTGTTACATTGGGTACACCAGTAACAATATCTCCTTGAGACATTGGAGAATCTACTATTCAATATCCACCTTCCTCCTAATAAACTAGCTTCATGTATAAATAGGGAAGTGAAGGACAAACATGAACAAAATTTGTATCATCCCATTTTGAAAAGGCAGCCCCTGCATAAATTTATGTAATACCATACCCTTATCCAATTGGTGCCCTAAGGCATATATTAATGAATCATTGTGTATATTTACAAAGAGGGGATCCACCAGAAAGTAAGCCACGTATATGACCTCCAAGAATTATATGTATCTTCTTAAAAACTAGTGTATCCTAGAGAACCTTTTGTTTTAGCATATTCTATTCATTTTTATTAATAAATAAACTTACTAAAAATAGAAATTGTGATATGGGGTTTTAAAGGTATACCTGTGATGGAGGTTCTGCACCATTGATACAATGATGTGAGATCTCCATTTTGGATAGGATGGATTACCTACACAATAAGACAACTTGGATAAGATTAGATTATTAAGATAAATGAGTAGGTTCCTTGGTACTAGACCAGTCCTAAGAAGTGGTACACTTCCTCATAAGGATGTCAGCCGACTATTTTATGCAATTAACTAGATAATGTAATAATAGAAATTATAGCAAATCATATGATAATATAGATGTGCTACTAAAATGAAATGGATTAATCTATTGCATAGATTTTATCAAATTGTTCATTCCAATAAGCTATAGTTGAATCTTCTTGTTCTTATAGTACTTCTAATTATTCAGTGACTCCTTTTAGAGTATGGGTAAAGATAATTGGATAAAGTCCTAGCTCAAAGGGGAATATCACTTTGATCTGCAAAGAGTGGGTGAGGGACTATTGGCAAATAATATATGGAAGCCACATCACATATACAACCTAAAAATGTCATCTACAAATAGAGATTCGTGATTTTAAGACTAGAAATAGTTGATTGAAATTAATTTAGATTGTTAAACTAGGTTTGGTTTATAGACAGAAAGTAAAAACATAGGGATCAATATTGATTATCTCAAAATCATTATCGATTATACTAAATGATGTTGATTCATGTGAGAAATCATCATTGATCTTGACAGTGGGGAAAAAAGTTTAGGATGGGGCTTAAAGGGGGCTTTAAGAGATTTTAAATGGCTTGAGGAATAGTTAATGATAATTTGACTAGACTAATATAAATAAATAGAATGTAAACAAACAATATAGGAATTGAAATAAATTCAAATGAGTAATATACATACCTTTGAAATGCTTCCAATATTACAAAGAATTATCATTTTGATGGGGATGTTCTTAATATTTGAATGACTAAGGATGGACTGAGATGGGTATGTCATTCATCTACAGGTATTTTAGTATGATTTCTCTAGAATTATAGTGTACAAATCTAGGATCCTTCTGATCGAGGGTGGTTTAGCTTTAAATTATCATCAATCTTAATAGGATTGATGATGATCATGGGGATTGATGTTAATCCAATCTAAGTTTACCAAGTTCATTCAAATAAATCTAATTCACAGGGTTAAACATAGTCCTAGGTGATTTTAAATGATGTCTGAATAGGGAGGGGTTATTAAGAGGTTTAAAAAACTTACCTCTAATACATTTGGGGAGATTTGAATAGATTTAAGGAGGGTTAATTAGTTAAAATTAGTTACCTAGGTAAAAATTAATTAATAATACTAATTACATGAAGTAAGATAGTATCGATAAAACTAAATTAACTAATGTAAAAAAAGGATGGGGAAGTGGTAAGATGCATATATTAATACTAATATAATAGTGTAAATTCATAGTGTCTACATTTTCCCCTTTTTGTTTAAGTAGTTTGTGATAACCTATCATGAGATAAAAACTAGGATTGGTCCAATGCCTAAGTTTATATGAGGAGGAGGTATCCCCCCTCAAACTGACAGTCAACAAAGGATGAAGATGTGGAGACAGGTTTGAAAATGAGGTAGTAATGGATAAGGTAGATATTAAATGAGCATCCTAAAAGCAAGGATAATCATGAAGTATAATGTTACACTAAAAAGATATAGGATATCCAAATATTAATGCCCTAAGGAAAACAAGTAATGGATTATCACAACTACAAACATGCAGGCTTGATCAAAGGTAGTTAAGAGGGAAAAGGATAGGATGGTCTAACTAAATCATCCAGTATGTTTGGTATGTGTGTGTTACCTAGAGACATTTTCTCTCAAGATGAGGTACACTTTCAGGATCCATAGGGGATAGACTCTAAAATGAATGTGGACCTCTAAAAGGTTGTGCGAACAATAGGGGGTCTATGTCCACAAACTAGTAATGTTGGGTAACAAAGAATGGGATAGTTGTAACAAAAGATAACTTAAGTGGCCTTGGGATAGGACTATAACCATGTAAAAAAAATTCAAGTAGTGTAAATAATAATCCAAAATGGACATAATTGACATCGATCTAACAGATTGACATCAATTCTAAGAATCGATGTTGATTATAAAATAGTCAACATAAATCTTAGAAGGGTATATATAGTATATCTAATGCAGTGGAAGCTCATTTATGATTTGAAATTATGTGTGTAAGAGAGAATTTTATGCTTATCTACATGTTTTAGTGAAGTATATAAGATGGAGGCTATCAGGAGTGGTCAATGATGATGATGATGATGATGATGATGATGATGATGATGATGATGATGATGATGATGATGATCACATGATGAGGTAGGGGTAATTTTTATTTTAAATTTTGAATTTGTTAGTTTTTTGTAAGTTATTTTTGTATTTTAGATGGTTTTTGCATTTTTTAAAGTTAGTAGGGGTCAGTATCGATCTATAGTGGATCAATACTAAATCCTTTGATGATAAAACATTGATTATATATGGATCAACATCAATCAGATAATCAATGATAATTAGGTTCTAATTAGTTTCGATCCCATAAGGATCAGTGTTGATTCCTAGGTAGAAAAGAAAACTTAGAATATAGAGTTAGTGGCTAGGAAACTAAGGAAACCTAGGGGTTTCATGGCATTGCAAGCATGCATATTACTTACCATGTGGGATCAAGTGTCACAATTGTTGGATTAGATTTCATAGGTGTTGGGAGATGCATATTGGGATCATCTAGAGGTTGTAAGATTAGGTGGACTAAGCCATTATCACTGAGTGTATAGAGATTGGATTCTACTAGTAGCACTATTAGAGTAATGGAATCTATCTACAGGGACCTTTTAGTTACCCATGATGGAAATGACCTTAACTTTAGAGGATATCTATTATATATTATAACTATTGGTGCAAGGGGTGGATATTATTCTAGTTGATAAGAGAGGATGAGCATCAACACTAACATATTTGTATGGAGATGATGTTCTAGATATTAATTTTACATTAGGAGGGTTTATCTTTGAGGTGTTATATGATTAGGACTAAGATGGGAGATGAGTGATCACCATGATGATGTTGGTGATCTCTTGCTATGTGTTTCCTAATTTAGGTGGTGGGAGATTTACATGGAGTTTGGTAGGGATATTAACATATATGTGGGAGCATTAGATAATGTTTACATTGGCTCAAACACTTTTATCATAGATATATAGAGATTTATGGGGATGGAGGACACAATGATGCTTTGGTTTGGATGTGAACTTCATACTAAAATGTTAGGTGTATGATTAGTGCAGCCACTAGGCCTCCCATGGATAGGATGACACTAATTTGCATTCAGTGTGGGATTTCTATGATAGAGAGATGACTTCACCCATCCACATGTATATAGGAAAGTATAGGATTTAGATTAATATTGATAGGTTTTAATGGAGTTGGAAGAGGATGAGGTGGTGTGGAGGCCATATGTTAGATTTCTAGCATGGTCAAGGATGGATAGGGAGTTAATGGTGGGGCACTAAGTGAGGTGGTTGTGAGGGTATCATGTGGAGCATGTAAAGTTATCTTAGTTTGGGCATGAGCGATAATAGTTTGGGTTTTTTTAGGATATACAAGAGGCACTATAGGTATATAGGAGAGATGAATCTGAGTGGGAGCTATTAGAGCCATAGGTGACAAGTCTTGTGCTTTTGGTAGATGAGGAGATAGATGGAATATATGTGGATGATGTTGAGGATATAGAGGTATAATTTTTATGGTGGATGAACCAGTTGGGAGGTAGGAGATGTAGATATGGTGGATGTGGAGGAAAAAGGAGGAGATGGGGAGGGAGAGCTAGATTTATAGGTAATGATAGTAAAAAGGGATATTTTATAGGCAAAGTGCCATATTTTATAGGCACAACTATCTAGAGTTGAGTTTGAGTGGGATCACCTACATGCTAGCATGTCTAATTTGTTGGGGAATTTTGATTTATTATAATAGAGTTATGATGAGGTTTGTTAGGTTCAAGATAGATATCATGATCAGTATGAGAGACTTTGGGTATTGGCATGGGTTATAAGAGGAGTTATGTCAGGATCTATCATAGGGGGAGGGACACAGGGTAGGAGGATGGGGCCACCAAGTACTGTTAGTATGAATAAGTACCAAGATGTCATGATAGAGCTTTGATACTAAGAGCATATTTTTATAGAGTAGCTACCAAAGGATATTAGATATGCCACCCATATAGCCACACAAGGTCAGACTCCATGATGGACATAGACTGTTATAGCTAGAGTGGGGATCGTACCATGAGGGAGACATGGGAGGGATGGATGAGGAGATTGAGGTGAGGATGGAGGTAATGGAGGAAGTAGAGTGAGTATCCACCTAATCTATCTCCAATTTATAGAGTAGCCATATCTATGCCTTATTATATGGATTGACCTATATCATGACATTCTTATGATGTACATTTGAGATTATATATATATATATATATATATATATATATATATATATATATTCATGAGTTTTATGTGCCCCATATTTATTATATGATATTGTGTTATTTGGTTATGGATCTAGATTACTTGATTATGTTTAGATGGTACTTGAGTTTATTTATGTGATACATCATGGTTGATATTTTTTATATGGTATTTACATGGATTATGGTTTTTAGATCATGTGATGTAGCTTTATATTATTATCTTGATTATAGACTTATATTTGTGATCTAGGAATTTGACTCAAGAGAGGATGGTTAGTATGGTGTTGGTTCTAAAATGAAAACAAAATGAAACAAAAAAACTAATAGCATAACATCTCTAGGCCTAGACACTAGAGAGAGCTTAGTTAACAATCATGAATGAAACACACAACTAAAATGTAAAATAAAACTCTTTTACCTTACTTGGATGCTCCAAAATGCTTGTTGTGGTGGCTTGCTCGGCTTGTGCTCATGAAGTCCTTGGCAAGGGAAGCTTGACAACCTCCATCTCTCCTTGGCACCTTTGGCTTGTGGCTTGGCTTGACTTGAAATCAATTTGGCATTATAACACTAATTACTTAAAGATTTTTGGAACCAATCCTACATTATAACTTTGCACTAATTAAGCTTAGAAATGATGTTGTGATGCCTCCTATTTATAGATTTTTGGATTTGATTAGAATCAACCTCAACCATCCATCTCAAGATTGAGATGTGTGGTTGAGGATTAATTCAATTTTTGGAGTTAAGTTTGTAATTATCCTCATCATGGCATTGGAAGAATGGGAAATTAAGAGGCATGGAAGGCATTGATGAGGTATGGAGGGCATGAATCCTGATATTTGTGGCATTTATGGCCTAGGGATGTCTTCTCAAGAAATGAGGTCACTTGATGATGTAGATATTCAATATTCATTTCTAAAATAAATTATTCAACAAGTTTTCATGGAATTTTTTATTAGGCCTTGATCTGGGTTAATTATCTCATATGCATGATTAAGCACATTATGCACAAATTACCCAAATTGATCAGAATTCCTTGTTATTGGTCCTAAATTTGATTGGATTTGAATTGGAAGTCCACATCAGATGAATTAGATGTGTATTCCCATTTAGAATATTGCTAACAATAAATAACAAAGGCACAAGTCTTATGCAAAAAATTTGATATGAAAGAGCAGTCCAGAGAACATAGGTGTAAATTTGGCATTTTGACTCAAAATGGACTTATCAAAGTTAGTTGGCCCATAAATTACATTACCCCATTTATGGATACCCTGGCTAAAATCAGCATTTGAATATGTCAGTTTCACATCATTTAGCATGTTTTAGTGCTTTTAGGCCAAATTGTGCATTTTGAGTAGAAATTGATCAAAATCCTGATTGGAGGTTATCAGTGGCCAATTTTAGGTGTCTATATTTTTCCCCTATTTGGGAATGCATTGCAAGCTATAAGCATAATAGCATCTTCTTAGAGAATGAAAAGGTCATTCATGCCTACAACTACAATGATGATAAACTAGCTATATGATGCCCCCTTGAGGGATCAATTGGCACAAGGAGGTCAGTAAATAGTCCCTTGAAAAGAAAAAACCAAAATGAGGGGACCAAAGAAAGGAAAGATGATGGGGTGAAAACATAATGATATTGAAAAAGTAGTCAAAATCATTGAAAATGCAAATGGGATGATACACAATGGTTTGCCCAAAGGTAGTTATAAGCATTGTACCCCGATAGTGGTAATGTGGTATGATAACACAATTATTTGCCCAAAGTTAGTTATAATCATTGAGAAGATGGAGCTGCCCCAATTAGGATAGACAAAAAATATGATAACATGCCCATTTATAGGTAGAAAAAGTAAAGTGGTGACAACACAATGATTTGCCAATAAGCAGTCATAATCATTGAGAAATGTAGGTGGGATGGTGTGCAACATTTTTCCAATAGGAGGTTATAATCATTAGACCCTAATTATGGAAAACATGATAAACTTGGTTGAGGATGATGACAACTTAACACAAAGGGTAATGATGAATTGGAAAAACCTACTAGTAGGGAGATGCTCATCCAAACTAATAAAGGTTGAAATTCTTTCATGGTCAATTACTCTATTTGGGATATGATTAAGAGTGGAATCAGGATGTCGATGTCGAAGAAATGTTTCCATTACTGAATAGACTTCTTAAAGCTGAGGTTTGTTGTATCATGTGATGGTAGGATTTATTATATAACACCATAAATAATTGGCCAAAATATGCATAAGGACTGACTCCCATAATGCAATACTCAATAGAAAATAATGCACCAATGATAAAAACCATGATGATAATGTATACATATGAATAGAGATTGATTGAAGTGTAAGTGTGGACAAGGAATCACCTAATGAACACACATAAACTAAATCAAAGCAAAAGTGCTAAAATCAAACAAACATGTAGACAAACAAACAAACAAAAACAAGTAGAAACAAACAAACAAACAAACAATGCAATAAAAATCCTATGAACATTACCCATAGAAAATAGGTGATAACTTAACAAACGAACTAAATGGGGGAATAGAATAAAAGGAATGGGGTGGCTGAGTTGTCTCCATATGCATGAGGCAAGTGGATGTTGCCTACATATTTTCATGGATGTAATATCCAATAAAAAAACTTTAGGCCAAATGTAGTTCTCCTAGGGAATGGGAAGAATGTGATAATTGAGGAAAAACAGAATGGATGTGATAGAAGAATAGGATTGGTCTTACAAAATGGCAAGTGCATGAGATAAAAAGCCCAAAAAGGATGGGGAAACTAAATGACAAGTGATTTGCTTGTAACTTAGTAAGAGTTCCCAGAATCCTTAAGGTAAATAAGTGGTCAATGTTTTTGTTATTTTTTAATGATTTTTGAAATATTTTTAGAAGTGTTTTAGAGTGTCTCAACTCAATCAAGAATAAAAAGACACTAAATGGTTCAAGCTTATAAAATGGCAAGAGTGTGGCTTAGGTTGCTCGCAAAAAAGTGAGAGCATGGCTTAGATTGCTCACAAAATGGTGAGAACGTGGCTTAGGTTGCTCACAAAATGGTGAGATTGTAGCTTAGGTTTTTCATAAAATGGTGAAATCATGGCTTAGGTTGTTCACAAAATGGTGAGAGCATTTCTTAGGTTTCTCATTAAATGATGAGAGTGTTGCTTAAGTTTCTCATAAAATGGTGAGAGTGTAGCTTAGGTTACTCATAAAATGGTGAGAGTGTGGCTTAGGTTACTCAAAAAATAGTGAGAGAATGGCTTAGGTTTCTCACAAACTGGTGAGATCATGCAAAGGGTGACTAAGCTGACTTCAATAAGTATTGAGTGTTGCCTACATAGTCCTAGAGTAGGACCTCAACTCACTATAGTTCCACCCTTACATCAGAGAAATTTGACTAGTGCAGTAATCAATTTAAACAAAATAGGCATAGTTAGTATAAAGCCACAATGTGGTATAGGAAGTGGAAAGTTGGTACATCAAGGTTTAATGTTTCCCCTAGTTTACCCATAGGTGGTTATAACAAAGACACAATGTCATAGATAAAGGTACTAATTTTTCCAAAGGCAGTTATAATTAGTAGCAAGATTGGTGGTAAGAAAAGACTAACAAACAAAGAATGAAACTACCAAAACTTATATCACACTATCCTAAGATGCACTCTCTATTTGGAGTACTTGAACTAACTGATGAATTGATCAAATACCTCGATGTGAAACTACGTAATGAATGACAAAAATAAAGGTCAAATGGGCTAGGTTTTTAGAACACATTGGGTTGATAGGTCAGAAGTAGAAAGTGGATATGGCAAAGAGGATGGATAAGAATGGAATGTGTATAAATAAGAATAGTGACAAAAAGGCATAACTGAAATGATCCTTACAAACAATACACCTTAGCATTCAAGCGTACCACTTAAAATGAAAAATATTCATCAGCTCTGGAAGTTCATCACCGTCTGGTGTGGCAAGCCTATATGCTCCTGATCCATAATCTGTAGTGATGATGAAAGGCCCTATCTAGTTTGGTTTGAATTTCCCTTTATGTTTATTCTTAATTATGGTATCCTTTTGGTTTTCTTTAAGAACAAGATCACCAAGTTCAAATGTTTGATACTTCACATGCTGATTGTAGTGGCCTTTGAGTCGATTCTAGTATGCTTGAAGATTATTGAGTGTGACTGTGCATTTTTCATCAAGTAGATCTAGCTCTTGTAGGCAAGTTACTTGATAGTCATGATTATCCAAGACATGCTTTAAAGAGATGTATAGTGAAGGCAATTCAACCTCAATGGGAAGGATGGATTTAGTACCATAAACAAGTGAGTATGGAGTGGCTCTTGTGGGGGTATGATGATTGGTACAGTATGCCCAAAGGGAAAGGAATATCTAGAGGTGTCAATCATGACTGGCATCATTGACAATATTTTTGAGAATGTTGACAATGGTTTTGTTTGATGCCTCAGCTTGGCCATTACCTTGAGGATAATATGTTGTAGAAAAATTTTGGGTGATCTTGTATTCATTACATAATTGGTCTACATTTTTGTTCTTGAATGATCCTCCATTATCAGATATAATGTCAGAGGGGATACCGTAGTGGTAAATGAGATGGTTGAAGATGAATTTGGAAATTTGCTTTCCAATCACATAAGTGAGGGGTATAGTTTCAACCCACTTAGTGAAATATTCAGTGGCGATAAGGATATATTTATGGCCATCAGATGAAGTGGGGTTAATCTTCCTAATGAGGTAAGGTCCCCATGTAGAAAATGGCCATGGTGTCAACATCAGTTTCATATTTTTTGTTAGGGCATGAATCAAATTAGCATGCCATTAACATTTGTCACATTTCTTTATATATACAATGCTATCTACGTCTATTATGGGCTAATAATAACCAAAATGCAAGAGATTTTTGGATAAGACTACCCCACTAGAATGGGCTCCATATACTCCTTTGTAAACTTCTCTTAATGCTAATGTAGACTCTGCTAAAGTTAAATAACAAATTAGAGTTCCATCAAAACTATGATCTTAAAGAGTGAATCCAAGTAAAGTATAACAAGTGGAATGATGAATGAAGAATTTGGTTTGTTTTCGAGATAGGTTAGGTGTCAGAACATGGTCATGAAGGTAGTTGTAAATGTTTGAGTACCAGATAAAATTAGGACCATATATATCATAAATCATGGCAATGATTGAAGGTTCATGAGCTAGTGCTGACAAATTCTTGATGAAGAAATGATACTTTTTAGCTTTATCTATTTGTCAAATTAGAGAGCCAATAGTAGCCATGGCATCTATAGTTTTATTACTAGCCCTTGGTATATGCTCAAACCAAATTTTGGTAATTTACTTTTTAAGAGTGTCAACCATGGATTTATATGGAACAAACTTGTCATATTTAGTCTAAAAATGATTTGTGACATGATTAATGATTAACTAAGAATCACCATAAACTTGAAGATGAGATATATTCTAATGCACTACTTGACAAATTCCTACAACAAGTGCTTCATACTCGGCCATGTTGTTTATACAAGGAAAGTTGATTCTGAATGATTTAAGGATTAGATCCCCCTGTGGCATAATAAATAATAGGCCTATCCTTGATCCATGTGCATTAAATGAATCATCAAAATATAGCTTCTAGGACTACTCCTCAAGGGGTGTATCAATAATGGTTATGATGGATTCATCAAGAAATGGAAACTTGAGTGGTTGTGTGTCCATGAAAGGTGCTTCAACAAGTTGATCTGCAAGAACTTGTCCTTTGATTGCTTTTTTATTAACATACTCTATGTCAAACTCACTAAGAATCATGATCCATTTATCCATTTTGCCTTGCAAAGCTATTTTAGATAGTAGATACTTGAGAAAATTTACTTTTGAAATGACCATGGTTTTATTATGCAACATGTAATGATGTAGTTTATAAGCTGTAAAAACCATGGATAGACAAGCTTTTTCAACAAGTCCATAGTTATGTTCATATGTAAATAAGATATGACTTAGGTAGTATACAGCATGCTCCTTTCCTTTATCATCATGTTTAGCCAAGAGTGCCCCCAGAGCATAATTGGTAGCTGATAAGTATAATAAAAATGGATTTCTTGGCATAAGAGGTAATAAAATAGGTGGATTGACAAGATAATCTTTGAGTTGTTGAAAATTTATTTGGTAGTGATCATCCTAGCGAAATTTCACTCCTTTATTCAATAGGTGTGTAAATAGATGGCACTTATCTGCAGCTAAGAGATGAAGCATCGGATGGACTGGATATTACCCTTCAAACTATGAATTTTCTTCAAATTGGTTGGTGGTAGCATCTCAGCTATAGCATGGACTTTAGCTGGATCAACTTCAATACCTATATAAGACACGATAAATCCAAGTAATTTGTCTGAAGTTACACCAAACACACATTTCTTTATATTTAGTCTAACTTTTTACTCTCGTAGTCTTTCAAATATCTTACGCAACACTACTAGATGGTCAGCCCTGATCTTGGATTTTCCTAATATGTCATCGATATAGTCTTCAACAATATCATGCATCATATCATGGAATATGATATTCATGGCTCTTTGATATGTAGCTCTCACATTCTAAAGGCCAAATGGCATCACCTGATAGCAAAATGTTCCCCATGGAGTGGGAATGTTGTTTTTTGCTAATCTTATGGTGCTATTTTGATCTAATTATATCCTAAAAATCCATCCATGAGTGAAATCATTTCATAACCTACCATGGATTCAATGATCATGTTGGTATTAGGCAATAGAAAATCATCTTTAGGATAAGATTTGTTGATGTCTCAAAAATTAGTATAAATTCTAATTCCTTTAGGCTTTTTGTTAATAGGTACTACATTAGAGATCCATTATGAGTAGTCAATAGATCAGATACATCCTATTTATAAGAGTTTTTTCAACTCTTTCTTTACCAATATATAAATCTAAGCATGCATCTTATGTAGCTTTTCTTTTATTGATTTAGCATCAAGATTAACCATAAGGTGGTGTAGAACCAAGGTGGGGTCTAATCTTGTCATGTCAGAATAAGCCCATGTAAATATATCCATAAAATCTCTCAACAGAGGTGTAAAAATGTCACGTTCCTCCTCAGTGAGGGATGTACCTAATTTTATCCATTTTAGGTCCAATAAAGTCCCAATGTTTACCTCTATTGTATCTTCGACTAGGAGGGTCAAACCATCTTTTAGGATAGTAGGCAATGACTTGAACTATTGGACTATGTTATGGTCCTCTGTTAGGACTTGCTCTTCAACTTCTCCTAGGCATGATGAATCTGAGTCTCCTAATGGGAGATTTGGTCATGTAATAAAAATAGTCAAAAATTCTTGGATAATTTTATCAAATACTTGTTGTTGCTCAAAATTGAACTCAGATCCATAGGCAAGTTCATCGTTGGTGGCCTCCTGGTCTAAATTCAAAGAAGAATGAACACCCCCATTTAATGGCACCTAAAACAGGTTTTCACCACTAGACTAGCCCTTATCTTTACTTTTTCCCAGGTCAAAAAGTGCCTCAAAGAGGTTTTCACTTTGGAACCTCAATGTTTTACTTATTTATTTTTGGCTAAGGGTGTTCACTCACTCTCTAAAATAGGTTTCAAGATCTAATGTGATTGAGAATCCTAAATTATGATCTCCCAATGAAACATTGTCTCTAAGGCCTAAGAAGTCACAGAATGCCTCATCATTATGAAACTCATCAATTAGTAGATTGAATTTTTGTTGGTCCCAATCTATTAATTGGGGATAATTAATGGCAATGGATTGTGATGAACAGCTTGGGTAAGGGTATAAATGGCATTGTTATCAAATAGGTTGGTTTCATCTAGGTTATCAAAGTTAAGGCTATGATCATACTCTATTTCATTATCGACATCATCATCACTAGTTGTTGGTGATGGAGTTTGAATAAAATATGTGGGGTCACCCCCAGGCAGTTTAAATCCAAGTCCATAAGGTATTTCATACTTAGTCACGAAGATCAGCTCGATGGTTCCTTACTGATTCAGTCTGAGGCCTCTTCCTTCATAATTGTGATGCTCAATGATCCTATTGAGAATAGGATACTTTGCATTTTTATAACAATCAACTTGGTCATAGTTGTATAACCATGATTCATTCCTTTCAAGAGGGATAGGTCCTAGGCCAGATGCAGGTACAAATGTGATAGGTCCCTTATCTTTGTTCTTTCATTGCCAATGCATATCTGGGATGACATTAGGTTGCCTAAAAAAATTTGGATTCTAAGGAAGATCAGCAATATGAAATATATAATGAGTTACATACTCTCCCAATCTATTATCTGAAATAGTGAAATGATTAGAAGCTTCAGAAGGTGGCATGTGGGAAAGAGAATCCAAGGTATTAAGATCTATGCAATTATCTAGTGAAGGATCAATAAATATAGCTTTTCCTTTTTCCTACTTGGAACTGGGATTCATATCCTACTAGTAATTAGAGCTTTGAAATTCAACCTCAAGATGCTTGCAGTGTTCATATGGGTGCAAATCTCTTAAAATATTCACTTCCATCCCTGAGTGAGAAAACTTGATACATTGGTGCAGTGTTGATGGGACTACATGAATATCATGTAACCAAGGCCTACCTAGAAATATGTTGTATGATAACTCAAGATCTAGCACATGGAAAAGTGTATCATGGGTTAAAGTCCCAATAATAATTGGTAAATGAATGGTGCCCTATGACTCTCTTTCCTATTTATCATAGGCTTTAATAGTTATTGTTTCTGGATGGAGATCTGTCATTATATACCCAAGAAGCTTGATGAGCTTGAGAGACACTATGTTGAGGCTAGATCCATTGTCAATAAGGACACGTTTCACTTTATGTCATCTGATATAAATTTCTATTTACAATGGGTTATTATGGAGTAGGCCAATGGAAGACATATCACTTTGGTTGAATATGAATTGTTGGGCTAGAGCTAGATGTCCAACCAAATCTTGAAATTTATGAGGGGATATGTCATTATCAATAGTGGATTGGGTCAAAAACTCATTAAAGATGTTTTTGTGGATTATTGACATTCATAGCAAATCCAAAATATAAATTTGTGCTAGTGTCTTTTGTAATCAGTCCACAATATCCAACTTCTTATCTTAGTCAGTAGTGAATGGCTTATTTTGAGGTTGAATGATAGGTAAAGTGGTAGATGGTTGTTGGCATGGGATAGTAATCTTTGACCTCTAAGTTTTGATTGTATAATTAGGATTAAATACTAGATCATTATTGCTAACCGATGTTAGAAATGGTATGGGACTAGATAGGACAAGTCTCAGTTGCTGGTACACTTGCATGTGGTCACATGGCAAGAATGAGTTGTCATTATAAGATCCAAAAGGGGAAGTTATAGTTTTTTGGTTTCCTTATATGCACTCCCAGGTTAAAAAAGGATTATCCATGTGATTTAGCTAAATATTATTGTTTAGCAATGGTTTAGGCTGATTAGTACTTAGTCTAGGATTAATGGAAATGGTATTAATGCTACCCCCTACAATATGACCTACAAACCTATTGTAGTCATGTGAAACTACATGGTAGGTTTTTTGGTTGTTATTGTTTTGACCTTGGTTTTGTCCATTATTTTTTCATTATGAATTCTACTACTGATTTTGTTGATTCTACTGATTCGGCCTTTGATTCTAATACTATTCATTTTGTAACTAAATTGGTTGTTGTTGTTGCTAATTGTTCTATTGTTGTTGATTTTTATGTTTAGGAAAGGGGTTTTGATAGATCTCAAGAGTTTGAATGGAAGTGAAAGCACCATTATCTAGTTTTATCTCCCCATTCTCCAACATATTTTCAATTAAATGCTTGATTTGGACACATCTTCATAGATTATGCCCATAGACCCAATGATAGTCACAAAATTCATTTTCATAGTACCAATCAGGGTAATGAATGCCTTATGGATAATGCTTTGGTATAGGCCAACTAATCAAATTATCGGTAGTAAGCTTGTGAAATACATATTCAATAGGTTCTCCTAGGTCAATAAAGACACGACGTGCAAGCACAATTCTCCTAGGAGGAGGGGTTTACAATAGTAAATACTATTGTATTTGTTATGTAGGTTTTATTTATTGTGCTTACGGCATCAATTAGAGAGGCTTTTTTGTAGGAGTAAGTTGAAAAGGTGGTGCGGATGAGGTTTACACAATTTGCACATGATGGGATTCAGTTACTCCATTTCCCATAACATTCCTATTTCGATTGAATTACTTTGATCCTTCTTGATTATTGGCCTATACTGGTTGTGATACTTGTGCTTGATTAGGATGTTGTCATTGGCTATTTCCCTAATTGGTAGAATTAAGTTTGATAACTCCTTTATTGATGAGTACTCGCTCAATCAACAAACCTTTATCAATAATCTCTTTGAACGTATGTGCACATTACAGTTCTAGATGATAGGCTATCTCACTATGAAAATTTTTAGTAAACACAGTAGCTAATTATTTATCTGGTAAATTATGGGTGAAATGGCTTGCAAGGGCTCTCCATCACTATAAATAACTTTCAAAACTCTCCCCAGATTTTTTCTTTACTTGTGTTAGGTCCACTAATGAAATCTCATGCTCAAGATTATAGGAAAAGTGTTACAAAAATTTATCAGAAAGATCATCAAATTTTGTTACTAAATTTTTGGGAAACTTTAAAAACCATTCCAAGGCTTGTTCAGCCAGGCTTCTTGGAAATAATAGCAAAAGGTATATGTCACTATATGCCACTGGTTGACATGCGACAAATAATTCAATCAAATGGACCTTAGGGTCACCTTTCCCTTCATACTTATCAAATTTGGGTGGTTCATATCCTAAAATAAATGGTATCTATAAATACTCCATGTTGAATGGATAAAAACACACGTCATCTAATTTGAACTTCTTAGTCTGCTTCCCTAGCTGAATGGCAGTAATCACATCCTTCATCTATTGTAACTCTTGGGATAGGAAATTGGAAGGGATATTGGTTTGAGGGAGAATATTGGTTTGGTTAAATGTATGGGAGGTCACAAGTGAGAAACTTTGACTAGGTTATGATAGAGACACCTATTGGGGTATACTAATTTGGTTGGGGAATGGACCAAGAATACACATACGTGGATTGGGATGTACTTGAAATTTCATATTTGGTTACACGATATTCTATTTTGAGTTGATGATAAAGGCTTGACTTGGAGGATTTTATGGTTGGGATGAAGGGATATAACTATACTATGCCTATTGTGGTTAAAAAGGGACATGTTGCTGACTAATCGAACCTTGTTATTGAGTAGGAACTTGTGGACCAAGACCCTATATTTGAATTTGTGGCACATTTTGATCCAATGGTAATCTAGTAGGTACTTGAGAAACATGGGAACCTCCTTATTGCATGAATCCCTATGAAGAAGTGAAATCATGTTGCAAATTTATCATTTATCACTGAATAATATTTGCACGTTGTTAATTAGTCATTAAATGGTTTTGAATTGTCATATTAGTCTGTGACTGAAGAGGTGTGTTCATCATTACCTAGTTAGGTAGTACATTAGTTGCCCCTGATTGAGGTGGCAATGTGTTCATCCTCTATTGCATTGATACACTAGCTTTTGTTTATTATTTTGGAATACCACTTGCTACTTATTGAGGGGGAGTAGGATTCATCATATTCTATCATTGAGGCATAACATTAGTTTTTGTTTGATTATCTAATCTTGTAGGTTGTACATTTGAAGTGGTTGGTTGAGGCTGGGGTACAAAAACTCATATTCCTCGGCATGATGATCTTCTCATGGGATTAACTATAGGCACATGTTTTTGGCTAGTTGTTTGTGTGTTAGTACCATTTTGATCAAGATTGGATGTTGTTTGCACATTATCTACTACATTTGGCTCACTATTCAGTGTAGAATCCGAAGACACTTCTTTAATAATTGGCATATGTATCAAGTTATCTATCAAATTAGTTTGTACAAATGGGTCAGAACTCAGATTTTTTTGTCCAATTCATTCCATCAACACTCCTGTTGAAGGAACTAGGTCAATGAGAGGCTTACTTACCATGTTAATCTAATTAAAATTACATGCTAAATTTAGGTATGTTTGGTATGCTATTTGCATTTGGTTAAAGTGATCTTTTATGATGTTTTTACCTCGATTGGATATATTGGGGTCTTGGTACATTATTTGAACGAGAGCCATAAGATTGCTAGAAGAACCCTGTTGATCGTAAATGATATTGTGGGGCACTCTTACTAGACTTGGTAAATTTTCATGGGGGAAGTCTACTAGAAACTTAGCCTTTACCTCTAAGTCCCTAACCAAAATCTCATCTTGGTTCTCTAACAAATGTCACTCAAAAAAATGGATCATACGTGGAAGTCAAATTAGTAGAATATGAATGTTGAAGTACTGGCTCATCCACTATGGATATTGTAGCTAAGTATTGCATGGTTTGTTCTTGGTCCTATTATGTGTAAGGTGGTGTGTTAACCAAATAGTTAACTAATAGATCTTGACTTTGTGCCCCTAATTGAGTATTATAAGAGGGATAAGAATCCATTTCATAAGCAATGTTATCTGCATAGGGGTCTTGCACCATTTCTCCCTACACAACTACATTATTGATCCCTGAATTATACATGAGTCCACTACGAGAGTAGGAATACATGTTGGGATCCATAGTCAATGCTTTGCAATAAAAGGTTAAAGATTTATACAAACTCTAAAAAGGATAGAATATAAAATAAATGATGCCTTCAAATTGGTCTAGATTTGTCAAAAGGATCAAAAGGTTTATTTAAATATTTGTGAGGAAACAAGCTAGCATAAAATATCTAGCGTTTCACTATTCACATAAATATAAGCAAGTAAATAGACTAAAAAATTGAAATGCTAAACTCTAAGGTTAAAGTGTTTCAAATCAGTCTAATCTAGGAATTTAAAATTTGCTAGGTCTTTTGGCCAAATGCGGCATCAAAAGCTAGGCTCAAATAAGTCATGTGTTAGGACTCTTGGCCAAATTGTGTCAAAAGCTAGACTTTGAAATAGATGAAAGTTTTAATCTAACAGATTTGAAACACTTCTAACAAACACTAGGCATTTGATTCTTGGACATGAACTTGGTCAACTAGGTATAAGGTATGAAAAAAAAGGCACTTTAACCATAGTTTATTTTTTCATAAATAATGGTATGAAACTTAGTTCCTTTGACAGACAAGTTAGACAAAGGTGAATAGTATAATTGTCTTTTAGACAAAGGATCAAAAGTACACTTAGATCAGTCTGAACATGTAGAAATAGATTTGAAATTCTATGCAAAATGAGTTAGAAAACAAAGTTTGAAATGATATGGGAAATGTAATGATGCTATACTACCCAAAAGGTGTGATAAAAAAGTTTGTTTCAAAGACTCTCTAAGGCAAAGACATTTTTCCACAATTTTGATAACATAACACTACCTTTCTTGACTCAAAATGTTGTGGTATATAGACTTAAAGTGCAAGTGTTTCACATAAAATGGATTAAGTCTATCAAGTGAGGATAATGATTATGAGTCTTAAACGGCCTTCAACCCAAATTGCAAATTAAACGTAAGTTCCCTCAAATTTAGTGCAAATGGTGAACCCACTCAACACATCAACCCTATGAACTTGTAAAGGTGTAATTCCAAATTTAGATTATAAGTGAAGGACTTAAACAACTTTGGTCAAGGTCTAGACTCAATTGGGTAGCATAAATGTGCCAAAATGGATTATATGACTCTCAAGCTTTTGATGAAGTTTGAATAAGGCAAATTGATGATCTCACATAAGTAGCATAACGCCTCTTTGTTCAAAGAAAAATGAGGACCATGTGTTTGGTTTGGGATTGTTTTTTTACACCAAGTTTTGACTCTAAACAAAACTTTAATCTAAGACAAGACCAACTAATTAATCTCCCTTAGATCCTAAACTGACAAGGTTGCTTGGTACAGTTGGAATCCATCAACATACATCATTTGAGAGGATTTTAAGTGTTCATCCAAAAGTAAACATACATTACATAGAAGGGTTTTTACACCTCCCCATTTTCTCAAATGATAGTACTGAAACATGGACCTTGAGGTGCACCTTGCACCAACAATACTTCTATGGCAAGTGGGGATTTATCTAAAATCTAACAAGTTTCCAAACAATCTAGTGGAATCAATTACACAATGACTTTCACGCTAAAAAATACAAAAGAAAAGCACAGATTTTG
Source organism: Torreya grandis (assembly GCA_037957365.1). Taxonomy (NCBI): domain Eukaryota; kingdom Viridiplantae; phylum Streptophyta; class Pinopsida; order Cupressales; family Taxaceae; genus Torreya; species Torreya grandis. Next base: position 4,224,433 of record JARHVA010000768.1, on the reverse strand, counting down.
GGTCTATATCACTTGGCTTGTTACAAAAAGGTCTAGTCCTTTTTACAACCACTCCATCTTGTTATTCACTTAGTGTAGTGCGATATCTAAAGTGCCACTACATCCCCTATGCAAATCCAAAGGAGCCAAATGAAGTCAATGTTGGGAGATGAAACCCTAGGTCAAAGCTTCCCTAAAGAACTTTTAGGAGGTGATGAAGTACCCCTCACAAGCCAAGATGCATAAAAATAAATAAATCATGAAATTAGAATACTTTATGGTCAATGTCAAGGTCACCCAAACTTTGATGAGTTTTTGGGGAGTGCTTTAGGCGACTTTCTTTCTAAGTCTTGGACTAGGCTACTTGTAATAGGAATGGCACTTTTGATTCCAAGGGTTCACTAAAAGGGACAAATGGAAGAGCATACACACAACATCCCTCCTCTTGCCAAACAAAAATTAGATCAAACAACTATTGAAGACAAAAATAACAATTGTGTTCAATTTTAAGCCCAATTGAAAGATTTGGTGGTGTTCATTTGACCACTTGGTGTTAGTTATAACTTTGAAAACTAATGATAAAAACACTTATTTAAGCACCTTAATTTTTAATTTAAGCACTAAAATAATGTTCCTAATTCATTTTAAAATCATTCAAAAGGTGATCTAAAACATGATTTATCAAATTTGAAATTTGTCAGTTACCTGTTTACCCTTAAGGCATCACCCCAAAAGCAAATATGTTAGATTAGAAACATTTTAAATATATTTTCCAAATTTTGTAAAAATATATGAAAATTGAAGCTAAACTAATGCCAAATTCTAAAAATTTATGAGAAAACATGTGGTTTAAAAAAAATCATTCAAAATGGAGTTCGTATGACCCTAAACCAAGCATTTTAAAATAGCTCTCAAGTTTTGTGTTTTTAAGAAAACATAGTGACCAACATCAATTATATACCACCGACATTGGTAATGGCCAACTGAGATCTAACTGATGTTGATTTTGCTAACTAGTGTCAATTGATCCAAGTAACTGATGTCAATATTTCCTACTGATGTTGGTTACTATGTAAAATTGTGGCAACAAAAAATGGCAAAATAAAGTTACAAAATCAATTTGCAAGAGTTTTAAAGGTCCAAATGGATATTTTAGAGTTGAAAAATGATCTCCTTTAGGTGTGAGATACATCTTGTCTCACAAGGTATGCCATATGTGATCTAGGAATTTGTTTCAAGAGATGATGGTTAGTATGATGTTAGTTCCAAAATGAAACAAACAAACTAATAGCATAACATCTCTAGGCATAGACACTAAGCAGAGCTTAGTTAACAATCATGAATGAAACACACAACTAAAATGCCAAATAAAATTCTTTTACCTTCCTTGGATGCTCCAAAATGCTTGTTGTGGTGGCTTACTCGGCTTATGCTCATGAAGTCCTTGGCAATGGAAGCTTGACAATCTCCATCTTTCCTTGGCACCTTTGGCTTGTGGCTTTGCTTCGCTTGGAATCAATTTGTCATTATAACACTAGTTTCTTGAAGCTTTTTGGAACCAATCCTACATTATAACTTTTTACTAATTAAGCTTAGAAATGATGTTGTGAGGCCTTCTATTTATAGATTTTTGGATTTGATCAGAATCAACCTCTACCATCCATCTCAAGATTGAGATGTGTGGTTGAGGATTAATTCAATTTTTAGAATTAATTTTGTAATTATTCTTATCATGACATTTGAGTAAAGGGAAATTACGAGGCATGGAGGGCATCATAGAATGCATTGATGAGGCATGGAGGGCATGAATCTTGATATTTATGAAATTTATGGCCTAGGGATGTCTTCCCAAGAAATGAGGTAGCTTGATGATGCAGATATTCAATATTCATTTCTAAAATAAATTATTCAACAAGTTTCCATGGAGTTTTTTATTAGGCCTTGATTTGGGTTAATTAGCTCTTAGGCATGATTAAGCACATTGTGCTCAAATTACCCAAATTGATCAGAATACCTTGTTATTAGTCCTAAATTTCCTGGATTTGAATTAAAAGTCCACATCAGATGCATTGGATACGTATTTTCATTTAGAATGTTGTCAACAACAAATAACAAAGTCACAAGTCTTGTGCAAAAGACTTGATAGGAAAGAGTAGTCCAGAGCATGCAGGTGCAAATTTGGCATCTTGACTCAAAATGAACTTATCAAAATTAGCTAGCCCATAACTTGCATTACCATATTTAAGGATACCCTAGCCAAAATTAGCATTTGAATATGTCAATTTCACATCATTTAGCATGTTTTAGTGTTTTTAGTCCAAATTGTGTATTTTGAGTAGAAATTGGTCAAACGCCTGGTTGGAGGTTATCAGCAACTAGTTTTAGGTGTCTACAATATTTATGTGCTTTCATGGATTTATAATGGATCATGGGTTTTAAATCATGTGATAATTTCATGAGCTTATGAATTTATGATGTATTTGGCTATGGATTTGATATTACATGGATAATGTTTACATGGTTTTTTGTTTTTTATTATACCAATTGGATTATGTGAGACATCATGGATTGGGTTTTATGCCAATATTAATTATGGATTTAGATTTATTTTTGTGAATAATGGTAATTTATGATGAAATTGTTTCTATATTAACTTATCAAGAATGTATGATTCGTAATTGTCTTGGACCCTAATCAAAGATAGGCCTCATGTTGCTTTCGCATATGCGACTTTTATCCAATGTTAATGAGAATCCTTAACAATATCATGTCAACTAAATTCATAAAGGGGATTTTTATAATTGCAAGGGATGGGTGAAGGATTTTTATGTCAACTAAATTCATTTCTCTAGGAATACACATCTTGTTTTGTGTTTTCAAGATTTTTAGAATAACCTTAAGCTAATCCATGTATATATGTAGACTAATCAATGCAGGAAGTCTACAAATTTATGAAATTTGATCAATGCAAGAATCTTTCATGGGATATAATTTTGATTTTATATATTTTAAAAGGATCTGCTTTTAATAGGAAATTAATCAATGTGGGAAGTTTCTTTAAAAATAGCCATATAACTATCCTTCAAGGGAGTGGTATATTTGTTTAGATGTATGTATTTTGCATTTGTCCTTCAAGGGATTAGTCTGCAACTTTGATATTTTTCTTGATTTTGATAACAGTTATCCTTCAACGGATCAATGTGAAAATTTGACCTTTTTATTGATTTTAATAAGAGTTATCCTTCAAGGGATTAGTATATAACTTTGATATTTTTCTTTATTTCATATCCCAAATTAATATTTTTCCATGCATTAGATTTAAGGAAACCTAGGTTGTTATCATAAACCAAGCCACAAAACAAGATAATATTCTATTCCTTTTGAATAAACTTTTAAGATGGACTTTTAGTAAATAATGATTTGGAACTCCACCCTATTTTTAACAAAGCTAATCCATGATAGCATGATATGAACAGAGCCGAGGTGTCCATACACAAGGATAAAAAAAGAATACTACCAAAAATTCACTTGATTATTTATCATTATTTGGCATGTTTAGAGATAGTGGATAATATTTCTAGGAGAAATTATGTTGATTGTAGTTTGTACTAGGATTATCAACAATAGAAAGGACACAAATGCAAAACATTAAGAGGTTCATGTTCTGGTTTCCCATCAAAGGAGGCCAAATGATATACCCCAAATCCATATTTATGCGTGATGATATAGGTTCCAAGCTAATTCAGGGCAAAATTTCCTCTTTTACTTCTTTCCATATTTTTGACATGTTGAATTTATTTAAGGACAAGGTCACCAATATTAATTTTTTATTATTTTAAATGTTGATTATATGCATGTTTGATCCATTCTTGATATACGTGAAGTTTATCAAGAGTTGTAGATTGATGATCATCTAAAAGTTCCAGCTATGTTATTCATTCTTGATGATAATCCTCTTCTGAAATGATGTCCTTAAGAGAGATTCAAAGAGAAGAAATTTAGACTTCTAGGGGGAGAACCGCTTTGGTACCATAGACCAAATAAAAAGGGGAAGCACTTATAGGGGTTTGAATACTAGTTTGATAAGCCCATAAGAAAAAGGTACATGAAGATGCCAATCCTTTCTAACCTTATTGACTAGTTTGGTTAACATCTTAACAAGGGTTTTTTTGGATGCCTTGGCTTGTCCATTGGATTGTGGATAATAAGGTGACGAGAAGCTTATTTTAATGTGGAAGGAATCACATAACTTTTGAACTTGGTTATGTTTAAAATATTTCCCATTATCTGTAATTATTTTATGTGGGACACCAAAATGACATACGATGTGATGATTAATGAAATCAACAATCTTATCTACTTTGGTCAAAATAATGAGAATTACCTCCACCCATTTAGTGAAATATTTGGTAGTAATAATGATAAAACTATGTCGTTGGGAAGATTTAGGATTTATTTGCCCTATAAGGTATAATCCTCATTTGTAGAATGGTTGAAAACCCTTAGCTACCTGTAACACATAACTAAGGACATAGGATAAGCTGGTAAGTTATTGACAGTTCATGCATTTATTGACATATTCACAATAGTCCTAATTCAAAGTAGGCCAATAATAACTTATTTGTACAATCTTCTTAGTGATATTTAAACCACTTAAATGACCACCACATATACCATTATGTGTTTCCTTGATTGTAAGATTTGTTTCAGAGCTCCTGAGACAATGGGGGAGAATGCTATCAAACCCCCACTTATAAAGCACACCCTATAGTATTATATACCAGTTATTTTGTTGTTGAAAAGCACGCTTGGAATTTTTGGATAAATTTGAAGGAATGATACCTTTAGAAAAATAATCAAATATATGTGTGTACTAAAGATCCAAGTGATTTTAATCTACAATATGGATAGAAGGAAGATTAGTTTTGGTATAATAAGGTTTATTGACCTTGTGAATAAGGATAAACAATTTAGATTCCTGAGAGGAAGATGGGATAAAGGAAGCCAAGGAAGCCATGGTATCATCAAACTTGTTGGTTGATAATGGAGTGGCTTGGATGACATAATGGTTGAGGGTGGCTAACAACTATTCTTATAACATTTTATACCTCTTGAGTATGATATTTTTGTACTAATATATGCTAGTTATTTAATTGACTACTAGCTAGGAATCCCCAAAAATATGAAGTGACTTAACACCTAGAGCCAAAGTTATTTGGAGACCTATAATTAAGGATTCATATTCTATCATATTATTAGTACAGTCAAAATCAAATTTGAAATATATGGGTATAAGAATGTTATGGTGGTATTATAATAATTCTTGTTCCCCCTCTATGTTCTCATTTCGATCCATAAAATAATAACTTCATCTGATATTTGAGATCTCCTTAGGATGTGGAGGCTATAGATTCATTAAGAAATTCATAACTAGATGGAATATTATTAGCAAGGGGTGCCTTAAGTAATTGATTAGAAATGATATGCCCCTTAATCAACTTCTAATTAAGGAATTCAAGATCAAACTTGGTGAGAAGCATAACCCATCTTCCATTTGTTGATGTTGATAGGGTTTTAAATGCATAAACTTAAGAGGATCAGTATTAGTAATCACATAGATTTTATGATTAAGTAAATAGTGGCAGAGTTTAGAAGCTAAAAATACTAAGGCCAAACATAGTTTTTGAATATGCATGTAATGAGTCTCATACTCAACCAAAATATGACTTATATAATAAATCACTTGATCTCTATGGTGTTCATCTCGATGGATACGCATGGTACCTAAAGCATGGTCTATAGCTAAGATATACAAGTAAAAACATTTATCCTCTCTTGGATAATAAGGATAGGGGGAGATAAGAGATACCTCTTATGTGTATCAAAGGTTACTAGATAATTTGAATCCCATACAAATAGGGTGTCTTTATTAAGAAGGTGATGGAATGGTTGACATCGGTCAAATAATTATGAAATAAAATGACAAATAGACTATAGTTTCCCTTGTAAACTATGAAGATGCCTAAAGTTGGAAGGAGGTGGCAGATAGATAATGGCTTTAATTTTATCAAGATCAACCTCAATTCCTTGAATTGAAATGATAAAACCCAAAATCTTTCCTGATAAAACCCCAAAGACATATTTTTTATAGTTAAGACAAACTTGATATTTGACTAAACAAGTAAATATTTTCTGAAGGATAGATAAGTGATCTTTATGATCCCTAGATTTACCAAGGAGATCATCCACATAATCTTCAACAATTTTATGAATTAAGTCATGGAAAATATAGGTAATGACACGCTGGTAAGTTGCTCCTACATTTTTAAACCAAAAAACATGACCTTATAATTAAAAAACCATCAATGATTAATAAAATAGGTTTTATATTGATCTTCTGGGACAATAAAGATCTGGTTATATCCATAAAATTCATCCATGAGTAATAACATTTCAAGTCTTGCAGTGAGATTCATGAGTTGGTCGATATTAGGAAGGGGAAAATCATCCTTTAGACAAGCAATGTTAAAATCATGAAAGTTAGTATAAAGGCGTAATCCCCCTATGGGTTCTGTGATAATTACTATGTTAGATACCCATTAAGGATAATCAATGGGTTGGATAAAGTTAATGGATTACAACCATTGTAATTTTTCTTTGACAAGAAGTGTTATACAAGGATATATTTTTTAAAGGTTTTTTTTACTTGTTTAGCTTCAAGAACGGTGATGATGTTATGGATGACTATAGTAGGATCTATTCTTGGAATATCACTATAAGAACAAGCAAAGGCTTGGCTATGATTATCAAGGAATGTTTTTAAATCTTGGTGCTCTTGAGAATCTAAGGATTGGCTAACTTTGATGTTTCATGGGACCTCGAGTGTTCCTATGTTAATATTAGTTATAACCTTGTTTAAAATACTGGTAGAATTAGATGGTATGATATTATTAAAATATGAATCCCCTAATCCAAAATAAGTTAAAATAGATTCATCATCTTGACACTCCATTACATGGATTGAGGAGGAATTTTCATCTATTAGGTCAAGAAAAGTTAAGGGAAGGTGTAGGGTTTTTTCATCATTTTGATAAGTTAGTGGTTCCAAGCAAATGGTGTTAATAAAAAAAGGCTAGGCAAGATGACAATTGTGTCATCAATTGTTATATAAGAACCAATCAAGGATGATGGTACCTCATCATTCATATTTATAGGTATATTGGATGGTAAATCATTATTGTTATCAGCTTTAGGAGTTTTCTTGAAACCAAGGCCATGCTTTTCTTATGGTTTTTTAAGGTCATTTATTATAACTTTATGGGGTCATTATTTATAATTTTCCATGCCAAAGAATTTCCAAGCACATCATTTTAGATAGGTTTATGTGAAGTGTGTTTTGTCAATAAAATAAAAGCTACACAAGAATGGTTTGGTACATGTTTAACTTTCCCTGTATAAATGGGATTGATCAATTCCCCCATAGATTAAGTGTGTTTGGAGGAAAGCAAGGATAAAGGGGATAATATATCCTAGGTTGGGTTTGTAAGTACATTTTTGGTCAGGGAATCCATATTCTTGAGGAGTTTATAAGGTACTAAGAGTTAACAATCAATACTCCCCTATAGAGAGACGTTGGAATGCCAAGTCAAATAAGTTTCCATCAGGGATACAGGATGTGGGTATTGTATAACTAGTTGATGTTTCCCATAAAAATAATGGACTCAATTTATTTAGGGGGATCTAGACATCATTAAGCTGATAATTCAAGTTGCATGTCTTGAAAAGATGTGGGTCTAGTGGGATGACATGGATCTTACCTTCATGTTCAAATTTAAGGCATAGATGTAAAGTAGAGGAGACACAATGCATAGCACATATCCAAGGATGTCCTAGTAGGATGTTATATTAAAATTATCTATCTATTAAGTAAAATAGCTATGGGAGGGTATGTATACCTACTTGGATGAGGAGGATGATTATACCTAATGTGGGGGTAACATTGTCATTAAACACTCATAAGATGACTAGGGATTAAGCCACAATAGTTTTTGGTAACTGGAGTTGCCTAAAGTGTGTGAGGAGATAATATTTATACTGGCTGCATTATCAATAATAACTCTTTTTATTCGTGTTTGATTAAATTGGGAAGTGATAAATAATGATGGGTCCTAGTTGTTGGGTTGTAATGGGGATATCTTAAAATCATGAAATATGATAGATGATGACTTTTATAAGGATCCAATGAAGGCTAATAGAGGTTTTGGTTCTTCTGATTGTACCTAGGTGGCTTGCAAGGCCTCTATCATAGCTTCACGATGTTGTGAAGAATTTTGGATAAGTTTTTATAAAGACATTTTGATGGGAAGTTGATGGAGTTGTTTCAAAAATGATATATATATATATATATATATCAACTCTAATAGATTTTTATTATGTTCTTTCCCTAGAATAAGAACCTTGGGTTTTACGATAGGTGATGTAGGATTGTGTATAGTAGAAGTAGGGGCTTTTGCAATAGACACCTTGGCTTTGTTTGGATTTTAGGTTTTATGACCCTATGTCTGGGATCAAGTGGTTATGTGTACTACATTTATTTTAAATAATGGTTGGTTTATTATGTTTCTAGAATCATCTAAGTCTAAAGGGTCTAAGACAGGTTGATATTGAGTTTCATCAGAGGTTTTATCTACCTTTTTTGAAGTTTGTGCTGACCCTCTCGCTAATGTACTAGTTCCATGGGTGGTCTTGACTTTTGTCATTTGATTATAAGGATAATCAGGGTCAAACTGTTCCCATAAAATATCATCCTCTGCTAATAAATCTTAGATTATAGCTTTGAGAGTGTTATAACTTTTGGTATCATGCCATGATATTCAATGGTAAGCATATTTATTATTTTCTTGATACCATGCCATGTTGAGTCTGGGGGTTAATAAGATTTAAGGATGGTAGTGTGATAAGTGAGGTTCAAAGGAGTTGTTAGTGCCCAAAATTGCATTAGAGTAATTGGGCCCTTGTCAATAAAAAGCTCAAGTCTAAGCTGGGTAAATATCAATGTTTTAGTGATTATCCCTAGTCTTGTCTCTATATATTCCTTTAGAAAGTTGAATTTCATGTTCACAATTTGCCAAAAAAACTATTGTGCTTTTCCCAAGTAAAAATTTTCTATCTCTTTGACCTCTCAGGCCTTTTGACATGAACACAATGCCCGACAGAAATAAATATATTGGACTTTTGTCTTGGATAAAATCCTCAAAGACTTATTTTTGTTAAACATTTTGTCCACTCAAAAAGCTCTGAAATAATTCCATACCTTGCCTTTCAACCTTAAATATTTTTGGATCATTTGTCTCATACTTTTTGTCTACAGCCAAAATTCCAAAGCGCACTTGCCCTTCAAACGATTCGCCTGCACAAAAGGTTTGAAGAATTTTTGGGATCATCTTGCCCTTGAAAAAGCTTCAAAGGAACTTTTATTTTAAACATTTTACCTTTGAAATATTCATAAAGGGCACTTTTTAAGGGTCATTTTGCCTTTGTAAAATGTTTGAAGGATTGTTTCCTTTGGGTACTTTGCCCTTGCAAAATTGTTCAAGACTTTATACAAAAGGTCCGAAGGGCTTTCTCTATAGATGAAGTACATTGTATATATCTCCAAAGGCATAACATGATTCGAATAAAGGTTTCATGGTGGGATGATTCACAATGAGAAGATAGAAGCATAGCTAAGCCTCTTTCTATGCATAATTTTATTGCCTTGTGTTCGAAGAAGAAGTTCTGGGGCCTCGAATAAAATTTCTGAGTTACACCCTCAACATGTTTTGGTGACTGAGGTGAGTAATTACTTTATAAATTAAATGAAAGACATGTGTCTATCTCAAGGGAATTTTATGAATATTTTTGGGGGTCAGAAGAATCTTGTACTCTTCCCTAAATGAAAAAAGCTAGTGCAAAGGTAAAAAGAGGCTGAGAGTTCAAGCTTAAGTCTAGGCTAAATATGTGGTAACTTCTCATGGATTTATAAGTTTTAGGCCCTTTTTGAAGATTGACCCACTTATATTTTGGAGGGCAAGGTGCAAAAAGTCTCCAAGGCTTGAATGCCTGAATATGCTAAGGAAGTGATGCCATGTGGTGGCTCCTTAGGCTCTCTTAGATTTTGGTCCCTTTTTAGAATTTGCCTCACTTACCTTTTAGTGGGCAAGGTTTAAAAGGTGCTCAAAGACTAGAATGCTTGAATTTTAAAGTTAAATAATGACATGTGGCATTCCTACATCCCATGAAGAGTTCGAGGCATATTACACCATTGTACCAAAGGAAAGTAACGAGTGAAAAAGTATAGAAGTACCAAAGGGCCCAAAAAAGTACCATGATGTAATTTCCACTTATATAGGTCCATGTGTTAGAAGGAGGATCATCCAATATAAGATAAATATTATCACCTTCCCTCTCTTTTTTTAAATGAAGCTTAAGTAATTAATGAGGGTAGTTGGTGAGTAGCCATTATGCTTTGAAGCATTAATAGAAACCCTAATTTAAAAATTAAAAGGATTATAACTAAGGCATTTTTCTTCATTTGCATTTACCCTTTGCATTTAGAGCTTTTGTTTATGCCTTGAAGCTATTTGTGTTCCCTAGCTAAGTACAACACAAGGACCTGATTACGATGAGTTCTTCATAGATTTTTAGATTCCATTATGTGCCACCTTCCAAATTAATAGTACGTGTTCTTGTAGCTCCTTGTGTTGTGTTATTTGAGAGGATTTCAAAATTATTTCATGGGTTGTTTGAGTGAAGGGTTTATCAAAATTCAAAGTATGCACTAGAAATCTAGGGAAGAAATGGCAACATCCTCAACTTCTATGAAGGGCATCATTATCTCTATCTTGGATGGGATTAAGGATACAAATGTCATGAGGTTAGATTTTGTGGCCCTATTTAATTTATTTCAATGGATAGACCCCATCCCAATGGTTGTTAATGTTAGCGTGAGTTATAATGCCTTTGTAGTAGCATTCCCCTTGGCTGCTTCATACCTAGAATTGATTATTGCACGTGTTCAAGTGTACTAACCAAACACTAGAACTATTATCAATAGTAGCCATTTAATTGTCTATTATTTTACACCTATGTACCTCAACACCATGCTCAGAATTCCTCTCTAGCCAGAAATTATTACACTCACCATGGAAGAATGTTAGGAATACATGGAGAAAAATGATAAAGCAATTTGGGATATTATCAAAACTTGTTGGCTGGCCAAGAAGAGATATAAGGTCTCTAAGATGTCCAAAATTCTAAAGCTAGGGGAATTTAATGAACTACCCTAGTACATCATCATCATCGCTGCCAAGATATATGGTGTGCCCATCATGAAAAAGTTTGAGCCCTAGATGTTCCTAGTCCTAGTCTGGGTGTTGGAAAAGTAGAAGAAGCTAGACTGGGCCACCATTCTTAGTGACAATCTACATAGTCAAATGATATATCTCTAGGCTACAATTCTTTCAAAAGAGGCATTCATAGGTACATTCTACATGTCCTCTTATTTAATGTACAACCTGGTGCATAATAGAACATTCTAGGGGCTCATCAAGAACCCCAATGGAATGAGAATTTATTATATATATCTATAAATCACCATGGATGGTTTCAAGAAGAACTTTTTTAGGGTGTACATTTGATTCTTAAACATTATGATGTCTTATTTCCTTTGAAAAACCTTAATATAATGTCCAGGGTGCCCAAGGAGATAATTGAAAAATATAGCACCTTTTACATTCAATTTAGGACATTCACATATATCAGGGTAAGTTTTTACTCAGGGTACCCGCATAAATTGCCAAGGTACCTAGATGATAAATTCATAGTAATGGAGCTAGGCTAATATATGGTACCCCTACATAAAATGATAGCAGCCAAAAATATAAATAACCCTTTCAAATTTTTAGTTGTAATTGGATACTATTCATGCCCTTTGGTTGTTAAAGCAAAGGGATTAAAATAATAAATAGGCCAATATGCAATTGATAAAATGCCACCCAGACCTAATTATGACATTAGGTGGCTAGTGAACATGGCAACCAATGTAATTTTACACTAATCACATTATGAATACATATGGTCTGACTACACCATCGAATAAGATGTAAAGAAATTAGATTACATGAGGTTGATAGTACAGGAGGTCATTACCTACAACATCACCCCCATCCCTAAATACATGGTAGATGATAAAATGACACTATCCTCAGTGTATACCATAACCAATATTGAAGCCCAGGCCATCTCATAGGTAGACCTCAATCCATAGGAGAATGATTCCATCCCTTAGAGAGCATTTTCAATAATGAGAACCTTTAGGTGGTTGAAGGAACATGGGGTTGACCTTAGTGTGTATGACACCCCTACCCTCCAAGATCTCAAACACGTGAAGGAACTAAGAGGATTTCTCCTAGAATACAACATTGATCTTACAACTCCACCTCTAGTAGTAAAAGGGAAGTGGAAATGCAAGGTCGGTGATGTTGATTTCACCAAGCTAGTCAATGTGGAGTTGATAATAGTAAGACAGTCTAAGGCTGGATTATCATTCTCAAAGATAACAAGCTTGGCATAAAATTGGGATAAAATTATTATGATGAAACTTACATTGGCAAGTGCCACCCCTATATCCATTTTAAAAGAGGGAACACTAATAATTCCAACCATTCCAGCATCCATCCGCATGGCCAATCCAGTGAATGTTCCACCTCCTCTACCAATGTAACAAGTAGCAACTACCCATCCCCCAAATATATATTCAAAGAAGAAAGGAGGGGAGGAAGAAGGAGAGCATCCTAAATAAAGGAGAGTAAAGAAGGTTCTGAAACCTCCAAGTGGGTTCCCAGTGAAGAATAAGGTCATCTTTAAGGATCTACCTTCTAAGGAAGTCCCTATAAAGAGGAAGGAGGACTAGGCCTCATATGCCCAAAGGGTAAAGGATATGAGTGACAATGAGGATTCAGATGAAGTTAGGCCCATCACTGAGGTGATGAAGAAACATCATGATTTCACTCCTTTGCAAGTAAGGACTAGACAAATAACTCCAAGGGAAAGACCTCAGACCCTATTGAAAGCCCCAATGATGGTTTTATCTATAAAAGAGGGTCCCTTGGGAGCAGAGAGCAAAGGTGATGATAAATATATCCTAATCTCAAGTGATCCTTTGTCTTCTGATGATTTTGTATAGGTCGGCATTGAGGTAACTACACAAGCTTAGGCCCCTCAAGAAAAATAAACCATATCATCAAATATAGAAACATTCATTGATAATGTCATCATGCAGCCACTAGACCAAGGTGATCAAGGTGGAGCTGAGGATTTAAATAGGTATGATGATAAAGCTAAAGAAGAGCTAGAGTAGAGAATTTAAGGTGACACTATTTCTAAGGTGGTGGTTGATTAAGAAGGCTTACAAGTAGTTCTATAGGTACCACAAGATGTCCCTTCCCTTCCAAAGGTGTCAATTCCAGCATCGAAGGAGAAGGTGAGTGCAAAGGAAAGTGGTGGAGAAAACCTGTAAATGGGTACCCCCATCCATATAGAATCAAGTAAGGACTTTGATGACCCAAACAATTAAGGAGGTCACTTCTAGAAGTTTTACTTCAATTAAAGTACCACAAAGTCTTCTCCCCTCACATCAGGGTTGATGATCGAGCACATAATAAAGGTCCTGACGCCATGACTGGTGAAGATTTACTTGAAGGTAGCAAGGACATCACCATAGCCTTGTCAATTCCTAAGGCCCAAGTAACTAAAGAGGGTGAAATGGATATGCATCCCTCCAAATAATTATCAAATCAGGGAAGTTCAATTGAATTATTGCTCAAAGGGTCTCATCAGTACAAGTCAAAGTGTGGAGTTTTGGAGTAGATTAAGCCTGATCTGGAATAGGAACATGGAGTGGATAAAGGTGGTGAGGATTAGGAGATTGATGAATACATTGAGAAATTTGTATTGAGCCTACAACCCACCCCTATGGCACTCCCTACATTGATCACTCCAATGACACCACCTTATACTATCTCGAGGCCAACATCAATGTCTACCACAACAATGGGATTCCAGACCACGACCCTTCTCTAGGTTGAATAATATTTCAAGGATAAAAAGGACATCATGAGAAATATTTGGGAGATTGATGTAATGAATATCAATCAAGCACATAAGGCCAAGCCCCCTAAAAAGGCCTGAACACATTCTAGGTTCACCTTCACCACTATAAGATAAATGAATGTGGAGATAGCCATCCCTCCACTAGGCACTTTGAAGAAGGATGCTCCCCTTAAGAGTTACTCTATTTATAGATATATTCTAGGGGAACCATCTAGGAATGAGCTAAAACATAGCTCACAAGTCTTAGCTAACATGATGGCCCACATAATAGATAAAGACAAGGCCACCATGGAGGAGTTGAAGGCAGAAAACTAAGCTATGATCTAGTACTTGAAAAAGTTACTGAGTGAGCCGAAAACAGTAACTCTAACTTATATTATGGCTTTAGGTCCTCTCCATCTCTCTTTTGCATCACTCTACTCCAATTGAATTAATTATTTGAAGACTAGATGATGAGTAACTGAAGACTAACAACAAGACTTGGGCACTAGGGTAGAATAAATAATCCACTCAACATTTAAATGCTTGAATGACATAGTCGAAAATAAAAGAGAGTGTGATGCCTAGATATTTTCCTATGAGGTAGACAATAAGAAATGGGAGGAAGCTCAATGGAAGGCAGAAAAGATCTATAAGATGAGCATAGATACTTTGATTATAAAGAAGATCATTACTCCAAATGATCATAAAAATCCTAAGGAATATCAAATAGAAATCAAGCATCATCTAATGATTCTCAAAGATGGCATCTTCGATCTAAAAGGAGAAGAACGTCCTCTCAAGACTGTGACAATAGAGATAGATGCCATGCTGAGGAGATTATAAGCCTTGATGGTGCAAATGATTTGGGGGAGGAGGTAGTGTGCATTACTCTGAAGAACCTCATTGATGTGCCACAAGAATCATTTGATGTCCATAAAATAAAGAAATTGGTGTCACTTGAGAAATCCTATGACCAACTCAAGGAACTCATTAGATGGAAGCAAACCACACTTCAATAGACTGCTACTTGGCTTGAAGAATATAGAGTCAAATTCATGTACCAAGCAAGCCCAGACTAAGGGATTCTCACCCCCATACTCAAATAATATAACAGATATAAAAATATTTTGGTGAAGGATTATATCATTTAGATTGAATCTAGAACCTAATTGAATATTTTAGTTTCTTTTGAGTTGGTGTCACTTCACCTTTCTCTTCACTTCCCTTTTCCCTTCTCTTCCCTTTTCTTTTCTCATTTCTCATAGGGAAACCATTGTAATTAACCCAATAGAGGCATGTCCCTTTCAAGGTAGTTTATGTAATCGTGTACATAAGAATGGGACATTTTGTTTTTTATAAAAGAAGACAAAGGTTTGTTTTATCTCCTGCAGGATCTACCTCTATGTAGATAACTAAAAATATTCTGCTGAGGTGGAGGATAAATTTTTCCATCATCATAGGAACACATGCATAATCTAAGGAATCATGTTTGTTACAAGATCTAACAAACTCTAGGCCTATGAAAGAATCTTCTAGTTGGAGCATCTTCGGGAATATGTTAGGCTTATCTTAGTTGTATAAGTAAAGGGGGTATGTCACTTTACAAGGGTCGATTAAATTTTTGAGTCAAGACATATAGCCTCAGAGATTTCTCACTATGTAAAACTTCTGGTGTCAAATGGATTTCCTATTTAAAATCACTGGCAAGTTTTGAGAGCTTTACATATGTCTCCCTTGTTATATAAATTTCTTACACTATGTTGATCTATTATTTTTCTCAATACACATTGTACTCATTTCCAATTCAAGTGATAAATGAAATTTTATTATGGTTTCCATTCTTTTTTTGTTGTTGAAATACAATGCCATGTTTTACATGCTTAATTGATTAGTGATCTGATGTATTCATCTTTATGGTGGTCATTTAGAGTGCATCTCTAGATTGTAAAATCCTTTCTACCTTGAGATTTGGGATTAAGGTGTTGATAGCCTATTTAAGGGTAGTCCTAGGCTCATGAATTCAACTAGAAGGATTTATTGAAGGATATCACCTATGTATGATTTTAGTTTCATTTGTGTTATATCTATGGTACATTTGTTGGTAAAGGAAACATATAAATTTACTTTAACTTCTTTGTGCTCATACGTTAACCCTCCACTTTTAATCTCCATTAACCGATCAGTTTTGTCCTACCCTATTAAACCATGCATACAATACGTCCTTTATGTATACAAAGTGTTGTTTTCCTCTGAACACATAAACATTGTTTACTTAGTATATGTTTGTATTTTATGTGTTCAAGATCAGCATTGAAATCTCTTGTGTAACCCTTTTTTGTTTAATATTATTTATAATGGAAGTTTTAATCATATCCATATCTGTCTTTAGTAGCTTATGTCTGATCTAGAACATTTGCTCATTCTATGTGACAACCCTTATCAGGTGGATTGAGCAATATTGGTTATGTTCTAGTCATATTTGATATTCCCTTGTGCCAATAATCCCCATGAATATTGAATTATATTATCCCTTTATGTGAGTGAATCTACCCCTGAGGTCCTCTCACCTTGGTTTAGACAAAACCAGAAGCAGCAGGGAACTGACCATACCCTTTATAGGTGCCTCCCAGTCATTTTTTACATTCGGTCCAATCATGATGTTAAACCCTCCCTAGCTACAATGAAATATTAAGTATGTTTTCCATATTTTCTTGAAATTATCATCAAAGTGTGCAAGGTTGAGTGGTAGAGGTGTATAATTGGGAACCAACATCATTTCTAGCACCATTGTTGGAGAGATCTCTTGTTACCTGTGATACCTGGAAAATTGCAAAGATCTATAAGTGTTTTGTTTATTTCATTCTCTATTGTTACTACATTAATTTTTTCATCTTTGTTTCATTAACATATTTTTAACTTTTCTAGGTGACCCCACTTGGAATGTTCACCTCCATGCTGTGAAAAGTTTTACAACACTTTTGGAATTGTTTTCAGTGTCTGAAAGTTTGCATTCTATTAGTTGTTACTTATGGTTTTATTTATTCTGGTCTAGAAGTTTTGCTTCTAGTGGAAACTCTATTACTTTAAGGTTAAAATATTGGTTTCTACTATATGTGTTCTTTTTTGTTTTGAATATTTTTCTTTAGATCTACAAATCTGGAGGGTACTAGGTCTTCCTGTCAGAAGAACCCATCTAAATAACTTGTCCTTGAGTTAAAAGCTCCATCTAGAAGGAGAAAAGTGTGAAATCCTATTGTAGGCTAAAGATAAGGAAATAAAGTAAGACCTAATTAGTTTTTTCCCCATTATATTTACCCCCTTTTCTCTAATATCCCTTTGGTTGAAGGATATCAAAGTGCCTCAAAGAAATCTGAGCTCCCTGCAAGTCAGGCTCCTTCTCTGCAAAGGAGTCTTTATCCTCTTCTAGGCCATTAAGGCTCTATTTTATTTATCCTCCTTCAAGTCCTCCCCATAGTATTCATTCTCAATAATCCCATAGTTCATCTTTATATTCAGATTCATAGATGCGATACCATGACCTGAGAAGGAGAATGTTGAATGTGGACAATGGCAATGATGGAGAGGAAGATCAAGGTCTTGCTAATAGATGTAGATCATTTGTGATCCCAAGGTTTAGACCTATCAACTTCAATGGTATGCCTAGTTTCCTTAATAAGGTCCCTATAAATATTAGAAATGTATTATTTAAGTTTCAAGGGAATAATGCAGTATCTACGGAACAGCATTTAAAAGCCTTTTTAAATATCATTGAAGATTATGAAATAGATCTAGAAGACATGTGTATAAAGATATTTTTGCACACACTTGAATATGAGGCCTAGGAGTGGTTTAAATCCCTCACCAATGGATCCATATACATATGGAAATCCATGATTGATGCATTTAAGATGCAATATGGTGATAGCATTGATCCTAGATTCTTGCTTGCCTAGTTTGAGAGCCTCAAGAAAAATCCTAACGAATGTGTGAAGGACTTCAATTCTAGTTTTAGTAAGGTATTGAGAAGGATACCAGAAGACATCAAACCTAGTGGTGTTGCTTCTTGGATTAAGTATTGTGATGCATTTGATAATAAAGCAGCCTATTATCTCATAGATAAGGCTCACACAAATTTGAAGATGGCTTTTAATTTGGCTATCCAAATAGAAAATAATATCAAAGTTATGGGTAATATTTTAAACAAGAAGGTTGATGTTAAGATGGTAAATCTTGAAAATCCTTAATCCTTCCACAAGAGTGTAGACCTAGAGGAAACTGTGATGACTCTAGCCACTACTATGAAAGAGATCTTCTACAAGTTGGTTAGAGCAGAAAAGGGGCTATCTCAAGGTTCTTCTAACTATGATGATAGGAGGGATCACAAGAGGGAAGAAAGGAATCATCCATGAGATTAGGGTTAAGGTAGGCTAGCTTTCCATGCTAGGAATAATGATAAGGGGAAGGTCTTGGCAAGGGATGATAAACATGAGAGAAACTAGAAATAGGGAGGTGGAAGGGAAGTAGTGGATCCTTTAGCTACCAAGCTCAATACAGTTGATTATGATATAAACTAGTGTGATAAGTGCCTCCTCCCTCACCTCCCATATAACACAACTGATGATGATGTTCAGAATGTAGAAGGATTTCAATTTTCATCTAACAAAGATGATATTTACATTGTTGAATTTTAAGACATAGAAAGTTACACCTTCCAAGAGAAAGTTGTGAGTGCTCCAAAGGTCCCTAATTATGAAGACATTCCATTGTATGAATGTTTTACCTTCCAAATTTCCAAACCAAATTTGATGGTTGCCTCTCCATCTACAGAGCTAATGAGCACTACCACTACTCAATATTTTTGGAGAGTGTGTGAAAAGGTAAGGGTCCCAACCCTAGCTTTCATTTATGAAGTAATATGATGCATGAATATGAATTACATGTTCATCATTTTGAGTTTGTAAGATCAATGATGAAAAATAAATATAGAAATTCTCTTCCATTGGTTAAGGACCAACAATTTATGATCCACATAGAAATTTCCCAAGAGGAGTATAATTTGAGAAGTAAAGATCAAAATACTCCTCTAAAAGATAAAGACTCTATTGTTCCTAAATTAAAGACTAAAGAAAAGGAGACTAAAGGAAATAAAGAGGTCTAAAATTCCACCAAGCCTAGTTTTGCACCTTACATTGCCAAGCCAAAAGGTGCCCATGCTAAGAATAAAACTCCTTTCTTGTCTATCATTCCCAAGAAGGATGAACCCAGGAAGCCTCCTTTGAAAAGTAAAGTTAAGAGTTTCATTTCTTCAACTTCTATTCCCCTGACTCTTAAAGGGTGTATCACAAATGGGAATGTTATAAGTTTACCTGCTAACACTCCTTTGCCCAAATATATTATTTGTGACTTGGCCCATGTTTTGAGTTAGTTGAAGGTCACAGTACTATTTCTGGAGCTGCTTAGAATTCTATAGCATAGGAGAAGAGATTTTGAATATTTAGGATTCATTGAGAATATCACTGCCAATGAGATTGTTGAAGTTGAACCTTCTCTCACTTTCCCTATAGAAGGTGTGAACACCTCAAAGTCCCTTGACCACCACTTAGAGTTGTATTTGGGAACAACATTGGTAGAAAGTCAAATGGATGTTGATCTGATCTACACCACCTTGCCGATTAATGGACTAATTATTCACAATTGCATGTATAACTATGGTGCATCCTATAACATTATACCACTAGTTATGTTGAATGAGCTTTGTATAAGGATAACTATAGCATATGGGCGATGCCTCACCATGGATTATAGAGAAATACCTATTATTGGTATGGTAAAAGGACTAGTGGTGTAGCTCGCACAATACCTCGGTAAGTTCTTGAGTATGGACATTGTTGTTGTAGACTATCCACTAAAATGGGGTATGTTACTATCAAAAAAATGAGGTACTAGTATGGGGGGTAGTTTTTAGATGTACTTGTCCTATGCCACTATACCTCTAAATCAGAATATGGTTCACCTAAACTAAGAACCACAAATGCTTCATGTCTAGGAAGATCCCATGTACCAATTGAATGAAGTGTTGTATGTGGATACAAACATTATGAATTTCATAGGGAGTGTTGAGTACATGGAAACACCTCATAAATATGGTATTGCTTATGAAAACTCTATCTAGACAATGCATTTTTATAGAGCATGTTCAAACATTGGAAATGGAGCTGAGGTTGACTTTTATGTCCCTAATGGCCAGGTTTACAAATACTCCTTCCAATTGTCCTTTGAGTGCACAAATAATGTCACAAAATATGAAGCACTCTTAGTTGGCCTCTAGATTACCCATGAATATGGATTTAAGATGTTGTTGGTTAAGGTCAATTCAAAACTAGTAGTGAAATAGATCTGAGCTATTTACACCATGAAAGAGAAAAGATTGAAGTAATACCAAAATGTTGTATGGGATTGCTTGGGATGGTTTGATGCTTTCAATATTGAATATCATGCCTAAGTTTTTAATCATATAATAGATATGCTTGCGAAGATGGATATTGTCATGTCCCCTTTTCAGTTGACATATTTAGAGTTGATGATTAGCCTATTATACGACCTTTGTAGGCTGTTAGGATGGATAGAGGGTCATGATGGAGCTTGGCTTGGCTTCGACTAGCACAATTTTCTCAGTTGGCATTCATTCAGGGTCTTTCAGACATGTTTGTCTGAGCTCCTATTATTTAGGGACTTCTGACATGTAGTGGAGCACCCTTGTTTTGGTATGGTCATGTGTAGAATCACTCCTTGATTCACCAGCTTCAGTCAGTTCGAGGATCGGACATATATTGAGGGAGATATTAATATTTGATTGATTTAATTAAATATTAATTATTTTAGCATATTTTCATTATGAAACCCTAATTAGGGCAAGCACACTTTCTAGAAGATATAAGGGTTTCTTATTGGAGAGAGGCCATATGATATAATTATGATTATTGATTATTGATATTGAAGATTTTGCTAAGGATTTTTCCTGAGAAGACTGAGCTAAGGGTTCCAATATTCTATCTGCATTGGAGAACGTCCACTCTTCAGTGTGTGCAATTCAGAAGCTGTGAGATATCAGCTGATCTATTGCCAAATTGAGAGATAGCTTCATATAGAAGTTATCATAGAGGTTTACAGGTATTTCTTTCATTAGTTTTTGATTTAGAAAATTATACAAATAGAGATCTTCAGATCAGGTGTTCAGCATTCAGGCCGCACTAGATTCTATTTGCTCCTGTATGGAATCTATATAGATCTGTGCAAATCTATACCATTCTATAGTAGGCTAGACAGCACTGTAGGGGACCCATAGACCGACATCGGCATCCCAGTGACCGACATCAGCCGACTTCATACTGATGTCGGCAGAGTAGCTGACCGACAGTGACCGACGCTGACAGTATATCGACCGACGATGGCAGTATAACCGACGTCGATGACTATGTTTTCACACAGTGACTCGAGCCATTCCAGATTCAAGTTTTATTTCTAGTTTGTATAAAAACCAAGTTTTGAAGACTATATTTTTATATTATTTTATATGCATGACAGAGATTGAATATTGTAATCGTCTAGAAGGATAATAAGATCATTGATTTGCCAGTTAAGAGATTATACTATTGTTTATTTATCTATTTGAATTTATCTCCAAAATCACATCTTTATTCATGCAAAAAACAAAAAAATCAAAATACACAAAAAAGCAATTCAAAATATCCAGTTTCAAAATTCAAGGGAAATAGGGGATACTACAGTGGTATCAGAGCTAAATTTTGCCATCCTGTTTGGTAGATTAGACATTGAATCGGCTAGCTAATCATGATTACTTCAAGTAATCAGACACAATGGGACAAGGATATGGAGATGCTTGAACAAGTTGGTTGAACACTAGAGGAGAATGAATGAATTTCTTTCAGACCCTATAATAAAATCCAAATTAGTACGGTGTATGACATCCATTTTGAGAGGGTCCACATCACAACACAAAAAGATAGAGAAACAAGAGGTCTCTATAGGTGAAGTTAATCATTTACTTAGTGGAGCAGCCACTAGTGTTGTGACTACACATGATGGAGACATTTTACAACTGCAAGATATCATTACTAATTTGTTTGAGGATAGTAGCATGTCCCATGATTCTCATGAGATGGTTTTAGCCGTAGCTTCTTCAGAGTTAGATGAGGATGAGTTTGATGCTTGCATTCAAAGTGTGGAGGTGTACTCAGATGTTAGTACACTGAGAGTTGATGATCTCTCAGATATGGTAGAGTCTATAGAAGATTCCTAGGATCTGATTATTGCAGATGACACTGGGGAGAATGTAGTGGACAGTTTTGAAGACTTAGTTTCACTGGTAGTTTCTTTCAGTACGAAGGAGTTGGATAGCGATGCTACAGTTTTTGATACTCTATATGTTGATATGAGCTTTGGAGTTGATTCACAAAGTATGGATGGTAGTACTCCAGAGGTCAGTGATTTTGAGTCTACTCTTTTAGACCATGCATCAGAGGAAGATTGTAGGAGACAATCTAGCCAGTGCCATCATGTGTCTAGTCAGCTGAGAGTTAGTGAGTGAGACATTGTTATCGCTTGTGAGCATTTTGATGTTGCTCATCAATTATTAGCAGTTTATGGATGGGGTTCTCCTACTAGTGATGAGTAGGGAGGCAATTATTTTTCCTTGATAGAGATCCACTCTTTATGGGATGCTATCCAAATTTTGAGACAGGATTATATGCAGTTGGTAGCCGACAGAGATTATCTTATGGAGTGGGGCAGCACGGCGTATGATGCATTATTGACCAAGGAAGATAAGGTGAGTGAGTTTACTCAGTAGCTTGAGGTGACTTTTGAGATTATTGAGAGTACATAGTTGGCTTATGAGGAGTCACAGTTTCATTTGGCTGAGGTGACTGTAGAGTCAGAGCATTTGCGGTCTTTACCAGCCCCAGACTCAGTGCATTTGTATATTGAGGTGGTTGGTGGTGAGTACGTTCCTGAAGTTGTTGCTAAGGGATGTGTTGTTGGGGTTGACACACATGTTCAAGATTTGGGAGTACCTGGTCTTGATGAGTTTGGGATACCAGTGGAGTCGAGTCTCCAAATTGATTCTTCTCACACAAATGACAGTGTGGTACAGTTGGTTGTGCCACCTTTACAGAGGGATCAGTTGTGGTGTGCGGGGGAGTATGTTGATGCTTCTGCATATAATTTTTATTGTACTAAATCATTCATGGAGTATTTTCTGGATAGTGCAGGTGTTTTTTTGGACTCGCATAAAGTGATAGAAGGTGTTCTCATTCGAGGTACTAGTGCTATTAGTAGATGGGGTGGAGAGATTATAGTGATCCTTTCTACTATACTACCTCACAGGGATTTTGAGGTGGGGTTTGTTGAGTGGGTTCCACAGGGTCCTATCTAGCCTATAGCTACTCGAAGTCAGAGATTGGAGCCATCTATTGATTCCTAGTTCGGTAATAGTGAGCCAGTAGCAGAGTTTGGGGGTTCCTACTGGCATTATACGATGGGGTATGCTCATTATTTTTCTTTTGACCCAGAGATAGTAGATTTGATTTCACACAGGTGTAGATCAGCTCCATTTTCTTACCATCCATTATGGGATGGATTGGCACCATCTTTTGTAGATGGAATTGGTAGTTGCAAGTTACATAGCCTGCAGTATCGACACATCTAGGGCAGTTGTGATTTTAGAGATTGGGCGAGTTGCAGTCGCCAGTTTGTTTGTGGATTCCTCTTGGTTATATTTCAGAGGATATTGTAAGAGCTTGCATTGATTGTCATCAATATAGATCATGACTATATTTGGGATCTAGGTGGATTGATTAGTTTGTTGTTTTGAGATTGCTTGGGGACAAGCAATTTTAGGAGGGGCAGATTGTCATGTCCCCTTTTCAGTTGACGTCTTTAGAGTTGATGATTAGCCTATTATGTGACCTTCGTAGGCTGATAGGATGGATAGAGGGTCATGATGGAGCTTGGCTTGGCTTCAACTAGCATAATTTTCTCAGTTGGCATTCATTTAGGGTCTTTTAGACACATTTGTTTGAGCTCCTATTATTTAGGGACTTCTGACATGTAGCAGAGCACCCTTGTTTTGGTATGGTCATGTGCGGAATCGCTCCCTAATTCACTAGCTTTAGTCGGTTTGAGGATTAGACATATATTGAGGGAGATATTAATATTTGATTGATTTAATTAAATATTAATTATTTTAGCATATTTTCATTATGAAACCCTAATTAGGGCAAGCACACTTTTTAGAAGATATAAGGGTTTCTTATTGGAGAGAGGCCATATGATATAATTATGATTATTGATTATTGATATTGAAGATTTTGCTAAGGATTTTTCCTAAGAAGACTGAGCCAAGGGTTCTAGTATTCTATCTGCATTGGAGAATGTCCACTCTTCAGTGTGTGTAATTCAGAAGCTATGAGATATCAACTGATCTATTGCCAAATTGAGAGATAGCTTCATACAGAAGTTATCATAGAGGTTTATAGGTATTTTTTTCATTAGTTTTTTATTTAGAAAATTATACAGATAGAGATCTTCAGATTAGGTGTTTAGCATTCAGGCCACACTAGATTCTATTTGCTCCTGTACATAATCTGTATAGATCTGTGTAAATCCGTACCATTTTGCAGCAGGTCGGATAGCACCACAGGGGACCCATAGACTGACATCGGCATCCCAGTGACCGACATCGGCTGACTTCATACCAATGTCGGTAGAGCAGCTGATCGACAGTGACTGATGCTGACAGTATATCGATTGATGATGGTAGTATAATCGATGTCGGTGATTGTGTTTTCACACAGTGACCCATGCCATTCCAGATTCAAGTTTTATTTCTAGTTTGTGGAAAAACCAAGCTTTGAAGACTATATTTTTATATTATTTTATATGCATGACAGAGATTGAATATTGTAATCATCTAGAAGGATAATAAGATCATTGATTTGCCAGTTAAGAGATTATACTGCTATTTATTTATCTATTTGAATTTATCTCCAAAATCGCATCTTTATTCATGCAAAAAACAAAAAAATTAGAATACACAAAAAAAGCAATTCAAAATATCCAGTTTCAGAATTCAAGGGAAACAGGGGATACTACAGATATAGAGTTTAATTTTGAACATAAAAATCCCTCTTGTGAGTATGAGTTTGAGGTATTGGTAAGGCCTTTTATCCTAGACAACATTGATCATTGTCCAGTCTTTGAAAATGATGATCAAATAAGAAGGTTTCTATGTTGTATAGATGAGTTTAAATGAACCATTAAAGACTTAAACTCCATGGTATATATATATGATGAAAAATAAACCTTATATGGAAAGGAAATTATCTAGTTAAAGACTAATACTATCCCTAGAAGATTGGTTGGTCTAGAAGCATCCTTTGATGGAGCTGACAGAGTCAAATCTAGAAATATTTCTATATCAAATGATTTATTTGAGATTAATATTAGGATAAAGGAGAATCCAAGGAATATTTGGCTTGGTACTCACCTAAGAAATAAGGAGAAAGAAGCATTCATTAGGTTGTTGAGAAAATACCAAGACTGTTTAGCATGGTCATACTCAGAGCTGAAGGCTTATACGGAAGACTTGTTCTAGCATGTTATCCCCTCCACCCTGATACAAAACAATTCCACTAAAAGTAGAGACCTATCAATCCCATCTTGGCCACCAAAATTTAGGAAAATTTGAAGAAATTAAGGGACGATAAGATCATTCAACCCATCAGGTATTCATCATGGGTGGTAAATCTAGTCCCTATTAGAAAGGATAATGGAGATATCTGACTCTATGTTGATTTTTTAAACTTGAATAAGGCTTCACTAAAGGACAAATATCAATTGCCTAACATGGACAACATGCTCTAAGATGTTATTGGGTCTAAGCTATTATCAAGTCTAGATGGATTTTTTGGTTATAAACAGGTAGGCATGAATGAATCTGAAAGGTCTAAGATTACTTTCACTACCCCATAGGGAACTTATATATATGTTTAAATGCCTTTTGGCTTAATGAATGTAGGTGCCACCTTCTAGAGAGTAATGGATTTGTCCTTCTCTATATTAATCAACCAACTCATTATTGTATAATAGGATGATGTTATAGTGTACTCCAAAAAATGAGATGACCACTTGGTGCATTTTGAATACATGCTTATCACATACAGGGAGTTTGGAATCTCCGTAAATCAGAGGAAGTGCCACTTTAGATTAAAAAAGACAAATCTACTTGGGCACATTGTGTCTCTGAAAGGTGTCATGATAGACCCTGAAAGGGTAGAGTTTATCGTTAAAGTACCCATCCCAAAAACCAAGAAAGGTATCCAATCTTTCTTTGGCCAGATCAATTTTTTTATGAGGTTTGTTTCCAACTTTGTAGAGTTTACTCTGCCTATCACTTCAATGTTGAAGAAGAATCAAATTTAAAGTGGGAGGAGAAAGCTACTCAATCATTTTGGGACAACAATGTAGCTTTGAAAACTACCCCAGTGCTTGTTAGTCCTAATTAAAGAAAATATTTCTAGATATTTTCATTTGCCTCCAAACATACTATTGCCATAGTGCTAATACAAAAGAATGATGAGGGTCATGATCAGCCAATTTCCTATTTTAAAAGGCATTGTAGGGATTTGAAATAAAGTATACCATAATGGAAGAAAAAGCCTTTTCTCTTTTAAAGGTTGTCAAACAGTTCAGATCCTACATTCTGAGTTCTAAAATTATGGCCTATGTTCCTCACATTATGATGAAGGACATATTAACTTAGAATGAGACTACTAAAAAAATATGTTGATGGGTCAACAAACTTAAATAATATGACCTAGAGATATAAACTACTTATTCATTCAGAGGAATGTGTCTCACCAAGTTGATGACTGAAACCAACTTACAAGTTGTAGAAGTGAATAATGTAGAAGGAGTGATTAATAGCCCTGAATCTAAGTAATGCCAATCTTCATGGTAGGAATACATAGTCTATTATTTGAAGACCCTAAATTATCCTTTCTATTTAGAAAAAAATTAAAGGAGGATGATAAAGTTAGTATCTCAAAAGTATCTTCTATTACAAGATGATCTATCTTGGAAGAACCCGGATGGTGTCCTCTTGAGATGTTTAGTGGAAAGTGAGATTTCTTCACTAGTCACAAAGCTTCATAGTGGTGTGTGTGGTGGTCACTTTGCTCCTAAATGCACTGCACACAAAATTATGAGGTCCAAGTATTAGTGGCCCACAATATTCAAAGATGTTATTTCCATGGTAAGAACATGTGAAGAGTGTCAGTAGTTATATGGGAGAATGAAAGAATCTAGATTACTCCCCTTATAATCAATTTCTATTGAGGGACCTTTTAGGCAATTAGGAATGGACTTCATGGATGAAATATCAAATGCTTCAAGTATTGGTCACAAATAGATCTTAGTGGCTACTGATTATTTCAAAAAATAAGTTGAAGTAATCCCCGCCAGAAGATCATCCCATCAAGTAGTCATTGATTTCCTTTTAAATAATGTGATTTGTCAATTTAGAGTGCCAATTAAAATTGTATGTGACAATTCCATGTTCTTTAGATACAAATAGTTAGTTGCATTATGTGAAGATTATGGGTTTGATCTAGCATATGCCTCCAATCATAATCCATAAGGAAATGGGCAGGCTAAGTCTAGTAATAATAATTTATTGAAAATCGTTAGAAATATTGTAGATGCTAACAAAGGAAATGGCATGAATAGTTGAATTTTTTTTTTTTGGGTTGACAGGTTAACTCCAAAGAGGTCTACTAGAAAAATCCCCCTTGATCTTGTTTATGAACCTCAAGTTTTTTTACCCCTAAATCTCCAGTTAACTACGTACCAATTCATGCAACAGATAGTCAAGGATGAAGAAGAAATGAACCACTATGAGGAAACGATCAAATATATCACAACACTTGATAATTCTCATATAAAATCTCATGAAAAGCATTTGAAATTGAAGGAAAGGCTAAAAAGTAATTTTGACAAGAAGGCCACCCCAAGAGCCTTTCAAATTGGTGATTTGGTCTTACTCTAGGATAGCAGACATGAGGACAAGGGAAAACATGGAAAAATTAATTCCCTATGGATGGTTCCTACACCATGGATTATCAGATAGGGAACCACACATTTTATCTCAAAGATATTGGTGGATAAATCCTAAAATTTCCAGATAATGGTAGACACCTCAAGCATTTTCTATATTGTGTTGATGCTAGCCAATGTAAATAGGTACATGTTGTAAAGTCCATATTTTTTTATGGTCCTATTGTGGCTTGTGTTTATACAATTTTTGTCTTTCCTTTTCCTTCTTTATTATCTTCAAATGCCTTGTTATAAGTTTGATCACCTATGGTCTGTTTTTCCTTGCCTCTATCATAAAATATTTTGACTTTGTGGCCCAATGGATAGGCATCTAGCTTGGTGTTCTTTGTGTACCCACTGGGGGTACCAGTCCCCAAAAAAGAGCCTATGTTAGTTCCCAAAATTTCACTAGATTAAGTTGGCCCTTGTTAGTAAAATGCCCAAGTTTAAACTAGGTGAATATCAATGTTTTAGTCACTAGCCCCAGTCCTGTCTCTATATATTCCTTCGAAAGGTTGAAGTTCATGTTCATAATTTGACAAAAAAATTATTACACTTTTGCCAAGTAAAAATGTTATGTCCCTTTGACCTTTCAAGACTTTTGGCATGAGCACAATGCTCGATGGAATTAAATCTTTAAGACTTTGTCTTGGATAAAATCCCCAAAGACTTATTTTTATCAGACATTTTGTCCACTTTAAAAGCTTTGAAAGAAGTCCATACCTTGCCTTTTGATCTTAAATGTTTTTGGATCATTTGTCTCAAACTTTTAATCCATGGCCAAAATTCCAAAGGGAACTTTCCTTTCAAATGATTCACCCACATAAAATGCCCAAAGAATTTTTGGGATCATCTTGCCCTTACAAAATCTTCAAAGGAACTTTTCCCTCGGGCATTTTACATTTGCCATATTCTTTAAGGGCACCTTTGAAGGGTCATTTTGCCTTTGAATACTATTTACAAAAGGTCTGAAGGGCATTCTCTAAGGATTAAGGACATTCTCTATAGCTTTGAAGGAATAACATGGTTCAACTAAAGGTTTCATGGCAGGATGATTCACAGTGAGAAGATAGAAGCATAGCCAAGCCTCTTTCCATGCATAGTTTTGTTGCCTTGTATTCAAAGAAGAAATTCTAGGGCCCCAGATGAAATTGTCAATTTGTACCGTCAACATGTTTTGGTAACTAAGGTGAGGAATTTCCCAATGAACCAAATGAAGGATATGTGTCTATCTCAAGGGACTTCTATGAATATTATCAGGGGTCAGGAGAATCTTGCACTCTTCTATAAATGAAGAAGGCTAGTGCAAAGGTAAAAAGAGGTCGAGAGTCCAGGCTTAAGTCTAAGTTGGACATGTTGCATCGTCTTAGGGATTTATAATTTTTGGGCCTTTTTTGAAGATTGACCCACTTATATTTTGGTGGGCAAGGTATAAAAAGTCTCCAGGGCTCGAATGCTTAAATGTGCTAAAGAAGTGATGCCACATGGCATCTCCTTGAGGTCTCTTAGATTTTGGTCCCTTTTTGGAATTTTCCTCACTTACCTTTTCATGGGAAAGGTTCAAAAGGTCCTCAAAGACCTAAATTCCTAGATTTTAAATTTAAATAATGACACGTGATGTTTCTACATCCCATGAAGAATTTGAGGCATATTGTACCACTGCACCAAAGGAAAGTAATGAGTGAAAACGTGCAAAAGTCCTTGAGGGCATAAAAAGGTACCATGATGTAATTTCCACTTATATAGGTCCACATGTTATAAGGAGGATCTCCTAACATAAGATAAAGATTATCACCTTCCCTCTCTTTCTTCAAATGAAGCTTAAGTAATTAAGGAGGATAGTTGGCAAATAGCCATTGTACTTCAAAGCAATAATGACAACCCTAATTTCAAAATACAAAGGATTATAACTAAGGCATTTGTCTTTATTTATGTTTACCCTTTGCATTCATAGCATCCATTTGTGCCTTTGAACTATTTGTGTTGCCTAGCTAATTACAGCATGAGGACATGATTACGATGAGTTTTTCATGTATTCTTAGCTTCCATTATGTGCCACCCTTTGGATTAATAGTAAGTGTTCTTTCATCTCCTTGCATTGCATTATTTGAGAGGATTTTAAAAGTATTGTGAGGGTTTTTTGAGTGAAGGTTTTGTCAAAATTTAAAGTATTTCACTAGAAATCTAGGAAAGAAATGGTGTCATCCTCGACTTCTGTGAAAGGCATCATTATCTCTATCTTAGATGGGATTAAGGATATAGATGTCATGGGGTTAGATTTTATGACCTTGTTGAATGTCTTGTAATGGTCAAACCCCCTCCCAGTGGTTGTTAATTTTGACACAAGTTACATCACCCCTACGATAACATTCCCCCTGGCTAATCCATACCCAAAATTGATTATTACATGTACTCAGGTGTAGCAACCATAAATAATAACCATTTTCAATGATATTCATTTAATTTTCTATTCTTTCACCCATGTGGCCCTTAGAACCATGCTCAAAATTCCTCCCTAGCCATAAATCATTACACTCACCATGGAGGAATGGCAAAAATATGTAGAGAAAAATGACAAGGTAATTTAGGACATTGTCAATGATTACTGGCTAGCCAAGAAGAGACAGAAGGTCTCTAAGATGTCCAAAAGTCTGAAGCTAGGGGAATTTAATGAACTACCCTAGTACATCATCACCATGGCCACTAATATATATGGGGTGCCCACCATGGAAAATTTTGAGCCCTAGATGTTCCTCATCCTAATCTACGTGTTGGAAAGGTAGAAGAAGCTAGATTGGGCCACTATCCTCAGTGATAATCTACATAGGTAGATGATGTATCTCTAGGATATAATTATTTCAAAATAGGCATTCATAAGTGCAATCTACATGTCCTCTTATTTAATTTACATCCTGATGCATAACAAGAACATTCTAGGGGCTCACTAAGAACCCCAATAGAATGAGAATTTCTGAGATATACCTAGAAATCACCATGGATGGTTTCAAGAATAAATTTTTTAGGGTGTACATTTACTTCTTCAACATTATGATGAGTGTCTTCTTTCCTTTAAAAAACCTCAAAAAAATGTCCAAAGCAGCCAAGGAGATAATTGAAAAATATGTTGTCTCTTACATTCAATTCAGGGCATTCACAAATGTCAAGGTAAGTGGTTATTCAAGGTGCCTGCATAAATTACCAAGGTACCTCGATGATAAATTCATAGTAATTGAGTTGATCTGATAGATGGTGCCCCTACACAAAATGATAGTGGCCAAAAAGATAAATAACCCTTTCAAATTTTTAGTTGTAATTGGATACTATTCATTCCCTTTGGTTGTTAAATTGAAGGGATCGGAAAAAAAATGGGCCAATATACAATTGATAAAATGCCAGTCATACCCAATTATGACATTAGCTGGTTGGTGAACATGGAAACCAATGTAATTTTTCACCAATCACATTATAAAGACATCTAGTCTGACTACACCATTGAAGAGGATGTCAAGAAATTAGATTACATGAAGCTAATAGTATAGGAGGTCATTACCTACAACATCGCTCCCATCCCTAAAGACATGGTAGATGATAAGATGACACTATCCTCAATATATACCACAACTAATATTGAATCCCAAGGAATCTCATAGGCATACTTCAATGCACAAGAGAATGATTCCATCCCCTAGAGAGCATTTATAATTATGAGGAGAACCTTTAGGTGGCTAAAGTAACATGGGGTTGACCTTAGCGTGTATGACACCCCTACCCTCCAAGATTTCAGATAGGTTAAGTAACTAAGAGGATTTCTCCTATAATACAGTGTTGATCCTATAGATCCACCTCTATTATTAAAAAGGAATGGGAAATCTAAGCTTGGTGATGTTGATTTCACCAAGCCAGTTGATGTGAAGTTGATAACAGTAACACATTTTAAGGTTGGATTGTCTTTCTCACAGATAACAATCTTGGCATAAAATTAGCATAAAATTATTATAGGGGAAGTTACATTGGCTAGTATCAGCCCCATATCCATTTTAGGAGAGGGAGCACCAACAATGCCATCTATTCAAGTAGCCATCCCCATGGCCAATTAAGTGAATGTTTTGCTTGATCCACCAATGCAACAAGTAGCAGCTACCCATCCCCCAAAGATATATTCAAGGAAGAGAGGATGGGAGAAAGAAGGAGACCAACCCAAACAAAAGAGAGTAAAGAAGGCTTTGTAACCTCCAAGTGATGAAGAAGCAATGTACTTTCACTCTTATGCAAATAAGGACCAAGCAAAGAAATCCAAGAGAAAGACCTCAAACCTTGGTGAAAGCCCTAGTGATGGGTTTATCTATAGAAGAGGGTCCCTTGGGAGGAGAGAGCAAAGGTGATGAGAAAGATACCCTAAACTCAAATGATCCTTTATATTTTGATGATGGTGTACAGGTCAGTGTTCAGGTAGCTACACAAGCTCAAGTCCCTCAAGAAAATGAAACCATATCATTAGATATGGAAACTTTCATTGATAATGTCATCACCCAACCACCAAGCCAAAGTGATTAGGGTGGAGCTGAGGAGTTAAATAAATTTGATGATAAAGCCAAAGAAGAGCTAGAGTAGAGCATTCAAGGCACCACCATTTTTAAGGTGGTGATTGAGAAAGAAGGCTTATAGGTAGCTCTATAGGTACCACAATATGTCCTTTCCATTCTAAAGGTGTCGAGTCTAGCATCAGAGGAGAAGGTAAGTGCAAAGGAAGGTTGGAGAGCAAACTTGAAAATGGGTACCCCCACCCATATAGAAGCAAATAAGGAATTTGATGACCTAAATAAAGATGATAAGGAGGGAAATTTTGGAAGTGTTGCTTTAATTGAAGTACCATTAATTCTTCTCCCTTGTATCAAGGTCCATGACCCAACACATAATAAATGTCTTAAGGCCATGACAAGTGAAGAGTTGCCTAAAGGAAATAAGGACATCGCCATAGCCTTATCAATGCCTAAATCCCAAGCAAATAAAGAGGGTGAAATGACTATGTATCCCTCTAAAAAATCAGTAGAGTAGGGAAGTTCAATTTAATTGTTGTTCAAATGGTCTCATCAACCTAAGTTAGAGTGTGTAGTTTTGGAGTAGATTGAGCTAGACCTAAAATAGGAACATGTAGCAGATAAAGGTGGTGAGGAGTAAGAGAGTGATGAAAACATTGAGAAATTTGTATTGAGCCCACAACCCACTCCTATGGCACTCATTACATCGATCACTTCAATGACACCACCTTATATTATCTCAAGGCCAGCATCGATGTCCACCATAGTAATTAGATTTCAGATCAAGCCCCTTCTCTAGGTTGAAGAATAGGTCAAGGAGAAAAATGACATCATGAGCAATATTGGGGAGATTGATATAATGAAGATCACTCAGGCACATAAGGCTAAGCCCCCTAAAAAGGCCTAAACACTTTCCATGACCACCTTCACCACTACCAGAGAAAGGAATTTGGAGATAACCATCCCTCCACTTGGAAATTTAAATAAGGATGTTCCCCTTGAGATTTACTTTTTTTATAGCTACATTCTATGGGAGCCATCTAGGAATGAGCTAAAACATAGCTCATAAGTCTTTTATAATATGATGTCCCATAGAATGGATAAAGACAAGGCCACCATGGAGGAGTTGAAGGCAGAAAACCAAGCTATGATCCAATACTTAAAAAATTTATTGAGTGAGCCTAAGGTAGTAACTCCAATTGCTAGCATGGATCCAAGTCCTCTCCATCTCTCTTTTGCATCACTTGACTCCAGCCAAATTGATAATTTGAAGACCATAGGATGAACAATTGAAGACTAGAAATAAGACTTGGCACCAGGGTGGAATAAATAATTCACTTAGAAGTTAAATGCTTGAGTGACATAGTTGAAAATAAAAGAGAGTGTGATGCCCAGATGTTCTCCTATGAGGTAGACATCAAGAAATGGGAGGAAGATCAATGGAAGTCAAAAGAGATTTATAAGATGAGCATAGATGATTTGATTTCAAAGAAGATCATTACTCCAAATGATCATAAAACTCCCAAGGAATATCAAATAGAAATCAAGCATCATTTGATGATGCTCAAAGATGGCATCTTCGATTTGAAAGGAGAAGAATAGTCTCTCAAGACTGTGACAAGAGAGATAGATGTTACATTGAGGAAGATGGTGAGCCTTGATGGTGAAAATGATTTGGGGGAGGAGCCAATGTGCACTACTCTAAAAAACCTCATTGATGCACCACAAGAAACCTTTGATGTCCATAAAATAAAGCAATTAGTGTCACTTGAGAAACCCTGTGACCAACTCAAGGAACTAATTAGACAAAATCAATCCACACTTCAGTGGACTACTACCTAGATTGAAGAATATAAAGTCAAATTCAAATACCAATCAAGCCTAGACTAAGGGAGTCTCACCCCCATACTTGAGGAATATACCAAAAACAAAAATAAGTTGGCAAAATATTTTGTCATTCAATTTGATTCTAGAAGATAATTGAATATTTCAGTTTCTTTCAATCTGGTGCCACTTCACCTTTCTTTTCTCTTTCCATTTCTTCCCTTTCTTTTCTCATTTCCCATTGGGAAACCATTGCACTTCACCAGATAGTGTTATGTCCCTTTCAAGGTAGTTTTTCTAATCATGTACATAGGAAAGGGGCATTTTGTTTGTTATGCAAGAAGATAAAGGTTTGTTTTGTCTCTTGTAAGATCTGCCTCCATGTAGATAACTAAAAATATTCCACTGACGTGGAGGATCAATTTTTCTATCATCACAAAATCACACACATAATCCAAGGAATCATGTTTGTTACAAGGTCTAACAGACTACAGGCCCATGAAGGAATCTTCTAACTAGAGCATCTTTAGGAATATGCTAGGTTTAGTTTAGTTGTATAAGTAAATGGGGTATGTCCCTTTATAAGGTTCAATTAAATTTTTGAGTCAAGAGTTATATCCTCAAAGATTTCTCACTGTGTAAAACTTTTAGTGTCAAATTGATTTCCAATGTAAAATCATTGGCAAGCTTTGAGAGCATTACATATGTCTCCCTTGTTATAGAACTTATTTGCATTGTGTTGATCTATTATTTTGTTCAATACACATTGTACTCATTTCAAATTCAAGTGATAAATGAAATTTTCTTGTGGTTTCCATTCTCTTTCTATTGTTGAAATACAATGTCATTTTTTAAATGCTTAGTTGATTGGTGATCTGATGTATTCATCTTTATGGTGGTTATTTAGAGTGTGTGTGTGTATATATACATATATATATATATATATATATATATATATATATATATATATTATAAAATCCTTTCTACTTTGAGATTTGGGAGTAGGGTGTTGATAGCCTCTTTAAGGGTAGTCCTAGGCTCATGGATTAAACTAAAAGTTCTTTAAGGATATCACCTATGCATGATTTCAGTTTCATTTGTGTTAGATCTATGGTACATTTGTCGGTAAAGGCAACATAGTAGTTTAATTGAATTTCTTTATATTCATATGTTAATTCTCCTTTTTTAATATTCATTAACTGATAGTTTTTGTCCTACCCTATTTTACATTGCATATAATACATACTCTGCATATCCAAAGTGTTGTTTACTTGTGAATCCATAAACATTGTTTACTTAGTATATATTTGCATTTTGCATGTTAAATATCAGCATTACAATCTCTTGTTCAACCCTTTGTTGTTGATTATTTTTTATAATGGAAGTTGCAGTCATACCCATATTTGTCTTTAGTAGCTTATGTCTAGCCTAGAACATTTGCTAATTCTGTGTGGCAACCCTTTTTGGGTGGATTGAGTAGGCTTGGTTGTGTTCCAGTCAGATTTGTACTCCCTTGTGCCAACAGTCCCCATTAAGATTGAATTGTAGAATCCCTTCATGTGAGTGATGCTACCCCTTAGGTCCTCTAACCTTGGTTCAGGTAGAGCTAGACACTGCAGGGAACTAACCATACCCTTTTTAGGTTCCTCCTAATCATTTTCTATGTTAAGACTAGTCATGATGTTAAACCCTTCCCTGGATATAATGGCATATTAAGCAAGTTTTCTATCTTTACTTGCCACTCTCATCAAAGTGTGCAAGCCTGAGCAGTAGAGGTGTAAAACTAGAAACCAATAGGAGTTGATAAAGAATCATATAATAAGTCCCCATAATGGATCTTGGTTAGGTTTTTCATCCTTTTGATGCATTTCCATGAGAGCTACATTCACTTTCATGTCTTGATTTTTTACATTGATTTTTCAAATGTTTCCAATAGAGGGATCTTTATGTTTAGAATAAGACCTTATACTGAGATTTTGAGGATAATAAGGATTTAAGGGACTGTGTATTATAATTATTATTATGGGAAGATATTTTTGTATTGGTGCATGGTTTTTAGAGGAATATTCCATATTCATGGATTTTAGCCTTATAGAAGGATAAGGTCCCAATATGGATGTTTTAGTTCGAGGTGATGGCATAACCATTTTCCCTTTTTGATCCTGGTCAAAAGTAGTAGGGATATCCTCTCTAGGGAGCTCAATTATTATCAGTGGATGTTATAAGGATTTACCTCTTAGCACCCCAAGGCCTTTTTCTCCACTTCCTAAAACATTTCCCCTATTTTCCCTTTTATAGGATTGGGCTTGATCTAAGTTGTAAGAGAAGCTAGTTTTAGAACTAGTTGATGTAATGTAGTGAACATCTCAAGAGGGAGTGAGATAAAAGGAGTGATCATGTTACATAAAGGTTCGATAGTGACTAAAGGAGTATCATGTGTATTTTCTAGGATATTTAAACAAATATCCCCCTTGATATCCTTTATTTTTAATGGGTTGCCTTGAACAAGATTAGGTAGCATTTCTTTAGGAGTATCCCAAATAATGAGATTGTTATCAAAGGTTGTTGAAGCATAAAAACATAGTAAGGATGAGGATAGTAGTGAGATACTTCATGTGTGCAAAATAGTTTATCATAAAATAAAGGAAATTGGATGACAGAAATGTAAGATGTATTAATTATTTTATGTTATTGAGAAATTTAAGAACAACTAGTATTGTGTAAACTAAAATAATGCATTCAAAATAGTTTAGATAGAAAGTAACCAAGACATTACACATGAAATCCCATGAAATTAACATATACAAGAAATCATACAAGTAACCATAACTAGATAATCTCTATTGATCTCTTCTAAAAATGGAACCCCCTTCTTCTTACAAACAAAATTATATATAGATATTTCTAATCTATGACTATTCATCTTCTTCTCATACATGGAACCAAAAGTGGAATCTCTTCATATTATATCTTATTAAAACTCGTGAAGATAAGACAAAATAGGTTATACAATGATAAAATGAGTGCATAATGCACAAATATCCTATGTAACTTTAGAATCCACATTCTTCTACCAGCACTTTCCCAGACTTGTCTCATTCTGAAACAACATCATGGGATCTCTGAGAATGCCCAAATTATAGGAAGTTGAAAAAATGGTTGGACCAATAAGAGTCATAGTAATCACTTTGTTGGGTGAATATTTTGTCAACTAGCTAACTAGTGAGAAAAATAGGTCTCTTCAACCACAGCATAGGGAGATTGGTCGGCCCAGTGTGTAGGTTTACTACATTAGAGGTGGAAAAATATATCCTCTCATCAAGGGAGGTTCCCTATGAATATGCAGGAGCTATATGCTATATATATAAGCAAAAAATAACACTCAAGGGTAGGATAAGCCATCCATATCTCTTCTTTTAGAGATGATGTTCACAAAAAAATGAGAAAATCTTGGTGAAAACACTGAAGGCACTTCTCTTCTTTCAAAAGTGTTCTTGCAGGGGATAGCATGAGTTCTTTCAGGTAGTGACAAGTAACTAGTAACAGGGAGCAGTAACCAGCAGAATGAAGTGTAGCACAAAGTCTTCACTTTAGCTACCTAAAGAGTGAGATACGAAGGACAATGAGGGCACAAAGTCATCCCAAGGTCCTTTACACAGAAACAAAATATGAAGGATAATGAGGACACAAAGTCATTCCAAAATCCTTTACACAAGAATAGAAAGAAAACACTCTAAAGACAATTATGGGGGCACAAAGTCTCTCCATAGTTGGCTTCAAGACACCTTCCTGATCACTTCCACTAGTTTTACTTGTTAGATCAAATAAACAAGAACACATTCAGAATATAGACATAAGAACAATCTCCTAAAATGATACAAGCTATAACAGCAAAAAGTTTGCAAGTCACTTGCTTTCTCATTCAAATAAAATAATATGAACAACAATCTAAGCTCAAAGTCTCAGTATTCACCTTTCAATTTGGGCAAAGTTTTGCTTCTGGTAATGGGAAGATCTCCCTTAAAACAAACCAAGAGATTACAATATGTAGAGGCCAAGGAAGGCTTGGCACTTTGTCCCATGGAGTGGCCCATGCTACAATCAATGCCTTCAATGTGCCTTCAGTTCTATCTGGAGGGACCATGCCTAGAATAGTGCATTGCCTTAACTATGGCATGTCCATTCATCTAATATGTCTCTTCCTGAGTCTGGATCATCTGGTCTGTCCCCTCTGACATCTGCGTAGCTGTCCATTTTGCCTTTACTCCAAGTGAGACAAATAGGTAGAGCCTTCAATGTTTGTAGGCCAAAATATCTGCTTAGTGGACTGTTCCACCTACCAAATTACTTCTACACAAATATTTTTGGCTTTTCCATCTTTCTAATTTTGTCTTTTCTAGCTTTGTCTCTTCCTAGAATTTAAGCTCTTGGGGCTACGTTCCCAGCTTTATTGGCTCTTTACACTCCTCTCAGTAGTTCTTCCCTTTGGCACTTTAGCCTTCAAATGCATTGGGTTCCATGCTCAAGCCTTCAAAGATCAATGGTTATTTCATTACCACAAATTTGACATCTGTGGGCCTGTCATCGCTTGAAAGCCAACGGCTAGTTCACTTCCCTAAATTTGACGACTGCGAGTACGTCGCCAGACTTTTGGATCTCAACAACTAGTTCACAAAGTTCAACTTTGATGTCTGCAGGCCCATCACTTTCCTCAACAATTCCTTTAGCTTTGTCATTTGATCTTTCCCAGAGGGGACTTGGCCGTTGGGGCCTTGAGAAATGGTTTGCTTCCTTCAGCGAGAGCCTCCTGCAAGGGTACCTAACCTTCTAGATCCTTCAAGCAACCTTTAGGCTTTATTTCCTTCGGTGGACTTTTGTTGGTTCCTTTCCTTTGGATGAAAAGTCTGAAGGAATTCCTTCATTATTTCTTCCACCAATATTTTGCTTTCCATCAACATTTTGTCTTTACTTTATGTTTTTCCTTCGCTCGCTCAGCCTTTGAAATGGTCCACCTGCTCCCAGCCTGCCCTCCATAAGGGCTTTTTGACCTCCAAGGTTGCCTTTTGGAAAAGTTACAAGGGTCCATTTTGGCTCCAAAGTGCCCTCTGTAAGGGCACTTATCCTTCAAGCTCTTGGAAGACCCCTTTGAACTTCTTGATTGAAAAAATGGCTAAGTGTTAAACCCATTTCTTTCCTACAGAGTTCGTAAAAACCAACCTACAGAGCCTGTAGAAATGAGTTCATAGATCTAGGGGAGTCTGTAGATTTGAGCTTGCCTACAGAGTCCATAGAAGCCAAGTCCTTAGTTTTCTCTAGCTTTGAAAGAGTCCATAGAAATCTAGCTTGCAGAGTCTGTAGAAACCATTTGTGAAGTTTGTAGTTTGACCTGCAGAGTCCGTAGAACCATTTGTGAAGTTCGTAGTTTGACCTGTGGAGTTCATAGAACTAGGGGAGTTTGTAGATTTCTTCCTACAGAGTCCATAGATTTAAGCCTGTAGAGTCTGTAGATTTCTGAGAAAGCTTTGAAAAATGAACCTGAATGCTCAGAATAATTTTTGAAAGGGGAAGAGAGGATTTTGGTCTGTAGGACCAAAATAGTTCAAATGTTGTCCCAAAAATGAGTGATATTTTTGGGGGACAACACACTTAAAGCATCATTCTTGATTTTCACCTCTTGTGTACTACTTAGCTGCCCTTTTGGGTTTTCAACTAAGTAGCATACCAACCTGCCACCTTTTATGGGTTTTAATAGTCTGGCATAACCAGGGGGCCACCCTTTATGGGTTTTTAACCAACCTATCCCCACTTATCTTACTAAGTCTTACCCATTATAAAATTTTATACAAAATTTTCAAATTTTGTACTCTATATAGTACTAAACTCAAAGGTGGTGGTATGGATGCAAATGAAGGTTGAACGGAAGAGTCCTTCAATTAGGACTGACCAACCTTGTGTTGTGTGATCAGATCTTAGAGCTATGAAGGTGGCCTATAGCTAGGTGTATTCACAATCTACATAATTAAGCTAGTGAAAGGAGTCAAATCTATTTTATATGTGGT
Organism: Torreya grandis; assembly: GCA_037957365.1. Classification (NCBI taxonomy): domain Eukaryota; kingdom Viridiplantae; phylum Streptophyta; class Pinopsida; order Cupressales; family Taxaceae; genus Torreya; species Torreya grandis. Next base: position 4,183,728 of record JARHVA010000768.1, on the reverse strand, counting down.
TTAATCTAGCATCACTTCATGTATCTACTAGAGTAGTTTGCACAATGCAACATGATAGACAATGATCTACTTGAGTTCTACATCATCAGTGATACTTAATGTGGCCTTGGTGTTCTTAACTCTTGTCTAAATCTCTATGCTCAACTGATCTATCTTTTCTACATGTCTTCAAGCTTGGAGGCTAGTGAAAGAACTACATAAAAGTTGGATCTATCATTATATAAGGTTGTCATGCACATTATCCCTAGCATTTAATGATTTTAGAAGTTTTCTATCTTTCTCTTCCATAGTTTTAGTGTGGCAGCCTTTGTAAAGTCCATACTAGAACTGGTTAATGTAGTATCCAACTATTGCTTCCAATCAAGCAAGATATGTATGACCTGTTAGGCTTGAACTACAGTAATGTCAAGTATCCCTTGTTATTCCTCTAGAAAATTCATAAGTTTTACAACCTTGGCCTTGAAATCCTAGCCCAATGTTCTTAATGTGCATAGTTTCTATGATGTGCACCAATCTTTTGTTAACTCAAAGACAAGTGTCTTGAGCCTATGCTAGTCAAACATTACTTGGTCCCTGATCTCTCGAGTGACCAAATCCAAACAAGTATCCTAGATGAGTTTATTGCTTCATATAGTTGGGTATTCAACTTGATGTTCTCAACCTTAATTTTATCGACACGTTTCTCTAGCGAGGTGGATTTCTATGCGATGGACTCCTAGAATGTCATAGTGCCCTCCAACTGCTTCCTTAATGGTAACCTAGAAACATATAATGATGCTTCTTACTAAAGTGGGAAGGCTTCCAAAGTTCCTATAGTAACTAAAAGATCAGGGCATGGTATGGTCATGATTGGAAGAGAAAAGGTGGTGGAACATCATAGAGCTAGAGTCCTCCCAAAGGCAAAGTTGGCTTCTACTCACTTATTTTAGCTACAAATTTGTCTTCTTTTTGCACTAAGATGCTCCACCCCATCTTGTTGTTTTTGTTCAAGCACTTATTTTTGCTTTGCCTAGGCATCTTCAGTCTTTAGTTGTTGCATAGCATCTTCATCCTATTTTCTCTTTGCTTCCTCTGTCACTTTCTAGTTTAGCTCCTCTTCCTCAACTTTCTTTTTATGTTCTTATTCCTTTGATTTATTCTTTTCATATTACTCTGCTTTTTGTTTTTATGCATGCTCTTCTACCTTTTTCTTCTCTTCAAAAGTAGCAGCCTTGTCTTGTTTAGCCTTAACCTATGCCTATGCCTATAGATCAACCTGCACCTTGGTTACATGCACTTATTCTTCTTATGATTGAGCTTGTTGTTTATGCAAGGCTTCAGCTTCTTCTTTCTTTTTTTTCATAGCTTCATCAGCTTGCTACTAAATGAGAGTGGCATCTTCTAGAACCTTCGTTATATGTGTCTCATCATATTCTCATTGCTTGTCTTCTTCTGCATTGGCCTTAACTATGAGTGCAACATTTTTATTCCTATGTTCTTTGTCCATATTTTTTTGGTGTACTTCCTATGCCTACTTTACTACATCAACAAATGTTTATGCCTTCCTTATGTCCTTGATAGCCTATTAGCATTTATCTTTTGTGTCATGGGATTTTTTTTGGCCTTGACTTCTTCAGCTTGGTGGTGTGCTTACTCAACATGCTTCTATTAGGCCTAATCCTTCTAGTACTTCTTTTCTTCTTGATGTACTCGTCATTCTACTACATGACATACTTCTTCCCATGAATCATTTTTCTCTTTAGTTGTAAGATTATCTAGTATCATCTCTTCAATATCAAGGTCTTATTCTATGGGTGGAAAATCACTTGGATGAAAATAGAGCTTGAAACATATGCTTTCTTTTACCCTAAAGTAACCAACCTATGTTTAGGTGGTGGTGATGTTGAGGAAGGAGAATGTTGCACTTCCCTCATAATGGATGCCCTATAAAATTTGCATTATTTGAGAGTAATAAAAACCCTAGCCTCACATTGGGTTCTATGTCTACGCACTAGAGTCTCCTATAGACTATCAGGTAGTGGATCAAATATGTTGACAACTATGAAAGTGGTAAAAGGTTGTTGCTTAAATTATTTATCCATTCTCTTCATGTATTCAACCTTTTCACACATGGTATTGACAGAGATGGATGTTGGGCATGGTGGTATTTCCACTCAAAGACTTGGATGGACCTTCTTATGCACTTGAATTGTTCACAATACCTTAAATAAAAATAACTCCTTCTCCTCCTCTTTATCATATAGGTCACCTTCTATATCTTCAATCATTACATGGTAGACCTCTTGCTCATCACTCCCCATCTAAAGTAGGTCACATGGTTTTATGATTTGTGGTACCTTGGGGTCATACTACCAAGTTATTGTACTCATCTTATGATTTTGTGGAGGTGATGGTTGTTGTTATATGGAAAACTTATACTTTCCTTTTTACTAATGTGAGGTTATGGCTTTTGATTGTTGTTATGTTGAAGGAATTGATGCACCAAGTAGTATGGCTCAAAGAGGTGTCACACACCTAGCTATATGTGTTTTTTGCTTAGTAACCTTATCCTACATTATGGCCATGGTAAAAAAATGGTAGAGGTCCAAATGGTGATCTAGACAACTGATGTACATAAATTAAGATGCCTTTTTAAAGTAAAGTGACAATAGCATGTTGTCATAGGTACTGCATGACATCTAATAGTACTCATAGGTGTGTAACAATAAGCTCCAAACACTCCTCCCACCATTTATTAAACTTTTCCTCATGAGCTAGGGCACCATGCTCAAGTGTCCATATCAAATTTCAAAATTGTTATCCTAACCAGTAGTTAATTTCTGGGTGTACCTCTCCTTTAAGGGACTTTTATTGAGTGAAACATAGCAAAAAGATCAAAAACTAGTACTAAAAGGTATTCTTGGAAGTTGTACGACACTTTTTGATATTTTTAAGCAACTCTTGTATAAAGTACTCAAGCTAGTTGAATAGCTCATTGCAGTGGATCATGTGATGTGCAATGTCAACCACTCCTTTGGGAATTTGCTTTATAGACTTGGTGGTCTGCTAGAATATATGTGTAATGCTCTCAACCAAGATGTGCACTAGTTCATCTTTGATGTCTTCAATTAGGATTCCTTTGGACACTTGAACATATACATCTTTGACTTCTTGAAGTATAAGAGATTTTATTGACTTGTAGGGAGCAAGATAATCACCCCATGCATTTGCACCCAAATATCTAGCCATTACTTCAATATTGATGATGATAGTGATATCTAGGCTAATGTAAATGTTTCCCTCATTTTAGACACTAAGTATTTGCACAATCTCCCCTAAATCACCAAAGGTAGCCATCTAAATAAATCACTTGATGTCTATGTTCTAAAAATGATGTGGGGCTGTAAGAGCAAGTGGTTGTATAGCATCTACTAGATCTGGTCAAAAATATATATATTCTACAGCTCAAAGGTAATCAAATGGATATGGATCATTATATCTAGTATGTCAAAGCGCAATATCGATGCCCATTTCTTCCTTTTCGGCATCTGTCAAATTTTTTATTAGCTACAAATGATTCATGGTATCTAAATACTAAAATTTAGAAACTTTTTACTTTTTGCACTAGATAAGATGACTCAGCTCTGGAACTTCAACACATATAATGGTTGTAATAATGAAATGTAAACTTGATTCACAACCTTTTTTCTTTATATATTTTGTGCCTATTGTTTTCCACATAAATGCCATGTTGAGTTATTCCTTAAATATCAATTTGAATACTAATGTGGTAAATCATATCTGATATGGCAATAAGGTAGTTAGTTTTTGGCACATGCATCAAGATACATTGTTATATTTTTTATTATTTGTACTGGGGTACATACTGATGATGTTGATCGACTGCCAATTTGGTGAATATCAAATCAATCAAACCTAGGCTCTGACATCAACTACTTAGGATGACCGTTATACTTTTGGGATCTCGGTTGATGTGACTTGATTGTATATTTTTTGAACTTAATTACTTTCTTTTGCTTCTACTGACATTAGCAATGTCACACCTAAATTTTTTTGTGCAAGGGTGTTGCATGCTATACTTCTTATCATGGTCTCAAAATCTAGTGAAGAGATCATATAACCTATAAATGCACACACACACACAAGAAAAAATATATAAATGGGAAATCTTAATGTACTCAACACCCACTCATTTTGAAAAAAGAGATCAATTAAGACTATTCATAGTATGGCTTAAGCCTACATCTATTCACCTACCCTAGTAGAATGGTTCCTTGTAGATCTCTTTAAAAAATGGTTCCTTGCTATGATATTTCATGTATAATGTAAGGCCCTTTCCACCTAATATTTAATTTACCTTGGAATGCTCTGAAGTGACTATCATATAACAAAATTGGTTGATCTTTATGGAATTCCTTATGTCACAAGTTCCTGTCATACCATGCTTTCTGACATTGCTTATGAACTTTTTGCATCCAAGATAATTTGCATTGATACTCATCCATATGATTCAATTAGAGAAGCCTATTTGTGAGAGACTCATGATCCCTTAGTCTCATAACCATTATAATGCACAAATTGGGTACCAAATATTCCATAGGCATTATTGATTCAAGCATGTAGACCAATTAAAATGGAGTAAAACCTATATCCCTCTTATAGTGCATTAGATAAGCCTAAATAATCATAGGAATGTAATCTTCCCAATCATTCCTTTTGACATCATAGGTCTTTTTCAACATCTTTCCCAACACATTATTAGAAGCCTCAGCTTGTCTATTAACTTACAAATGGTATATAGTACTTTTATAATGGTAAATCATGAATTATTCAGTAAGATATTTGATAGTATTATTTAGGAAGTGTGTCCCTTGATCATTGATGAGCTTGATGGGGCATCCAAACCATGTGATAATATTCTCATAAAGGAACTTTGTTGTATCTTTCACCCCATAGCTAGGTGTCATAGCAGCTTCAACCCATTTGGTAAAGTATTCTATCATAGTGATAGTATACCAAGATTTGTTATGTTTACTTAGGGGATTGATAGGTCTTACAAAATAGATGCCCCATTGTTCAAATGGTTATTCAGATAACAAAGGATACAAGGGCATTTCATCCTTTTGGTGTGGCTTACCCATTTTTTGACATATGTCACAATGTTTCACTACTCTATGTGCATCTTAAAAAATATTTAGCCACCATAATCCACTTTGTAACAGTTTTTGTGTAGTAGCTTCTCTAGCAAAATGACCTAATGTTATTCCTTGGTCTACTTCATGTAAGAGCTACAAACGATTATGTTCTAGAATTACCCTATGCATTACTTCATCCTTCCTCAAATTTTGCAATATCCACTTTATAATAGTATATTTCAAAGCTCTTGTGACAAACTACTTCTTTTCTCTTTCTTGGTAGTGTGTAGGGAATACCCCTTATTCTACAAAATTAGTAATTTCTTCAAAATTATATGGTATCGTGGAAAATCAAAATAGATGGGCATCAAGAGAAACTTCTTGTAGGCCTTCTACCTCTTCCCATTTGTGATGTAATTGACATGATCCGGCTCAACATTTTCTCTAATTGGCTTGATGTTGATGCAAAATTGGAATTCTTGAAAGAACATCAGCCATCTTGAAATTCATCCTCTGAGCATAGGCTTATTGACTAGGTAGCACAAAGCTTGATGATCTATGAAAAATTTAAATGGTTTCATAAGAAGATAATGTATGGATTTATGCATTGCAAATACTATATCAAGTGCTTCCCTTTAAATTGTCATGTAATTCTTTTCTACATTAGACAACTTTCAGCTTGCAAAATGTATGGGGTGGTCCAGTCCACCATCTCCTGGATATATAAGAATAGTACTTTTTGTGATACCATAAGCATCAACATGAAAATGAAAGGGCTTACTTCAATTTTTAAAGACTATAATAGGTGCAATGAGCAATCTCTACTTTATATCTATGAAATCTACTTAACACTCAGAGGTCTAGACAAAGTTCAAACTTTTGCCCATTAAATACTCCAATGGGGAAGAAATGGTTGCATATCCCTTGATGAACTTCAAATAGTAACCTAAGTGGATAAGAAAGGATCACACTTTCATTGAGTTTACTAGTAGAGGCATACTAATAATGACTTCAATTTTGTCTTGGTCCACCAAAATCCCTCCATTGCATACCACATGACCTAGTAGAACACCAAAAGGTGTAAAAAATAAGCACTTTTTCAAATTCATGGCAACGCATAGATCTCAGCAACATTCTAACATGAGGCATAGCTTGGACAAGTGATCTTTTAATAAATATAATACTTCCCAATCATCTAAATATACTTCTAGGAATTCATGAATGAAATCCTTAAAGGCAGTCACCACTGCTCTAGAAAAAAATGTAGGTGCATTATTGAGGCCAAAAGGCATTACCTTGTATGCAAAGTATCCCCATTCCATGGCAAAAGTGATTTTATCTCTTCCTTGTTCTAAGATGGGTATTTGATGATAACCATTGAACCCATCTATGAAGGAGTAAACTTCATGACCTACGATAGATTCTAAAACTTCATCTATGAAAGGAATCAGAAATAGATCATTCACACAAATGTCATTCAAAATTTGATAGTCACCACATACTTTGATCTCCCCTATTTTATTAGGTTGTAATATCATAGGATAACCTAATCTACCTCTTCTATAAGATATATTATACTTGCTTCCTATATTCTATCCAATTTAGCCTTCACTTTCAACTTCATGTTGGGATTCAACTTGTATAGCCTCTTATTTATGGGTCATGTACACTCCTTGAGCTCGATATGCATTTCACCTAAGGAAGGATCCTCCACTAACTTCTAAAAATTCTATGGGAAACACATCTTGGTAATCCCATAATAATTCCATAACTTATGAAACTTCAAATTCAATCTAATAGTCACTTATATGTGTTAATTTAGGAATCTCCCCACTGTTGATATTTTCCACAAACTTTTTAATAGGTTATTTATAAATTTTGCACTTTTCCTTAGCAATAAATTTTTGTAGCATTATTTACCCTTCTTGCTATGGAATCTGATGTTGTGCATCTTTTCTTCTTCAGTGGGGCTTACGACTAGATCCTTTAATGGTTCTATGGGCCATTTAGGTTCAAATAAATTAGTTAGATCGATATCACCATCAGTACTTGAATCTTTAATTTTCTCTTCTTCATCCTTTACTTGATGACATGACTACATAAAATATAATTCTTCCATCTTAACAGCTTTATATCTTCATAATATTATATTTAGATCACAGGCTACGTTCTTATGCATAATAGACTCTATCTATTACATCTCGATTCTTCGCTAAGATTTAACTATCCATAGATATTATAGTTGACAGATCTGATTTGATTATATTTTTGAATAAGCTTGAGATATATGTTATTACAGGATAGTAGGATATTTCTTAGATACATGATGGTATATGTTGCAATTTTTTGAGTTAGTTGTAGTGTATGTATTTATATTACAAACATGTTGATGTATTATTTTAGTTATATTTTATGTTGTATGTTTATCATGTTGACATGATCTAACTACCTACTTGTTGTGAGGTTGATGTAGGAGAACTCATCCCTCAGAACATGTCGGAGGGAGAGCATCATCGGAGAGGGTGACGTAGATGGAGACGTTGAAGGATGGCAGAGAATTAGTGAAAACCTTGCACACACCATAGTAGTTAACACATGTTAGAATGAATTGAAAATGGTTTGCACATGGTGTGTTTATTTCTACTTGCATTAAAAAGTTAATTTTTATGAGTTTGCTAGTATAGTTAAATAGCTTAATGAACTCATTTTGCATATTTGGTGCATTGTGTCTTTAATGCTTGTAGAAACATTATTAGCATGATTAGAATTAAATCTAGATTGAAATTATCATTTAAAATTCTATAACATTTATGGATGTTAATTGATTTAATAAAATCATGGAATTTTGACATTTAGTGTTAAAATATGTTAAAAAATAGAAATTACCTTAGAAAAAGGGAAAATGGGAAAAGACAATAAAAAATACAAGGAAAATGATTAAATTTAAGAAAATCAAAAAAAGAAATAAATATATTAAAAACTAAAAAGAGAAAAACAAAAATCAAAAACAAGGTAAGGAAAGGCTATACCTATTTCATTTTAGGGAGAAAATTAAGAAAGGGAGGATCTTAAGTGTTTTTGGGGGAAAGCATAGTAGAGAAAGGAGGAAAAGAAAATAGAAGGAAGCTAGAAGGAAAAAGAAAGAAGTATTCCAGGCCAAGCCTTTCTGACTCCTTATACAGGTAAGTGTTGTTATTTAGATTTTGTGTATGAATCTAAAATCAAAGCACATATTTGTTGGAGTGGAACAATATGGTTAATTTAAATAGTTTAAATTTTATCTAGTTCAAATAGTTAGGATCCTTGGGCATGCATAAATAATTAATATTTATAAAACAGATTTTGCAGCATGCATGGCTTTATTCATAGTCGCATTCGATCAAACATGCAGCACTTTAGTTCTACAAACAATGCTTAAACTTCAAGTCATCATAATATATAGTATATGTTGCAATCTAATCTACACCTCTAGAAAATAGCAATGTTCATAGACATATCAGTCTATTATATGGTGTTATACTATAATGGAAATTATTCATTAAGAAAATAATGATTTGATTAATAATATATATAACTACTTGGGTCAATAATTGTAAGCATGAATTGTTGTAATTAATGATGACATCATGTTTAGATTTTTCCAGTGATTTCTACTTAATTGAATCATTGTAAATATTGAAATTTAGGCAAGAATAGGTGTAACCTTGTATAGTTTAAAGCTTATTTATATTTAAAGAAGTCATTGTTTAATAAACGTTTGTTTCAGTTTTTAGTCATGCTTATTGGCATTGCCATATAGGGAACTTGCAGCTAGTAAGGCTTATATAATGGAATCATTATTCCCAGCCAATATGAATGTAGTCAACTACATAAATCTCATATAACAATAGAGTGATTCATAGAGGTGTAGCCTTACACAGCCAGACTATTACTCAGTGGCATACAATAATTGTTATACTCCAAACCGTGGATAATAAATATTTACAATAATTATACCACTTATTATTTACCAATTATTAATGAAAGTTATACCAATTATTTTTTTATGCAATTATTGTACTTTTTTTAAGTTATATCACTTAAGTAATTGTTTACCAATTATTGTTGTACTATGAACTGTGGCATAAAATACTACGGTCTATGACATACCATGGCATACTACATAAATTAACTCTACTATAAAATATAGTGTGTTAGATAATAAACTAATCGTGGAAATAATTATAATTGATTTATGTGTATATCAGTGGATTTATACTGCTTGAATACCTTGCCTTGACTCCTTGATGATTTGAACAGTGTCACAGCAAGCTAATGATTTTATTTTTTATTTTCCTATCTATTGATTAATTGTGTACCATGGATTTGGAATCGCTTCAATGATATTGTAGATAGCCAATGGAAAAACTTCCATGGAAACTTGTCGATTTTGACTATGGTCTTAGGCATATTCTTGTTGTTAGAAAATACCATGAGATCAACACCTCATCTGCATGGCAAGGGCTTGTCACTGTTTTAGATTATTTATATATCTTTCTATTAGATATATATCATTCTATTAGCCTAATTCTATTAGAGTTAGTTAATAATAATCAAGATGTAGATGATATATTCACATTAGGATAATTAGATGAGTTTACCATCATAACACATTATATTAAGATGACTTATAGCTTAGTCAGTTGCACATTATTTCATATATAGAAGTAATTTATTTAGGGAATATTAGGCTAAGTATATATTCCCTATCATCCTAAAATATGGACACACAAGTCATTTATAATTTGATCATTTTATTCACTTTGGTATGAACATATTCTTGGAAGATATTTATACGTAGGCATTATCATATACGAAAGTCATATCTAATGAGTTATATTTATTGAATATGCTATAGGATATAATATATAAGTGGATAACATATTTTGAAGAGATTGTACTAATTGAGAATTTTTTATTAGATTTGATCCATTAGAATTTATGTATAATACATACCATGGGTGTGCTATTAAGTACAAGGGTGTATACATATTTAGCTTATGTATATAGATATATTGAGATACATACCTAGGGTATAGATTATGTCTAGTATTTTATCACATGATTCATATACCTATGTAATTGATGAGACTACAATGCATCATATAAGAGCAACTTGGATATTGTCGAATACTTGTATGCAAACCGTGAAATGCAAAACTATGTGGTCTTGAAAACTTGTGAATGGAGTTATACACATATTGATTATATCAGGATGAAAATATGTATAGTTAGGGATAACTAACTATGAATGGGTTTTACATAGTAAATCCCTTAAAAGATCATCCATGTGTGTGTGTGTGTGTGTGTGTGTGTGTGTGTAGTGTGTGAGCATGAAAATTTTAAGGATTGTTGGAAACATAGGGTGTTATTAATTAGGACTTATAAGTGAACATTTATTTAGTATTCACATATCATTGGAGTATTTTCATTTGGTGCTTGTATGATGAACAAGTATTCTTATATAGTAAATATACCTATAGTTAGATAGATAGTTAAAAATGAGTCATTAAGTTTATTAAATACCATAAACTATAACCTTATGGAACAGTCTTCTAGAAATGAAATAAGTTGTTGGAATGAAAGATCATAATGGTTTTATGAGTTATTTGTTTCTCTAAAAATGATTGATTGACTGTTAGTTATATGCATTCAGTATTGAATACTTGTGTGTGTTAAATATTATGAGAGTGATAATATGTATAAATGTTTAGTTATACTTAGCATATAATGGTGCATCGTGATGCATACTTATAAGTTATATTTCTTTAGATGCTAGTATGCAATCTAAACTTAGGGTATACTAAGTTCATATAATCTCATACTTTTTTTATTATTATTATGTATGCAAGGCATTTGATTCTTGAAATCATAAGTTTGGTTATATATTTTTATGTAGTTGTGAACTGTAATAGTATGAGATATCATAAAATACTACAGTATAAATATATGTTATACCCAGATGGTATATATTGTAATTGTTATGTTTAGACTCATATATACATTTGACTAATTAAATGTATGTGTGTTGGATATTACTATGAATAGTGTTGTCCACAAAAAATGTCACTCATTTTTGGGACAACATATGAACTATTTTGGCCCTGCAAGACCAAAATTGTCTCTTCCCTTTTCAAAATTTGTTCTGAACCTTCAAATTCCTCATTTTTCAAGCTTCTCAAAATTCTATGGACTCTGTAGGCTTGAAACTATGGACTCTGCGGGCTCATTTCTACAAACTCCATAGGCTCATTTCTACGGACTTCGTAGGTTAGTTTCTATGGAATCTGCAAGAGAGAAACGGGTTCAACACTCAGCCATTTTTTTCTATTGGGAAGTTCAAAAGACCGTCTTTCAAGGCTTCTTCCTTTTGTGTCGTAAGGACTATTGTGGGTCCTAGGTGAGTGGCTAAACTTGAGCGAAACATGCCATGTGTCATCATTTGCATGAGTCTAAATTGTCCCAATGTTTCTATAGTGTTTTTGAAAGCTCTGCGGAAGCCACCATGTGTCATCTTCCATAGGACTCTCAAAGGTATCTAAAGCTTCTATGAGTTAAGCAGAACATGCCACGTGTCCCATTCTAACTTAGTGGAGCATGACAAGTGTCTACATCTGCATTCCCCTTTTGAAGCAGCTTAGGCAAGAAGTGTTGTGGGTCCCATTTTCCATAAGTTTCTAACAAGTTTCAAAGCAGTGGAATGTGCCATGTGTCAAAGACGCAGAGCCAAGGAAAGATTTCCTTTGGATAAATTATCTGAAGGAAATAAAGAAACAATAGTCCTCTGAAGGAATTAAAGCTCGAAGGCCACCCAAAAGATCTCAATGGGTAGGTACCTCATGAGGGACAGTCAACACTTAGAAAATGAACCATCTTTCAAGACCCTGAAGGGAAAGTTCCCTTCAAAAAAGATCAAACCCCAAAGTGCAGTGAAAGCTACCACGTGTCCCTTATAAAGTCAAAGCAGAAGCTACCAAGTGTCACCTATCGAGACATAGTTTTTAGTAAGTTTCAATTAAGTGGAACATGCCACGTGTCTCGTTATAACTCAATGGAGTGCGACAAGTGTCTGCATCCACATCTCAAGTTTCTTATAAGCTACAAAGCTTATTTTAATAAGCTTCTCTCAGAGTTCTATGGAAGATGACAAGTGCCAACTACAAAAGGTTTCAATGTGTTTTTCTAAGAGCAGCGAAATGTGCCATGTGTCCCTTGCAAAGCTTGATGGAAGCTGACAAGTGTCAACCTTCACAGTTTCTTTTTTTGGTTTCAATATTAAGTAAGGACTGTGGTGGGCCCCAGGTGAGTTGCTAAAGTCAAGCAGAAGTTGCCAGGTGTCGTTTGCTGAGACACATTATGATTTGCTTCTCAATGCAGTGAAACTTGCCATGTGTCCCTTGTAAGATAAGCAAAGTGCGACAAGTGTCTGCATCCATGTGAATCCAAAAGAGTCTTGAATGTTTTTATAGTGTTTTTAGGAGCTCAGTAGAAGCTACCACATGTCATCTTCTGCAAGACTCTCAAAAGGGGTCTAGAGCCTCTATAAGTTAAGCAGATGTTGTCATGTGTCCTCACCTGTTTCAGAATAGAACATGCCATGTGTCACTTGTTGAGATCGGCAGAAAGTGGCTAGATCAATTGGGAAAGACACGAAGGAATGGCTAAGGAGGATGATGGGCCCGTAGCCATCAAATTTAGGGCAGCCAACTAGTTGTTGGCTTTCAAACAATGACAGACATGAAGGCATTCAGAGACCTATAGGGTGAAAGGAAGACCATTGAGAAAAGGAACCAAAACAACCAAAAAAAGGAAAAGGTAGCCTGAGGGCTCGAATCATAGTAGAAAGAGGGAAAGGCAAAAATATCTGTAAGAGTTATTTCTAGTAGGTGGAATAGTCCACCAGGTGGATATTTGAGCCTGCAAACATTGAAGGTGTAGCCTGTTTGTCTCCTTTGAAGTAAAGGCAAAGTGGATAGCTGCACAGATATCAAGTGACAAACTAGATGACTCAAGCCTAGGAGAAGACATTCGAGATGACTCAACATGCCATAGTTAAGGTGGCTACCTTGTTCCAGCATGGCCCTCCTTGACAAAATTGGAAATACATTCAAGGCATTGAATGCAGCATGGGCCGCTCCATGGAACAAAGTACCAAGCCTTTCTTGGCCTCTATATATTGTAATCTCTTTATTTGTTTTAAAGGAGATCTTTCCAATACAGAAGCAAAACTCTACCCAAATTGAAAGGCGAATACTGAGACTTTGAACTCAAATTATTGTTCATATCATTTTATCTGAATGAGAAAGCAAGTTGTTTACAGACTTTGTGCTATCATAGCTTGTATTATTTTAGGAGATTGTTCTTATGTCTGTCTTCTAGATGCATTCTTGTTTATTTAATTTAACAAGCAGAGCTAGTGGAATCAACCCAGAAGATGTCCTAAAGCTAGTTACTTTCAGACTTTGTGCTATCATAGTTGTCTTCGGTATGTGTTTATTTTTTGTTCCTGTGTAAAAGATCTTGGGATGACTTTGTGCCCTCATTATCCTTCATATTCTATTCTTGTGTAAAGGTCCTTGGGATGACTTTGTGCCCTCATTTTCCTTCATATATCACTCTTGAGCAGTCGAGGTGGAGACTTTGTGCTACATCTCAGGCTGTTGGTTACTACACTCTTGGTTACCAGTTACTTTTACTACCTGAAAGAACTCATGTTGTTTCATGCAAGAACACTGCTAAAAGAAGAGAAGTGCCTTCAGTGTTTTCACTAAGATTTTCTCCTCTATTTTTAAACATCATCTCTAAAAAAGAGAGATGGATGGCTTATTCTACCCCTAAGTGTTATTTTCTTCTTATAGTTATGGTATATAGTCCCTTTATAGTTATAGGGAACCTCCCCTTGATGAGAGAAGAGATTTGTCCCCTTTAGATGTGGTAAACTTGCAACTTTGGCTGACCTATCTCCCCACGCTATGGTTGAAGAGACCTATTTTACTCACCAGTTAGTTCGTCGACAAAATATTCACCCAACAAATAGTATGTTTTATGATAGTTATTAGGACTTTATGTATGCGTGCATATATCCTTAATAGTTTAATGATTATTAAGATAGTATATTATCATGTTCCATGAGAATTTTGTTTTTCTTTGTTGTATATAATTACTTGAATAGAAGCTTATGTTTCCATGTATTTAAGACTAATTTCTATGACTAATTGTGGAAAATTAGTAGTTATGTCTTAAAATACTAGACTATGATAGTATGGGTTATCATAAGGTGTAGTATGTTTAGAAACTAATCGTGGTATTGAAAATTTATAGTTAAATGTGTATCTACATGAGTGGTATAAAATGTATTCATTATTTCTAGTATGTGATAGAAAATAATGTAAAATTCATTCATATGTTTGATAGAATAAATGTATGTTTTGATTACTCTTAAGTTTGGCATGTTATATGATGTGTTTGCTAGTAGGATATAAATTAAATGAATCTTGTGTTTGAATTATATTGACTAATCTGCATTGTTGATATAAATTAAAGAGTGAGATGAACTTCACTAGCTTACTAGTATCACAATGATAGATGAAGGCAGTTCGATCAAGTGGTGTGTATGAATTTGATTGATCTATAGATCATTATTATTTATTATTCATAAAAATCTGGGTCAAAGTATTTTTAATGAGACATTATCATTTAATGAGTATGATTTGCATGTTTGTGTGATATTTTGCAATAGAACAATTTTTTATGATACACTACATGTTTATTATTAGAAATTATACATCACACAGGTACTTGCTTGTCTCTCTAGTTTCCCACATCATTACTATTTATTCATCTATGAAGGGAGGGATATTTCCTAATGGGATTAGTGTAGGTTATCATTTTTCTATGGTTGGTGTGGAAAAGTTCTCAGATGATGCTCTCCCTCCCCACAATAGTACTACTTATTGAGATGACACTTGAGATTACCACAAATACTTGAGTTTGGAAACTATGCTCCACAGAGCCATGTATCTTAAATATGTATATTTTATTATATTGTATTTATTTTGAAAACATTATCATGAAGAGTTTTAATTAAATATTTACTGAGGATTGACAATGATGATTATGTATTGAACTAGTAGTGGTTGGCTTTTTTATAATTACTTTCTATATTTGTATCATGATGTGTTTTCTTATTTTGATAATGATCTGAGGTTTATGGCCTAGTATACTTCTTTTACAATTATCTCTCATAGAGTATGTTGTGTGATCACTAATTATATTCTCGTGGTGTAATATATTTATAGGATGTATTAATTAAGAAAAAAAATTATGTATTTTCTAGTGATCCCAACAAGGTTATTACACCATCATGGTACTTAAATCATCTATGCACCCATGGCATAAGAAATGTTTGATTTTGATTAGTAAATTATGAACCATTGGATTCTCATCTTCAAACACAAAAGTTTATATGAAGTTACAGGACACCTATTCCCACTGCCTTGTCTCCCTCTTACATTCTTGATGCATATACCAAGCTGAGGGTAAAGGGGTAAGTGTGTAATGAAACATATGAACCAAATACTTAGGTTCCACATGTTCTTCAATCCAAACTTAAACACATTTGTGGATATGTATTTTAGGGCACTCACCTTTCTAAAAGAAAGGCCAATTACTTTTGATTACCTACAGTAGTTAAAATATGCTAATCATAAGTTCTCATCCATCATATCAATTGAGTTGATCATTTCGATAAATTATCCACCATGTCACTACAACTCCTTTCAAAGCATAATTCAAGGAACTAACACATTGATTGATCATAGTCACATGAACTTGTAGGCATAGAATGAATTGATGGATATCCTCAGTCACAAAGTATGGAGTTTTATTTTAGTGGTGAAGACCATTCTCATAGGTCAAAGTTCATGATCACCATGAGCCTAGTTGAGTAAATGTGTATCTAAGTCTCTGCTTAATGATGAAGTTATTTCTCAAGGCAAAGTGCCTTCTATGGTCAGCTCTATATAATCTAGCATATGATCATCTGCTTGATAAAAAAAATCATTTTATGAGTGAGTAGGTAATTTAGCAGACATGGACATATAATTTTCTCTAAAAAATTGAGGTGCCAATAGCTAAGTAATTATTGGTTTAGGCTTCCATTGTTCAGATGTCTTCAACTATTCATTAAGTAAAGACTACACTTGAGGTTTAATTTGCCCATACAATAAATTGCACTCGATTGCACATAGATCTTTCAGGTTCTCCTCAAATTTTACCTTCATCTAACTGGTTACTTGTGAAACATAAGGATACTCAGGTTTAGTTAGAATGATGTAAGGTCTATGCACCTTATTTAAAGGAGTGACTGCAATGTTATCTCCCTGATGCACCTCTAACTAAATTTGCACAGTATTGATATTAGTCTAACCTTCATATGCCCATTTCTTGCCAATCAGCATAGGATAATGAGTTTTTGTCATCTTCATATCAATAACTTCAAAGTCACCTCGTAGGATCAATTTTGTGACTTTGATCTCAACATCTTATAACCAAACAATGGGTCTAACTCTATCATAGTCTACTAAACTCAGAGTCACTAGGATGTAACTAACAATTGTCCATCCAATCACCTCCCATGTAGACTTGGGGATCATGTTAACCATACTACCAAGATCAAATATAGCATTTGGAATTTTATATCCTATAGCTTCAATGTTGATTGGTGCATCTACATCTCATGGCTTCTTTATTTACATACCAAATAATTTTTTTGTCTTTCATTACCTTCGTTACACACATTCCATTAAATTATGTAGTATATTTATAATGTTCTAGGAAATATCTTCATTATGTAGTGTACTTATCAATTTAAGTAAATATGTCGACATAGTAATAACTTCATCCTATCACATAATGCACATAATCTGACCATACATTTGGGCATCTACTACTACAACATCTCCTTCAGTGGTGGCTTGGTGTTGAATATTCTTTAATATCTACGTAGCTTCATACATCATCCCATTTTCTATAGATGGGTCCAAGTATTTGTCCTATTTCACATTCTATATTCCCTGGTCTTGAGACATTTCAAGAGGAGGCAATCCTCTCTCTGTGTGTTGGTGTCTTGTAACAGCATTCAAAAATAAATCTTCCTTAGGTTGTAAATTCACCATGTTAACATTCCTAATGGCCTTTGATTTTCTTTACTTTTTCAAAATAGGATAGTCTTTTGTCTCGTGATGATTATATACCCTGCAATATGCATAGTAAGACTGCCTTTCAGGATTCAAATAATAATTACACTACACCTAGTTATACTCTCCACATACGTAACATTGAAAATGAGGGAATTAATAATTATTTTCTCTACCACCTTGATAACCCTTTGTATCTTCCCCTAGATCCTCCTATGTTTGACTGATATCCTCCTCTATAACCTCCTTGTTGTTGCACTTTATTCTAGTTCTGATATTGTTGGATATTATCTCCAATCCCATAGTATTAGTGTATAATTGATGTATTTCAACTAGTTTATTATTGCTATGTCATTTCCAGATTCCAAGGTCTTAAGTATTGGTATTATGGTGATGGTGGTGTCTAACCCAGTGAAGGAGTTCATCCATCCAACCCTTGAGGCTGGTACTAAGGTGATTTGGGAATCCATTGCAAACCTATTTGGTTTGCACAACCCTTATTGACCTCTAGGCCTAGAATTATCTGCTTCATCAAGGACACTTGTTGTGCAGTGATAGCAAATATATTATTTGTAATATATACTTTGAGCTCATGCAAATCCCTATAATTATTTTCATCATGATTATGTGATTTACAAAAAATTTAATACAAACTTTATAGGATTTTTACATACTCTTGCAAGAGATGGTACTATATTGTTGCGTGCCCCACTATTTTATAGATTTCACATTACTTTGTTTTAATCTCAGAACAATCATTCCTAGGATGTCATTCTTTCCCACACTCCATGCACCATAGACTTAGCTTAGACTTATCATATTCATGATATTATTCCATCCTTTTCATAAAATCTTGCAATTTATTTTCAATCTTAGAACCCACTATGGGAGCTTCCCCATAATCTTTAATTTGCTCCACCCAAAAAGTAACAGCTTTAGCATTTGCCTTAGTAGCATATTAAGTTTGTTCTATATCAAACTTGATCCTGGAGTGCAGTATTGCAACAAACCATGAAACTTTATCTTTATTTTCTAGGGCAAAATCTACCTTATTCATAATATCTAAGAACCTATGATCATATTCATAGACTAATTCTACTAACTTCTACCTAGTCTCTTTTAGGTCTTGAATAGTCTAACTTGTACATTTATTTATTTTAAATTCTATAATAATCCACTCCTTAACATGTTGTAAAGTTTATCATCCAATATGTCTATGGTATATAAACTCAAGTGCTCTTCCATGTAGTGTCCCAATTAGTTTATACTTCTTTATAGCCTCGTCGGTAATACCCTTTGCTTTCCATTTCATCTCACATGTCAATAAGTACTACTCAGGGGCCATAGACCCATCATATGGTGACAAGTTTATAAATGATCCTAAAGTACCCATATTATAAACTATTTTCGAGGTGATATGTTGCGTAGTTGTTACAGTGGGAAGCTGCATTTTATGTGATCCAACCTGCACACTAAGACTATTTCCCTGTACACTAGGATAGCTTGTCTGCGTACTCTACTTTTCTATAATTTATGTTTTTCTTTGCTTGGTTTTAATGAACCCTATGGCCTTCAAAGCCTTATGAATTGAGGTTGTTTCAATTTCAGTATCCCATCATTGTACTTGATCTGAAAATGAACCTTCCTAACTACTATATGCCTACCATTTTTGTTGAGATTTTTTATTAGAATATAACAAATTAGGTTATGGGGATGTGTACTCTTTTAGTGAATGATTCTTACCTATGACTTCTTCTTTTTCCATGCTTCTTTGCTTATTCTATGACTTTATCCTGCTTCTTTTCTTAATAATTTACGTCCTTCTTCCAATAATACATATTCTTGTAGCTATGCATTACATCTATCAACTAATTGATCTACCTCTATATTATTCTCATCTTAATCTTTGAACATCTCTTCTTCCTCTCACTCTTCATCACTTCTTTTTTTTTATCAGCATTCATCTTCTTCTTTCATCTCATCTTTCTTCATTCTTTGTCCATTTCTTCTCGTTCATCACTTCTTCCTACTCGTTCTTCACCTATTTTACTACTACTCTTATCTCTACTCACAACTACCTAGATATTTTTCTATTTACTCCATCTATTTTATTATCGCAACTCACATTCTAAATCTAGACTCTTCTTTTAACTATTTTTCTCTCCTATCTCCATTTTGGAATCAAGTCCAAGCCTTATCTTATCATCTAATCATCATTCACTATCATGTCGTACACACCCCCATATACCTGAAGCGACTAATCTATATTGGCTAGAGTAGGCACCATGGCCTTGTCTATAACCAACATCTTCACTAAGATATGTAGTTGTAAAAAATCCCCTCAAATTCCTCTGATGAACAAGTCCTTCATAGATTCAAAATCTATGTATCCTCGCACTACAAACTTAGTTATATATCTGTCTACTGTAGTAGAAATCCAATGATCTATTGCACTTGTCTAGTTAGTTTCCAATATTTTTAATATATCTATATTTTATTCAGTCAAGATTATAGTTTCCTCCATCCTTGGTCTAAAGCAATAATACTCCAACCATGCTAACTAGTTAGTTAGCAATTCAAGGATCTCACACCAGAATATTTCATAAATTTCTCTATAAATATGCTCTTGAATGATCTCCTAAACTTTAAGACCAGTCCTTTTTTATTTAAATTCTTTGAAATTACATATCCTTTAATCCAACCATATCTCAATATCTCTCTACCCTGGTAACCATCTTAGCATAATTTCTTTCAAAAAGAGTTTCCATGCTCACCACACCATTGTTAGCAGAGGTTCCTAAAGTATAAGAACATGCTAAGGATGAGGATAGTTATGAGACAATTTATGTGCGCATAATAGTTTATCATAAAATACAAGAAATTAAATGATAAAAATGTAATATGCATTAATTATTTTACGTTATTGAGCAATTTAAGAATAACCAGTATTGTGTAAATTGAAATAATGCATTCAAAATAGTTCAAATAGAAAGTAACCAAGACATTAAACATAAAAGTGCATGAAAGGAACATAATAATAAATAATGCAGGTAACCATAACCAGATAATCTCTATTGATCTCTTATAAAAATGGAACCCTCTTCTTCTTCTAAATAAAAGTATATATAGACATTTCTAATCTATGATTGTTCATCTTCTTCTCATACTTGGCACCAAAAGCAAAGTCTCTTCATATTTTAGCTTATTAAAACTCATGAAGATAAGATAAAATAGGCTATACAATGATAAAATGAGTGTATAATTCATGAATATCAGACAAATATCATGTGTGTCTTTACAATCCACGTTCTTCTACCAACAAAGATTAGGAAAACTTGAGTGGATATTAGGAACAGATCTAACTAGTTCAAATGGTTAGAAAATATCTCTTGTAAAGAGATCTAGGATCTTTTTTCTTCAGAAGGTGATTTAAAAGCATTATTAACTTATTTAGGTAAAATTTGATCATGTATTTGTTTATTACATGGATTTCATGATCCAAGGTGCTTCTTACATTTACTTGTATAGAATTAGATGTAGGAGAATGGTTGGGGAATGGTTGCCTAAAGATATCAATGGATTTATTAGGAGGAGCATTAAGATTATCTTATTATAATTCCCCTTGTTTGATAAGGTTCTGAACCAAACCTTTGAAATACTAACATGTATTAACCCCATGACCAAGTACATGATGATAAGCACATAAATCACTTTCATTGCACCAACTAGGTTTGGGTTGAGAATCATCAAAGGGTTTGACCAGAGGAAGCTCGATAATGGAAGATTTTAGGAGCTTATCTAAAATGGAAGCATATGACTCCCCTAAGGTTGTGTATTGCTAAGGGGGAAATCATGTTAATGGTTTTTGTTGTTGTATTTGGGAGATAGAAGGTTTGGATTGGTTCATTGTTTATAGAGGTGTTGATTTTAAGACAATAACATTTGTTGTGCCTTTAATTTTAGAGTTGTTAGACCCTTTAGAGGGGTCGGTTTTTAAGTTCTTATTACATAACTTAAATTTTAATTCCTCTAAGTCTTGGACTTCTAGTTTACAGTCCAAGGTAAAGTCTTAGTCAAAAGTTTTAAATGATTATACTTGTACTATTGATGAGATATGCTTAGCATATGATCTCACAAAAAACCTGATTAATTTGTGCTGAAGAAGGGAAAAGGTTAATTAATTTATAATACTTCACCACCTAGCTACAAAATTGATAATGGATTCATCATCAAATTGTATAATGGTGTATAGGTCAATTATGGTCACTTTCCTTGTGATATTAATGGAGAAGTGTTCTAAGAAGATTTGAGCCAACTGCCCAAAAGAAACTAAGGAGTGTTAAGGGATGGAGTTGTACCAATCTAAAGCTGGTCTAGCTAATGACATGGGAAATGTCCTTAAAAGGAGAGTATCATCATGATCTATAAGGTAACAAGCATGTCTAAATGCCCTAATGTGTTATTGGGGATCTTCCTTATTTTGAAATTTCATAAACATAGGAAGTTCCCATTGTGAAGGATATGACCTAATTGGGATGGAAGGATTGATAGGTTCATTATAAATTTTCTCGTACATGAGCATAATTTTATGCTTAGAGGTAGAAGCTTTTAGATTCGCCATCTTATTGATAAGGATGTTTATGAGGTCAGGATAGGTATTGTATTAAGGCATACCCCCTAAGATGTTTTATGGTAAATGTTGATAGGTGGAGAATTGAGTGGAAAATAGTTGTGAAAGGGGATAACCAAGAAAAGTGCTGATGATAGGTTAAGATGCAGCCACATATTATGAGACTTGAAGGGTATGTTTTATTGTGGGGAGGAGTGAAGGTGAGTGATCACAAGGGATTGTGAGGGAGCTAGGTATTGAGTAGTCAAGGTGACATATTGTTGAAGAGGCTGACTTAGAGGAACCTATTGTATAGGTTGTAAGTTTTGATTTTGAAGATTCAAATCTATGCTTGTTTGGATAGGTGGGAGAGTCATAGGGATTGAGATAACTAGATTATGGGGTGTAGTAGTTGATGGTGGAGTAAGCATAATTTAGGTTGTAGTAATATTTTTGGTTTGGGTAATAATCAGAGAAGGGTTACTAAATACTAACAGTGGAGGATTATCTAGGTTTTGTGTTATGTTGGTATCGGAACCCATTAGAGGTGGATTATTAGAAGAGGAAACCATGGCTATAGCAAGTAATTCAAGTCCCTCTAGAGGCATGCCATCTAAAAACCTAAAATATTAGGTTTAAGGGGAAACAAGAATTCGTATGGCTCAAATACTAAGATAATGATTGAGGACAATTGGATTACTATCCAATACACTAGTAAATTATGGGTCTCCCTATGTATAAAATTGGGGAATGCCTTCCCCTATGGATTCAAGGGAGGTAAGAGGACTTGGTGTGTTCTCCATGGATAAGGATGAGGTATGAGATTTAGTTTGTCTTAGCAACTGTTATCATGTTATAACCATGTAGTATTGAAAAAGAAATAAAGAATGAATTGCAAAGACACACCAAAAAAATTGGTTATCATATTTTAGTGAAAGAAAACACACACCATATTAAACATACTTAAAGATTTTTACTTTTTAAAAAACTCAATTTAGAATATGGTAGGGAGATGGATTAATTAAGGTACTAAGAAATGTTAGTCTAAGGTTAGTTTCAGATTTTATTTAAGGTGGGGAACCTCTATATTTGCAAAGGTACATTGAGACCTGATTTTGTGTTGGAAGAAAGTATGTGGCTTGATATTGGGGCCTACCCCCTCACTTCACACATCGCAGTGATAAGGGTGTTAGGTGCTCATCCTTTATCCTTATTTTCCAAACTTTTAATACTCGATCGGTACACCAAGTTGGTTTTTCCCTTAGTGATGAAATCCAAGTAGCTCCACCTAGGTTCCTGGGAAATGTTTTAATGCTTGTTTTTAAGATTACCATGGTTTGGTCATGTGTGAGAGAGTGTGATTATCACAATGTATTAATCTACATAAATTAATCTATATGGATTATCTAGACAATTAGGGGGATGAATGCAAAAAAAAATTTAAAGGAAAACAAGAATTTTGTATTTTCTCTTTTTTGAATGCAAACACATAATCAAGAAAATGCAATCAACAAAAGATTTCACAATGAAACATAATGAGACTAATGAGACCTAAGGGTCCCATCAAGCGTGCCAAAATGTTTTAGTATATTTTGTTAATTTTTTTAATAAATAAACTTACTAAAAATAAAAATTATCATACAGGGTTTCAAAGGGATACCTATGATGGAAGTTGCGTATCGTTAATCCAATGAAGTGAGAACTCCTTTTTGGCTATGAAGGATTACCTGCACACATGAGATAACTTGGACAAGATTAGATTAATAAGATAGATGAGTGGGTTTCCTGGTGTTAACACTCTAGATGGCACCTTAGTTGAAAGGAGGAAATTTTAAGTCCTACTCTCAAACCTAGACTAACATAGGAATGGTCTAAGGCTATGGGTTGTCTATAACTAAACCAGACCTCTAGGATTTATTAACAAGGCTAGCTCCTCTAATGCATCATTTTGGACCTTTCCTTCTAAAACCTAAAACTAGTTAGGGTGAAAAGGGAGAAGGAGTTACACAAAATAAAACCTATTCTAAGTTATGGTGATGCACCAAGAATTTATCATATCTAATCTTAAGCTTGGACTCTTTAACACACTAATGAAATAGAAAAATAATGCAATGCTCACTATGCCTTCTATGCAATAGTATTTCATATAGAGGTTTGTTTGATGCACTCAGATTAAGGATCAGTGAAAATAAGGTCTAGTTAAAGACACTTAAGTTCAACTATCTATTATATCCTTGAGAAATCAATACTAAGACACACTATATGACCTGCAAAGAAGATTTATATCACCTAGGTTGAATTTGGACATACAAAAGGAAGATAAAATTCACAAATGCATATTATACAAACACAAAACACTAAATACTAATTAGTAAAAATGAATGCAAAAGCTTTATTCACTACTCCAAGAGGCATTGAATACAATTCTAGCAAAGTCTAGTCATACCAACCTAAGGGATGCAAAACAATAGCTTGAAGGCTATATTTATAGTAGAATGGAAGCAAGAGAGAGGGGATTTTGATGATCCAAAAATGAATCAAACCAGTTCAAACCCATTTGAAAATTTTTTACAACTGTCGTCATGAATCAAGCTCACTCAAACCCTTCTTGATTGATCCAGGTCACTCTGATCTGTTGCATCATTATAATATCTTCTCTATGATGCTTCATAGTGAATGCAATGGTAGGATAAAGTCACTTTAATTTTGTCCTGATGTGAAAATTATTATCACTGGTTTGTTGATGCATGGCCAAGTGGGGAGAAAGGTCACTTTCCATGTAGTTGGCTTTGGCACTAACCACTGAAGTCTACATGTATGTCCTACGAGTTTTCAATGGCACCATCTAATCCTCAAAATTCCACTCTTGGCTCCAACCAAAATGTGCTCAAGCTTATACCCATCATGCTTTCTTTCCTTAGTTGAAAATTCACTCTTTGACCTCTACCTAAGTCACTTGGGTTCTCCCTTGCTCTCGACCTTTACTTTCATTATTTGTTGATTTTTGATTTGGATCCTTGACTCCTTGACTCATCTCACACCATCAAATCTTTTTAGATATGAATAAGCATAAGCCCTTAGATCTGCCTTTAAATTTTCAACTTTATCACTGTTGTTACCACTTGGAAAATTCATGTTAATCCATAAGATCTTGTTTTCAGTCATTGCATGTCATTAGATCTATTTGTGAGCTCATGAGATCATGCCACTTGGTAGCATCACGCTAATCCTTGGGACTTTTGAATTTAAATGGATAATTTCCAAGGATAAAACTTGATGTCCACATGACTATCATTTGATGTCTATGCAGATGTATTTGATGTCCTAAATACCATCAAATTTAGGCTCATGTGGATTTTTGTAGTGGATTTATTTACAACACCTTTTCTGAAGGAATTCATTTTCTTTAGCCTTGCCTTGAAAAATTATTGTTTTCAAAATGTTTAGGCATATTCATGTCTTCGAGGTTTCTATCTTGGATGAAATGTCTAAAAGAATTTTTCCTTCGGGAAAATTATCCCAGAAAATTTTCTTGAAGAATTTGCATCCTTAGAGTGTCCTTCAGCGTTTTGACATAGCCCTTTAGAAATTTGGAATGGTCCTTTGGAAAAATACTTTGGACCATTTGGGAAGGACACTTTACTAGAAAATTTCCCTTTGAAACCTCTGAATTGGATCACTTTACTTACAAGATATCCTTCGAGACTTTTGAATGGACAATTTTCCTGAGAAAAGACCCTTCAAGAAAATGGTTTGGGGTACTTACTACCAAAAGGACCTTTTAAAACTTTGAAAAGTACCTTTCCAAAAAATTATAGTGGAACATTTTCTTGAGAAAATAACCCTTCTAAAAAAGTGCAGAGGACACCGGCTTTAAAAGTGCCCTTTAGAAAAATGAAAAGGACCTCTTCGAAGAAAGGACCCTTCAGGAAAATTATTTTGGACAAAATGTCCAAAACAATTCTCAATACTTGAACAAAAGGCCAAAACAAAACTCTCTAAATAATTATATTACTTATCACCTTTTGTTTCATAACACTTTTCTCATGGAATAAATGTGCCTTCAAGAAAATTGTTGTGGAATAATTTTCCTGAAAGAAATCACACTTAGCCAAAAAAAAGGTAGAACAATTCTTGAAAGAATTAACCCCTATTCTTTTGCTATGGGATTTGTGGTGGAACCCTTCCTCTGAAGGAAATCCAAATTCCATACTTAGCCAAAATTTAAAAAACTTCTTAAGTATAAACTTAGGCAAAAGTTGAAACAACGTAAATAGGAAAAGTTGGACATGTTCTTGCAATCATTGAATCATCATGAACACCTATCTAGATTCCCACCAGATGTAATGTTGAACATGTCTCTAAACCCTTGATCCACTCAATAATTGACCTTTCTCATCTTATTTTAAATTAGGGAGTTACTTGGAATGTGGGCCAAAAATGGCCAACGCCTGGTACTAGACCAGTCTCGAGAAGTGGTACACTTCCTCACAAGAATGTCAGCCCAATGTTTTATGTAATCAAGTGGATAATCCAATAATAAAAATTATAAAAAAGCATATGATAATATAGATGTGATACTAAAATTAAATAAATTAATCTATTGCATAGATGTTATCAAATTGTTCATTCCAATAAACTATAGTTGAATCTTCTTGTTCCTGTACTACTTCTAATTTTTCAATGACTACTTCTAGAGTAGGGGCAAATAAAATTGCACAAAGTCTTATATCAAAGGAAATATCACTGTGATCCACAAAGAGTGGGTGAGGGACTATGGATAAATCATAGATGGTAACCACATCATGTTTAACGCCTAGCAATGTCATCTATAAATAGAGATTCATGATTTTAAGACCAAAAATAGTTGATTGAAATTAATTTGTATTGTTAAAATAACTTTGGATTGTAGATAGAAAGTAAAAACATAGGTATTGATGCTAATTATTTTAGAATCATTATCAATTATACTAATTGGTGTCGATTCATGTGAGGAATCATCATCGATCCTAACAGTAGGGAAAGAAAGTTCAAGATGGAGCCTAAAGGTGGGATTTAAGGGATTTTAAATGGATTTAGGAATAGTTCATGATAATCTAAATAGACTAATAGAAATTAATATAACATAAAAAAATAATATAGGAATCATAATATATTCAAACCAACTGCAATATACTTACCATTGAAACACTTCCAATATTGCAGAGAATTATCATGTTGATAGGGATGTTCTTTATATTTGAATGAGTGAGGATGGACTGAGATAGGTATGTCATTCTTCTACATCTATTTTAGGACAATTTATCTAGCATTATAGTGTATAAATTCAAGATCCTTCTACTTGAGGGTGGTCTAAGTTTAAATCAATGTCAATCCTAATAGGATCAATGATGATCAGGATAATCGGTATCGATCTAGTCTAAGTTTACCAAGTTTGTTTAAACAAATCTAATTCATGAGGTTATACTTAGTCCTAGGCTATTTTAAATGAAGTCTAACTAGGGAGAGGTTGTTAAGAGGTTAGAAACAACTTACCTTTAATACATTTTGTGAGATTTGACTAGATTTAGGAAGGGTTAACTAGTTAATATTAGTTAACTAGGTAAAAAGTAATTAGTAAGACTAATTACACAAAGTAAGATAGTAATCGATAAAATTAAATTAAGTAACGTAACAAAAATATGGGGAAGTGGTAAGACACATATATTCATATTAATATAATAGTGTAAATTCATAGTGTCAAAGGTGAGCCATAACCAATGGCACATCCTATAGCAACCATGATAGCCTCATCCACAAGTTTAAGAATCTAAGTTAAGGAAGTATGCCAAAAAAATATCTTTGTTACCAAAGATTGGAATATTTTTCATTACTGCAAAAACTATTGTGACAACATTTCCATGAGTCATCATGACTCCTTTGGGTAAGCAGGTGTTACCACTTGTGTACATTATAACTACAATATCAACAGCAATTAGTAAATCAACATTAAGAAGTCTCTCTCAACCAAGAGTTTTAACTTTCGACATAGATAATATCATCCAGCTATTTTTTCTCCCAGATAAAGAATGATCAGATTTAACACCCTCATCTTGCTATAAACAACATGCTTTCGAAGGGAAGATTTTAATTGCATGTTTTGAGGAAGCATCAAAACTCATTTACATGACTTGAGGAAGTATCCATGGCAATTGCATTATAGTGGGAATTAAAAAATGAATTGACATATTTTAATTAAAATAATTAAAATTTATTTCAATTAAATTTATTATTGTTTGATTTTGTAATTGCACTGCATGCAAAAGTGGAAATATAAAATTGCATGACTTGAAAAAGTGTTTAGGCAATTTAGTGCAACTTGGAGAAAAATATAAATCACTTCCATAGCTTGAAAACAATTAATAAGACTTTTGTGCAGTTACAAGAGAAGTTGAAAGCTTTTTACATGACACTAACTTCAAAGGGCATTTTCACGGTTAGAAATAAGACATTTTATTCGTAACTTTGATTTTTAATTTTATTTTTTTTTATTTTTTTTAAATTGAAAATTTTAGACCCAAACCAAAATTAGCCAAAAATTATTTAAATTTTTGCTATTTTTTTAATTTTCAAAAATCATGACAACAATTGGCTCCAACTAGGATTTTAAATTTAAAGGGATGGAAATAAATTAGACTCTAGTTTTGCAAGCAAATATCTTATCTATTGGGTAATAGAGTTTTAAATTTGACTACAACTTGATCAATCGAGAGACAATTGATCTTTAATAAAATGATGGATCTTCAAACCATCATAATGCTATCACATGTCAATGGACAGTGTATGCAAAGGCATCAAGTACTCAACCTGATATATGTTATCACATATCTCAAAAGATAGTGCATGTGAGGGAATTTTTTGTTATGAGCTTTCAAACAAACTAAAATTTAAAAAGAGAAACCTCGCCTAAACTTTTATGATTGACTTTAAATACAAAGAATGATTAGAACTTGTTAAAAACATGATTGAGGATTGATTTAGTCATCACGACACTTTTGTTTAATAAATATAATGTAAATTTCACATTATAAAATTGTTTAAATAAAATGAACCATGATTAGAAAGGAGAAAAGTTCAGAGGTGAACAAAGATTTATCTATACATGTGGCTATAGAGTCATTGATTGGATTGAATAGATGAATTAACATAAAATACATAAAAGAGAGTGAATCATAACAAGATGGACCAACAAAGAGGACAGAAAGGAAAAGGAAGGAACAAACATAATATAAGCCAAAAAGAATGACCAAAAAGGAAACACAACTAAAATAAGGAAAACATAACTATTTAAAGGGAACAAAGGTAAATGAGAAGACTATACAAAACCATTCACTGACTGAGAGAAATACCTAAATTTTGGAATGATGGATTTGACTTATGAGGCCCAAATACATTTAGAAACAATGATGACCAAGAGGTAAAAAGACAATGAACTTACAATCACTATGTATACTGAGATAGTCATGAATAGATAGGTCAACAGTGTCTTCAGGTTTTGAAATGAAATCATTGCAAGTTCTCCAGTCTTTTAAGACTATTATTTAGGAATACTAAACATATTCAATATATTCTTGAATGGATTTGAATGCATCTGTGACAAATATAGGATCTGAATTAGAGAAGATTGTGTTGTATATATGTTCTTGAGTTAGAATCACAATGTGATTATCTTCAGGAATGAATGGATTATTGATATTTTTTCCCAAATTGCTTCTCATGATAGAATTGAATTCATCTTTGAATGAGTCATTGTCATTCTCTTCATCGATCTCTTCTATCTTGATAGTTTCTATTTCACTTGAAATGAATATTGGGCACCATTTATTTTGTTTTGCCTTCACATCTTCTTTGATTTCAACCTTGTCATGATTATGATCTTTAATTTGCATAGGATTGATTGCTTTGGATTCAAAACCTATGGAGAATTATTCTACAATGGGACATGAAAAACAAGTGATAGGAGAATCTTCACTTTTGACCTTTGATTCTTCCATTATGATATAAGAGAAAACTTTTTTTCATAGAAAACTAGTTTCATGTTATCTTCACTTTTAGAAAGCAAAACATCATACTCTGCATTATTACTCCTTTCTATTTGTGGTTCCATCAGTTGTTTTTCATATTGCCTATGTTCTCCAAGTATCATGGGGTTTAAGCAATCTAGTGAAATAGGCAAATCTTTTTCTACTCTATCAAAGCGGAAGCCAAATTCTTCATATTTTCTCTTATCAATCATTAATTCTTCTAACTATTCACCTTCTTCTACAATTATGAAACTCAAACAATCATATATGACAGGGAGAATTTTTTTTTCTCTGTTAGAGTTTCAACATGTTTAATCAGTACTTTTCTTTTGAAATATCTTTTTTGAATGATGAGGACTCTTGATTATATCAGATTTCATTACTTCTTCAACACTTATGATAGTTGTAGCATATTTTGAAACTTCTTTCTTCAACATCCCAAATAGAATCATGTCATCTTCAATTTCAATAGCTTCTTGTTGCACAGCTTCGAAGTCATTTACCTTGTTCCTCATCAATATAAATTTGATCTTTGGATGTAGTGAACCAATGAAGACACAAATTTGATTATTTGGACTTGGTTGATCTACCTTAGGAACAGTCTCAATAATTTGTTGAAGCGAGCTACAAACTATCTCATCTGCTCATCATCTTGCTTATGGATTTGGAATAAATCTAACAACAATGTACACACATCCACAGTTGATGTGAATCTATTCAAGAAATTTTTCTTCAAGGAGTCCTAATTCACAATACATCCATCTTTCAAGTGTCGAAACCACTCAGCAACAAATCATGTGAGAGTCTCAATAAAAATCTTGACAATGACATCTTCACACATAACTCCTAAGATACTACAAGATATTGTGAAGGCCAAGATATGGTTATCTGCATCTTGACTATGTTTTCCATAAAATCTTAGAAATTTCTTTCTTGATCTTGATGTTAATTCATTATATCAGGCCAAAGCCAACAACCCAAAATATTTTTCCCATAGGACACAAAGAACATTGGGGTTGGGGTGAACCAACCCCTTTTCTTTAATCATAAAGATGTAGACACTAGTTACTTTTTCTCAATAGAATTGCCAACCTCCATTCTAGAGGAGGTTCCTTGAAATATCTAAAAATCACATGCATAAAGCACCTCGATCCCTAGTGGAGTCGACAAAAAC
Organism: Torreya grandis; assembly: GCA_037957365.1. Taxonomy (NCBI): domain Eukaryota; kingdom Viridiplantae; phylum Streptophyta; class Pinopsida; order Cupressales; family Taxaceae; genus Torreya; species Torreya grandis. The sequence goes on along the minus strand of JARHVA010000768.1, from coordinate 4,152,511 downwards.
TGTTGGCTCAAAAAATTGTCACAGGAATAAATTGATGACTTTGAGTCAATAGTGTGGAAACTAAGTCATTACGTAAGTCAGTAATGTAGGGACAAATTCCCTCTCCTATTAGTAGGTAGACCTAATTTTATTAAAATCTAAAAGGAGAAAGTAGGGAAAGAGCTATTCACCGCAAAAATGTTTTCTATAGAATTTCATACTTTTAACAAGTACAAAAAGGAGAGAGAAAGGAAATGAGGTTAATGAAGGGAATGACGATGAATAGAAAAAGGAAAAGAATAAAAGGAGAACAAAATTATTATAGTCAGTTAAACACAAAAGTTACTATGATAATCTCAAGAAAAATAGAGGATGACTCTAGTGACTAAACACAAAGATTCACTAGAATAGCCCAAGAAGGAGAAACATTGTTCTCATCGAAATTTTTTCTCATTCAATGGGTGGTAAAGACATAATTACACCCTTAGGAGTGTAAAACATACACTAAGATGATTCTCTAATACTAATAGAAAACTAAAGACAACCATCCCATATTTACTTGTAAAAGACAATTAAAATATTGCTTAAACCCCATTTCACAGTTGTAGAAATAACAGATATAGATTCAAAAACAAATTCAATTGTGCAATTTCCAAATTAAGACTAATTGATAATAGTTATAAAAAAGTTTCAAAAACAAATATTTGAATACAAATGAATCATACACACAATCATAACTCGTTAAGAGAATCTGAACATAGTTTTCAAATATCCTTCTTTGTATCGATCCTTGTTGAGTTGTAATACAATCTTGCCTTCCAAAAATATGACTCAGAGCTCTATTTTTAAAAATCCCCCTATAATGAGCCTAACACTCATATTATAATGTGGGAAGGTGGTTACGGTTTGCAACCACCTTTTTTGCATTTTAGATGGTGTAAAAGTGAATTTACAAAAAGAGTGTCATTTAAGTGGTGTAAAAATGAGTTGGTGCAATTGCACCATGTGCAAGTGTTCAAAAGATATATTGCATGACTTGAAAAGTGGAGAGATGCAATTGTACTTTTTGCACCAAGTGTAATTAGAACTCACGACTTATAAAGTTAACAAAGTGTATTTTCACAAATTACATTTGTGAGTTTGCATTTACATAATTTACAACTGAACATTACAAAACAAGATTCAACATTTACATGAAAAGATCAGAAGTATTTGATAGAGCCTATTCATCTTCACTTTATTGAAGATGATTTAAACTTTCTCTGACAACTTATTTCATTCTATTACGCCCATTCAATTCACTACAAATTAATTGACAAAATGTTTCAATGAAATTTCATGCCTAATCTCCATTATTGGTGATCCATCTAATTGGCATGTAAACCATTTATTAAAATGCTTACATGAAATTTTGTACAATTCAAGCTCTATAACCTCTATAGCCTTTTGAATTTAGAATAAAATATGAGGTGCACCCCTTAACTGCATTTGCTTCGAATTAACATGCAATCTGTGAACTTTTTGACAAAATGATTCTATAGAAATTTGCATTCATCCGCTTAGCCGTTGACCTTGCACTCTAAATCAATCTGTGTCAATTCCTAAAAATAGAATAGCTTAGAACTCCAATTACCCTAGTGCCGAGGATAATGCCATTCCAAGATAGAACCGTCTTCACAATGGGCTATTTCTTTCATCAGTTGATCCTTTGTGAGGAAAGACAAGAAACATGGCAGTGACTTTCACGACTTGATAACAGGATGCCCATCCTGGATTAAATGTAAATGGCCAATTTTAGTGATCTGTTTACTAGGTGCAAGGATTTTTTCTTCGTCCAAAGAATCAATCGAGTACCCACAATAAAAAATGGCTTTAAAACCTGTATATGGAGATGCATCTACTTGCTTCAAATGATAATAGACTATTGTAAGTGGCATTGAATACCTTCAATCATGCAAGTCAATATGGTCATGGCTAAAAATAGGCTTCACTGTCATTTGGAAATATGAAATATCTTCAAAACCATAGATGCTTCAAGAATGGCTAGTCCCTAATAAATTTCACACCCATACAAACTTTTTCTTCCACTTATGTGCAATTGTGACTAGGCCACTTTCAAGGGTCTATGGATCTAGAAGTAACTTGATCTTTGCAGGAATTTCAAATATATCAAGTTTTGCATTCTTTCTAGCCTTCAAAATTGAGCTTTGAACTTCTTTGATTACTTCACCTTTCTCACACAAAATTGCCAAATCCTTGTAAACAACTCCTTGTTTTTCAACCCAACTTTCAAGAGCTTGGTGAGATGGAACGACGAGAGCCACACAATAATTGTGAAATGGATTAGCATGCACCATGATATTGTCCACATAATTACTCACAATCAAAGTTGCCTCCACCTTTCCTAGGGAAACATATTCTCCATGTTGAAGCTTAGTTATCCTTTTTACAGTCGATAATCTCTAGGCAACCATCATAATGAAATCTACCAATGTCTCCAGTATAAAACCATCTCATTCCTCACTCGTCGACCTTATACACCTCATCAATTTTTTTCTTTGTTATCTGAACCCCACGTTCCAAGCCAACTTCCTTCCATAGCAACTAAATCTATGATTATATGTAATATCAAACAATCTCTTTAATAACCACATGTTGCCTCAATTTTTTTTTTTTGCACACCATCATGGACACAATCTAAAATAATTGGTACAACAGGCATTAATGTAGGACCCAACATAGAAGCATCACCTTTTGATCCCTTCTTAATCTTGTTTGATATATCAATTAGTGTCAAAGGTGAGCAATAACTAATGGCACATCCTACAATAACCATGACAGCCTCAGTTGCAAGTTCAAGAATATGAGCTAATGGCAAGTATTGCAGATAAATGTCTTTGTTACCAAGGCCTAGAATAATTTTCATTACTACAGCTCTTGTTGCGACAATGTTTCCATGATTCATCATGACTCCTTTGGGCAAGCATGTGCTACCACTTATGTACATTATAACTAAAATATCAACCTACTGGTAAATCAGCATCAACAGGGCTCTCTCGGCAAAGAATTTTAACTCTATACATAGATAACACCATCTAGTTGTTGTTTCTCCCAGATAAAGAAGGATCAGATTTAACACCCTCATCTTCCATGTAAACAACATGTTTTGGAAGGGAATATTTTAACTGCATGTTTTAGAGAAGCATCAAAACTCATTTGCATGATGTCAGGAAGCAGAGTGGGAATTAAAAAGTGAATTGGCATATTTTAATTAAAATAATTAAAAATTATTTCAATTAAATTTTTTATTTTTTATTTTGCAATCATACTACATGCAAAAGTGAAAATACAAAATTGCATGACTTGAAAAAATGTTTAGGCAATTTAGCGCAACTCGAAGGAAAATTTAAAGCTTTTGAAAAGAGTTAATAAGACTTTTGTGTAGTTGTGGGAGAAATTGAAAGCTTTTTACATAGCATGAAAACTTCAAAGGGCATTTGCACGATTTGATAAATAAGTCATTTTGTTCACAACTTGGATTTTCAATTTAATTAATTAATTAATTTCTAATTTTTTAAAATTGAAAATTTTAGACCCAAACCATAATACGCTGAAAACTAATTTAATTCACTAATTTTTTAATTTTAAAAAATTGTGACAATAGTATTGCATTGCCCTGGCCAATACCATATTGTATCAGTCGACACCTTCCAATTGATTGTCTAAATCAATATTATCGACTTAGAGTTTAAGGTTGGGTTTTAGTATTGGAACCATATATATAGGGGTCACATCAAATCATAGCATATGGATACACTTTACTTGCACTCACATTTGTCCTAAGGAAGTACTTAGGACAGTTAGTGGTTTACAATCTTATCTTATAGATCTTGTCTTATGGTGTCATTAAAGCTCAAAAGGAGGAGTCATTGGTCCTATAGATCGAAATGAAACTTGATTTCAGTCTATATATATATATATATATATGGGGAGGGAGTTCCTAATTAAGGATATTTGGGTCTTCATCCAACCATTTAAGGTCGTCAACCTACAACATTCTCTTACAAAACTTCACTTGAGCCAAAATGGAGATTGAAACGTCAATGGGTCCACCCCAAGGTAAGTATTTATATCCTTGCATTCTTTCATTTATTTACTTAGTAGATTAGACATTATTTTGTTTATTGCATTTTGAATGTACGTGTGTCTATCCTTGTTTAGATTTTTCCTATACCAAATAAGATGGTGTATACATATGAATGCTTAGACTTGTCATTTATCACCTTAAATGACATAAACCCCCATTTGGTTGATCATTGCACTTTACCTCTTTACAACCATCTAACCCATCTTTTATTTTAGTTTGTACCCCTTTACAATTATTTATTTTACTTGCATCTTTATGTAATATCCCAAATTGGAATATTATACGTTAACTTGGATTCCTCGAAATTATTTTTTAAAGTTAGAAATAATAATATTCAATAAATATAGAATTATATTCTTATTAACAAGATAATAAATTGATATAACAAATAATGTTGTCTGATGATCAAATGTGCGATGCGAAATTCTGGTTATAAATATTCTACTAGAGAACTCTCAAAGGGTTTCATCCTTAAAGGGTTGATATCAAGGGATCTCATCCGTGTATCTAAATAAATGAGGGGTTTCATCCTCAATTATAAGAGAAGAAGTTGTTGCCTAAACTTTGGATAAGGGAATAAATGTCAAATCTCAATATATATCATTTTCCTTCACCAAGTTCTTCTTATAAATACCCTTCATAGTTTTGCATCAAATTATGTGTTTCCTTTCCAAAATGATTTCATCAAATGGGATGACTTGCATTAATATAACTTATATTCCTTGCATTAAATGTGGCACTCCTTCCCATATGGACAATTAATTTAATTTAGTTGCAATTGTAGTAAATTTAATTGTTGTTGGTTTAGGTGATTCCATTGGTGATTTATTTACATTAATGCAATTCATGTTTATGGTCTCCTTTATATTTGGGGATATTACAGACCTCCCTTCAAATTTCTTGTCCTCAAGCAATTTTAAATCCAATAATACACTCCACAACAAACTATAATATGCTCCAAGCTTAGATGTTTCTTTCCCCGTCCTTGTAGAACTGATTGCATTATTATTAGTTCTCTCTTGCAAGGGATTATTACAACTATTTTTTCCTATATCCTACAACCTTCTGCCATTATAACAAGTGTTTTAATTATTAATGAGCTCTTGGTTGAGCATAAGGATCATGAGACCTTTACGTACTCCAAATTGATCATTTCTTGGGCTGCTAATGACATGTTCAAGCTTATTTGTCATCAAATCTACCCTTACAATCTCTATTAATGACTCACCTCCACTATCCATGAAGGCAAATTTTTCATTGTGTTATTATGGAGACCAAGCAATAGTTATTTTTTTATAAAATATTCATATCTATTTTCATTGCAATAATAGGATGAATTTATGGTTGTCATAAGATAATTCTAACGTTTATTTGGTTGTTCAAGTTCAACAACCATCGCCTCCAACTTGGGCTTAGAGAATTCTTTAAGTGATGTTGTTAGGATGTTTTTCAACACTGAATAATTTTCTTCCACTGGCTACTCCTGCAAATCAAGGTTGTTGCCTAAATCATTGTCAACCATCCAAATTTTATGTTCCTTTGGTAGTTGCTCCGTGATGACTTGTATGACCAAATTTCACTGCCATTCATCTTCCTCTAATACATATTTCCCATATAAATGGTAAAAATATATGAGTGTCAATTCATCCTTTATCATAGGATCAAGATTCAAATATTTATTGTGTCATGCATTAATATCATTGAAAATCAACTCAGCCTCATCGTCTTCTTGTATTGGTTCCTCTTGTTGAAGGAATGTGGGCATGGTTGGACATACATAAGTCCTTAATGGGAGTCTTATTAAATGTATAACCTGTTGTGATTATGATGTTCTTCCCTCACCATTAGAAATCTGAGTTAGCAAGTTACTCAATTGTTGCATTTGTTGAACTAATTGTGACATCAACGTATCTACTTGAATTTGCTCTTGGGCTTATCGATCAAACTGTGCATCATTTATGTTGTTTATTTTGACCTTAGGATTTGAATGCATAAAGCTTATTGAAACCCTTAGGCTAGCAAGATGAAAAGCTATGATACCATTGTAATATCCCAAATCAAAATATTATACGTTAATTTGGATTTCTCGAAATTCCTTTTTAAAGTTTGAAATAATAATATTCAATGAATATAAAATTATGTTCTTATTAAAAAAATAATTTAAATTTATATAACAAATAATGTTGTATAATGATCAAATGTGCAATGTGAAATTCTAGTTATAAATATTCTAATAGAGAACTCTTAAAGGGTTTCGTCCTTGAGGGGTTGATATCAAGGGGTTTAATCTTTGTATCTAATAAATGAGGGGTTTCATCCTCAATTATGAAAGAATATATTGTTGCCTAAACTTCAGATAAGAGAATGAATGTCAAATCTCAATATATATCTTTTTCCTTCACCAAGTTCTTATAAATACCCTTCATAGGTTTGCATCAAATGATGTGTCTCCTTTCCAAAGTGATTTATTTTTTCATCAAATGGGACAACTTGCATTAATATAACTTATATTCCTTGCATTAAATGTGGAGCTCCTTCCCATATGGACAATTAATTTAATTTAGTTATAGCTAAAGTTAATTTAATTGTTACTGATTTAGGCAATTTTATTGGTGATTTATTTACATTAATGCAGTTCATGTTTATGGTCTCCTTTGTATTTAGGGATATTACACTTTACAACCATAGTTATAACCATTTACCTTTGTTGAGGTCTATTAGAGCTACATCCTTGTGTCATAGGCTTAGACTTTGAAATATATTTTATTGACATTTGAATTGTAGGTTACCTTCTGCTACATTTATGAATATCATTGGTTTTTACCCAATCATCCAAGTATATGCATGCTCTATTCAATTGACCTTATTCAAATCCTCGTCTATTGAGAGAGATGATAGTTGTACGTCATCTTAACCAGTGCATACACTAACTACACCAGTAAAATTATCGAGTTGTTGAGTATTAGAAGGTTGTGGTGGTTCCCTTTGATCTATCATATAAATGTTACCTTGATCTTTTGGTTGAGTAGTATGGTCTGGAAGAGGATTGCTATATATATGCAAATATTGATCAGATGCAACCATTGACTCAATCAAAGTGTTGTTTGTTAACTCCACTTTAGTTTGGTTGTTATCAATGAGGTCTTTGGATCTTATATTTTAATGTAATTCATATGTTTGAAGAATACATGTGATTCTATGATAATTATAGTGCTTTAACGACATAATTAATTGGCAATGACCTTGATGGATCAAATTATCTAATAGAATGCAAAGTAATCATATTACATTTAAGCAATATGATCTATCACAAAGAGATTGATGTGGGAGCATCACTACCTAAGAGACAAATTTGTTTTGTTATAGGTCTTAGAGGTCTTAGGAAATAATAATGGACCATTTTGAGGTCCTAAGAGTCAATTTTAGGTTGAATTTAAGCCTTTGGCAAGTTTTCCGCCAAAAAGGCTAATTCAAAATTTCAAATTCAATATTTTTTAATATATGCATATTTAGGTCATGATGAGTTGTCAAAGGTTTTAGAGCTTGTATAGGATTCTAATATTACTCTGAGTTATCCAAAGAGTCTAATGAGGCAAAAACTAATTAAATAATTTACAAGAAAAGTCTTTTGCCAAGTTGAGAGCAAGGTGGTTAAGGGGGTTTCAAGGTAAAGATAGCAATTCCAAGCAGAGTACTCAAATGGATATACATCGAACCTATAATGGAGGAGAAACTAAGATCCTCAACAAGTATAAAAAGGACAAACAACTCGTGATTGGGCAAAGAGTTGAGAGAGTTGATAATTTCCTTGTAGGTGATAGTCAGTCTAAGGGTCTGTATAAAGTGTGATTTTCTTGATACATAAATAGGATATATTTGTTTGAATCATTGTGTTTGTATTGTTATTGTATGTATGAGTGAGATTCAATGCAAGTTACAGTGGTCTTGTATTCACTTTGAAGCTCTTGTTGCTTAAATCCTTCTCAAACACCTATTTCTATACACAGTTATACTTACAGTGCTTTTGTTTCACATAGAAATTTTTATGAGCCATAGTTGGTGATTGGAGGAGTTAAAGGATGTTTTCTAGGTCCTATTAGAAGTGTTAGGTTGATCAAAGAGTTCATATCCTTTATAAATGATCAATTTGAAGCTCTTAGTGTCTTCATACACATTCAAACCCTAGCACAAGGATTTTATGCATCAGGGTTGTAACTCGAAAAGTAACCAGTCATATCTCTTCAAATTTTAAGGGAAGTTGTCAATGAAGGTTTACAAGGTATTCCAAGTGGTTGAATGCTTAACTAGCTCTGTGGTTCTTTATATAACCGACTGTGTTCTGAGTTTTTTGTAGATAACCATTGAGAAGATCTTTAAGAGAAGAAAGTTTGATTGTTTGAAGTTGTTCTTTGGGTTCAATATCCTTGTCAAGTTTTGTTAACATTGTGTGATCATTTGGAGATGTCTTAACCAATGAACCAAGTTATTTGTTCATTTGACATGAGTTTATTCCTCCTCAAGAATGCAGACAGTCCTAAACATAGTAAAAAAGTCAAAAAGTGGGTTTTAGTGATCCACTGATCCAAATCACTTAAAAAATTGTATACATGATTTAGAGGTCATTTTGTACATGTTCCAATGATTTATACTATCCAAAAGTAAGCTGATTACAAGGATCTTTGATTGAGTATTAACAGACCTAGTGTATTAGGTCTAAAAAAGGGTTAGTTTAAGAGAGTGATCTTATGAGTTTTTATGGACTATGCCTTTTGAAATTTGGTATTTGGAAAGCAAATTATATCCTTCACAAGGTTTAAATGGTATTTTGGCCAAAGAAAGAGCAAAACAAGGGTCATTTTAGACTTTGTGCCAAGAGTTTAGGCAATCTTAAAGACGTAGAATTTGGTCTAACAAATCAATAGGACTGACTCAATTTTTGTTATCATTTGGTGATGTTTGGAACTTGTAAAGAACTTGTATAAACCCTGTATCATTGTTTGATCCTCTCATAAGGTTTGTGAAGTGTTTGAGTGAAGAGACTTTACAAATCCTATCTAATTCTTGTTGTAGATCTTTGAGCACTGAATTAGGTCTAACAAGTCCATCTGCAAATCCGAAATATTATTTGAGTTTGGAGTGTTGAAATTACTTTCTGCCCTGAAGGATATAAAGTAGGTTGAGTCAAATCTTTGATAAACCCTTCATATTTATGTTCAAAGGTGCACTTGAGTGTTTTAGGAGATCAAGAAGGATCTTGTTCAAGATAATCATTATTTGAAGAAAGTACTCTGATTTAGTTCAAAGTGATGGGGTTTTTGTTTTTTTTTTGTCAAAATTTAAACATTCAATTATTATAGAGATTCAAGTATAAAGAGTAGATCATTGGTCTTTCAATACCAATATAGAAACGGATATTATGAAAGATCAAGAGATTGTCAAGTCTTGTGAAAGGTAAAGAGAAGAGTAAGTGGACCACTTACTGTGACATCACAGATCTATTACCAAGAAAACAAAATCTAACCCTAAAAGGCTACAAAGCATGCAAAACAATACAAGTTCACTAAAATGTGGAACAAATAAATGGTTCCTATACAAATAGTATCACATACATTTATAAAACATGCAATTATATATAATCAAACCTAAAACAATAAAATCATATTTAATTGCATAAATAATTTTTCATGTTGCAATAAATGACAATAAAGTTTAGAAAAAATATTTGATTTCACGCTAAGTTAGAAATATAGAACTAAGGTATTTAGAGCAAAGCAAAGAGAACCCAAAAAACTAGAAACAACTTAAACATCTCACCAAAACTGCACAATCAACTTTTCTAGTAAACCCAAGTCACGCACTACGCATTTTCGATTAAATTTAAACAACAAAAATTGATTTGATAACTTGGTCAAGTTTGAGACTCCAAAAACCTTGCTCACTTTTTTAAAATTTGGTGCAAATCCCAGTAAATTTGATATCCATCAAAATCCTAATAGGGCAGCAACATTTAAGACCTTAGAAAGAATGGGGATGTATTCTAGGGCATTTGATATCATTAAGCTTGATTCTTATAAAGTCCCTAAAATATTTGTACATTTTTTCAATCACCGCATAGAGTATAATGGAATGACTATGCAGTGTCTACCCCATATGACTTCGCATGCTAGAATGAATGCTTGATGGAGTAATAAATGATTTAAATTTTCTTGAGACTCTAACTGTTTGAATTTGATTATTTTGACACATTGATAATATCTAGTATGTGTAACATTGATTGATCTATTAATGTACTAACGTCTTCGTGTATTTATAGACTTCTCAAATCCAAATTAAAACTTGATTAGGAAAAAAACTGACAACTTTAAAACACACAACATGAGAGACCCAAAACAAAAATAAAGTAGAACCATATACAATACGTTTCTAAAGAAAATCTCATAATTCCACACAAACATAAGGGAAAGAGATTTTCAAAGAAGAAAAATGAAATGAAAAGAAAAACACAGAGAACAACCAATAATGTAAAAAAAAAATGACAATAATAGCTTTAACCTAAACCAAAACCCTAAAATAATATAATTTTCTAACTAAAAAATACCCCATACCAAAATTAGTTGTCTATGGTTATTACCTTAAATGTTTAACTTCTGCTATCAAATGCATTGATTAATCAAACTTCAATTTGTCCTACCGGGAATTACAACAATCATGGCCATTACATTAAAAAAAAGGGGGGGTCCTTTCAGGGCCCGGCCGGGACGGGCCGGGCATGTAATTTGTGTTATAAACAGCGTAACAAAATATATAATAATTTATGTTCTCATGTCAGACACGTCTTTTTTTTTATCAAACTTAATATACAATTTGTCACTTTATGGTATTGTTTAAATTTAACTTACTCTCTTTGAATATATCAGTGAATTTTAGTTAAGCTATGATCACGTCGAATGAAAAGTAATAAACCTCAATCGGCATGGAAAATCACAATTTAAAGAATCATTTCCATAACCATAAAACCGCATTTTTTTGTGAGATTCGTCACAGTCAATTTAAACTCTTGACCGAGAGGATAAGATTTTTCTTTTCCAAGGCCAATATCCACGGCCAATATGCACACGCAATTTTTTGTGAAATTTTGTGACAGTTAAATTAATCTCCTGGCCGAGAAGATAAGGTTTTTTCGCTTTTAAATTATGAAGTCATGTATTTGCGGAGGATAATCCTCCTCTTGCGAGCTTGGAACCATGCCAAAAAAAACTCCAGGAGGGCCGGTGCCTCCCAATCAAAAATTATGTGCACTATCAGATTTCAGGCTTTAACAAAAGTGTTAAACTTATTAAGCTCTTTTGTTTTTGTTTTTTTCCTAGCTTTATAAAGATTACTGTAATCAAGAGTGGTAAAAGATGATTGTGATCTGATTTAGTTAAGCACAGAAATTCATGGATATCAAAAGGAGGCCTGTGGAAACAGTGTAGCTTAGAGGTGTTTAAAGTTCCCCCGGCACACCAAAACCGGAACGTTATCTCCATATAAATAAGCACAAAGGTTTATGATTCAATTAAAAAAAGGTGATCAACACTATATCCTAAAAATGGATCTCTAATTTGAATTGCAAGTATAGTGTCAAGCATTCTTAAGCAGAAAAAACATAATTTATGTAAATTTGGCTCGAACCTTAGGCGAAAGGTCCCAATAACTGAACACGTTCCAATTGCTGAACAGGTGTTTTTGTTAACATGTGTTCCATTGACGGAACATATTGATGTGTATAACTATTGAAGTGTACCAAAAGCTGAACATGTAGTATCTAATACTTGTTCAACATTTATTCTATAAAACTAAAAGTAACCAATCACATCTTGACAAGTAAGACTCAAGCATTGATACTCTAGTGCACAACTATTGGTACTCCGAAGGCTAAGTTTTGGTCATAGGTTTGAAAAATGCATTTTATGACCTCTCATGATAAAATCGGTTATATCGTAAAATGTATAATGTGTCAGACCTTGAAACCTTAGTTATAAGTAGTTAAGACGACATATTAAAATGGGTAAAAATTTTGAAATTTAATGTGATGTTATGGTACCTTAATTTGCTGTCCAAAATTAGGGTGTTCAGCTACTGGGACCTTTCCCCTAACCTTTAGTCTATGGTATTTGTTGAGAATCCAAATTGTCCTGATTTAAAGTTATGTACCATGTATAGAAGCATAAGAATGCTTGTTAAAAGGGTGACAAAGTTCAACAATGAGAACTAAAATCAGGGATTCAGCAGCATCAGTTATGCTTAAATTTTTAAAATAATGGGAGACAGGTAAAAATATTCTGGGAGTACACCTCAAGGAAGTTTTCTTTGTGCTAATAACTCCCCTGTCAATAATTGATGTCATCAATTCTGCACGCCCAGAATGACTAATGCCTATTCGTATAAGCAGCTTCACTTGTATAAACATGATCCAGAATATTACCTATATCTAACATTCGCACATATGCACTCTTGCATATTACAAACATTGTATATATCATATGCATGGTCATATCATCCTTCTGCAGCACAAAAGGATAGATTGGTATCAAGCCACCTTTTAAAATTTAGATCTTTGACGTAAAAACTACAAAATTTCTGCTCTAACTCGGGTTATGAGAAGAGTGATACAAGAGCAGCCCGATTGCAAGAGACCTGAGACACACAGGGCATAGTTAATCGTGCTTAGCATCTGACCTGTTTCTTATTCCCAGTAAAGCTCTCTCCTCGGCTACATAAGAATTATTTGATAGTCAATTTGACTTGAAATGAACTCGAGTAGAATTGGACCTCTAATGCAAGAAAACCCATTTCAATCAACAGGTGTGTCGGAAACTGTCTGACCAAATATTTCAGGAAACCCTTCCCATTTACTTTGATCCCTGGCCTCCCAGTACCCACCGATGTACTCATATGTGTCCTTTCCTTTCTCTTTTCGGAACCACCGTGGCTGCCATCCTCTTTCTTGGATTTTCCTTGACTGCATATGTACAAAAAATATTAGAATACTAGATTCCGTTTGAACAAAAAAAAAAACTGGGAAAAATGAACTGAAATAACTTACCTGTCGTTGTGACTGTTCCAACCTCAACTTTTCTGCATTTGCCAGCTCATACTCACCATTTTCTAGATGTCGCTGATCTGGCCTTAGCCTTGAATCAGTGGGTGGAAGTTTTTGCTGAAAAAGTGCATGAAAAGTCAGAGGGAAGGAAGATGTAACAAAAATCAGAGTGTTGGTAGACACTATTTGGTATTTACCTTAAGATCTGGCGTTAACTCATTAAGCGCTATTGCAAATGGCGTAAAGTTGTATCTGCTATTATTACTTGAAGATTTGTTCCGTTTCCACAGTAAGCAGGCTTCAGACATTGGGTCATATCCTTTAGGCTTTGTCGTCACATCACCAAGAACATAATACATACTGTCATCCCACTTTCCTATTATTGTAGCTACCTTGTTCCCATGCCTATCTTGAACAAACCCTTGCACCTACCAAACAATCACCAGCAATTATGCCATAGACCATGTCAGAGACAAAGTTGTTAACAAAATTATTTAGAACAAAAAGCAAAAAAAAATGTAGTAACACATACAATTGAATACATCTCATTCGCAAGAAACACATACATTTCCAGTTGCGCATCACTTTAGTCATTAAATGCTAATTTCCAAGAAATAAAATATGAATGATAATGACCTGATGTGGATTACGATCAATGATAGATTGCTCTTTGAATTTTAGCTTACAAGAATAATCACCGCTTCCCTGTATGCGCATCGTTCCATAGTGATCACAGTACAGTTTTCCCAAAATAATGTTATAAATGGATGTTGTAACCTGCAGTCAGAAGTAGTCTAAATATATCTGCTTACACTTAAAACAGATTTAAAAACTGAATCTTTCTATTGAATATCCTTACCTTACTCCACTGAAAAGACTCTCCATCATCGAATTTTAGTGAAAGAACTCCAACAGGGTCAAGCTGAATTGAGCGGCCCCAGAACTTCCCTTTTAAATTACTGTCCCCCCAAAACTTCCATCCTCTACCTTCACAGTGGCATGCCACAATCATGGGATGGTGACTGACCTGTATGTATGTAAAAATTAATCTTTAAATTACTGAAATATAATTTCGCATTTCTCACAGAACCCACCTAAAAATATTAAAAAGGCATGTTCAGAACTTATATAGACATTATCTTAAAATTTATACTTTAGCCTTCTAGAATGAACGATTGCCCATGCAAGCAGAGGATAAATCCATGGCTCACAATTCACAGGGTAGACATCTACCAAAATTATATGATATACATACAAAATCGAGTCCTCACTTTTTCAGAGAAAAAGCGAAGCCCTTTATCAGGATAATCAGCCTCGTATGTCTCCCCCAGAAGTGGATTGAAAGGCTTACAGTGTCGGCCTTCAGTAGAAGCATATCCAGAAACTGCAAATGCTGCTACATTCAGGATTCGCATCAAGCTATTCCTCTAAAACACAAAACCAAGAAAACAATGGTCAGCAACAAAATGGATCAACATTCCAGATAAAATGCAACTGCTTTGCATTCCATGTACTTTCTCCCTCTGCTCTAGATATGGTAGCATGTTTTTTCTTGGCATACAAAGATAACCTTAAAATCAGCTAAAACTGAACATCCATTTTTTAGACAACAGAGATCACTGAGTCTCCTGGAAAAAGTACAAAACATAAATTTTCACACAATTTTAGAGAAATTATTTACCTTCAGAAAACTAGCAGCAAACACACAGAAAAAAACCACATGCAGTGTTTTTTAAAAACGTACTATCAAAAAAAATAGTATATTAGCTAATGCTAAATATTTTATAAAAGTTTACAGATTCAAAACAAACTAAAGAATACGTCAGACTGCATGTTGAAATTCTGGTTCCCAAAGCCATTTCCATTTGTAAAACTCACATGGGTCCAGCTGCAGATTAAGAATTAAATCAACAAGAAGATAAGAGCATGCTTCTCGGCTTGAATATCAAAAGAAATAGAATAATTAAAAACACCCTAAGGTATTCTGAGGTGCATTAAGGTGGGTCTAGCATGATAAATGCAATATATGGCATCCAACGAATATAGGGAAGGAAAATGTCGATGCAATCACCCTCTTATCTAGCTTTCCTCTTGTTACCACCTTGGAATCCTAAGATCATTAGGGAAACCAAAGTGACATACAAAACAATTTTGAGGGTCTCCTCTAGGAGGTTTTCCTCTTTATGCCCCTCCTCATCATTGTACCACTTTTATTGTATACAAAACAAGAAACAAATCAAGGCACATGAAATTACCGATTCGAGTTCGGGTTCAGGTTCGAAGAACCGGGTTTGCTGGTACCCGCAATTTTTTGGCCTTGCATACGGCTTGGGTACAGCAGTACAAAAAATATATTCAAAAAAAATTAAAATATAGAAATTCTAGCCTAATAAATAGGATATTAGTGGCATCAACCTTAGATCAGCAATGGAAGGTAAGTGTGCAATGAGAAAATGAGAGGTAAGGCATTTTGCTTTTATCATTTGTGTTCATTTATCTTATGTTCTTGTGTTTTACTTAACTTTTAGGGTTCGAGAAAAAATTAAATAAATGCTTAAAACCTCGGATTCGGCCCGGGTTCATCCTAGGCGATCCGGATTCGCCTGGGTTCTTCTGCAGAAGAACCCAAACAAACCCAGGTAGCCCAGGACAAACACAGGCTGCTATTCAGCAGAATCAGATCCACACCCGGACTGGGTAGAAGAACCCAGATGAACCCCGGTTGCCCCAGACGAACCCAGGCCATTTTTCAGCAGAATCGTCCAGGTACGGACCAGGGCAGGGTTCTTCTGCATATAGAGAAGAATCAGTAATCTTAAAAAGCACAAGACAAAAACAAAAACGAAACTTAAAAACAACAAAGTAGTTCCTTTTGTTTTGTCTCTATTCTGTACTTGAACAAAAATGTCATATTCTGTACTTGAACAACCTGTCCAGCAACAGCCATCAATTCTCCACATTCTGTTCTTCTGCCGCTCACACCACTTTTGGTTCAGACCACTGTCCATGAGGCATCTGCTATCCTTGCTCAAGATTCTGCACTGCCACCTGATCAGACCGCTGCAGCATACAACAAGCTTACAGTCACTGAGAATCAGTCAGAGGACACATGGAAGCCAACCTGAGTGACAATATTTCTCACTGTTTTGATAAGTTCCTGGTAACAAGTAGTGTGTCTTTGGGGAGACGAATTTAGTATCACTAGTTGTCTTTTGCATTTGTTCTCCTCCTTGGCTCCTGTGACAGTCTATTGTGTCGCTTCTTTGTCTTAGTTTTCTTCTGTTTTAGTGATGCTGGCAGCTTGATTACGAGTTGTTCTATTGAAATGTTTTCTCCTCCATATATCCGACCCTTTTACATCAGAGAAAAAACATACATACATTTTGACATTGGCATTTAATCATCATCAATTTTGGCATATGCTCTTTGAATAACAAAGGACAAAGGCCACTTGTTATGTGTTGAATTTCAGATTAATTCCCTACACCAAATTTGACCAGCCATAACTTGATAAATCCTGTTACAAAGTAATAGGATCTTATAAAGTAGTTGGTTGCTCTATACTTTCACAAGAAACTTATAATGCTCAATTTTTAATTAAAAATGAATATCAAGTCCTTCCGAATAAAGAAGACTACAGTTGTATAGATCAGCATCACAAGACTTTCATCCTACAAATCATGTGTCTGTCTTTTTTGGGTCATTTAATGTCGAAATATTCTTGAACCCTAATTTTTGTCACTTCCTCTGTTTGTTGGAGGATATGACCTCATTGAATGTAGATCCATCCTTTTGTCAATCAATTGTTGCGACTAAACCCCTGCAAACTTACAGAGAATTTCTGCAATTTCTGCTGCAGCATGAATGCTCCACTGTGATCCAAACGTTTTACTCTTCCGGGAGTAGCTAATGGCTTTCATAAGAAGGCTGATTCTATTTATAGACCAGAAATCCTTCTGAAAGATTTAGAATTCTGAATTCGGAGACTCAAAATAAAAGCATGGTTTTTTAATTATGAACCTCAAACCAAATATTAAAACTTTGAAGGATGGATATCTGCAAATTGGAAGCTGCCTACTGCTGCATATCTCAGTATTATGCCAGGAGGTTGTTTTACTTCAGTCTCTTCTGATAAAGAAGAAAAGGATGTTATTTTTCAATGACATTCATTCTTATGAATGGTGTCGGTTTGTTCATGATGCACTGGACTCAAACGTTTTTTCCAATATAGGACTACTCCTCCCTACTGCATTTTTGGGTGAGGCTTCTCTTCAGCGAATTGGAAATGCTATTGGTAAGTACGTTGCATCCTTTAAGCTTAATTTTCAACACAGTTTTGATATTGACTAGAGAAGCCTGTGCAAATAATATTGAGTTCTATTTTGGTGGGTGGTGATTGGAAAAAAAAACCTGTCAATATGAGAACTTTCCTTTTAGTGTAAGCACTGTCATCAAAATGTATCTGCTTCAATCTATTTCTGATCAAAATGGTCATCTGCTTCAAACTTTTCTGAATTGCAATCCCAAGACTTCACCTCTGTCAAACAGTTCTTCTGTCCTTCTCCAAAGCAATTTATGTGGCTATGCAAGTATTACAAGCCCTCTAAACCATTTAAATCCTATAACAGAAAAGCAACGGCTTCTAATCCCTTCAACTTTTCTACCATTCAACATTTTTTTTGAATTATTCATCTCAGAGGAGAAACCTATTCCCATACCTACATAACCTGATACCAAACCTTTGCTTCCGCTTGTTTGTGATATGTCCACCTTCTCATCTCCCATCTTCTGCTGCTCTTCTAAGGGATACTAATGCTGATTGCTTTGATGTGCTGCATTAAACTACTCTTCCTGCTGATTCTTGAACCTCGACTTCATCAGTCATGGAAGACTCCAGGCAGGATACAACTTGATAGGAGAAACGACTGCAATCCGACAACATATAATTAGAAGCCCACAGACAACTTCTAGATCTGATTCTGTGAAAATCAACCAAAAAGAAACATCTTACAGATCCCGATATCTCTCTGACTTTGTAAAATAAAAGATAAATTTCAAATATTGTGGCAGAATGTTGAGGAAATTGGGGGAAAGTCTATGTTGCAGAAAGTCCTACATTGCTATCTTTTTTGGAAATGGGATAGCAAGCTAAGCAGGCCTGATTATGGGTGCAACTCCATAGTTAAGCACACTTGAGCCGGATTAGTACAAAGATGGGTGACCTCATGGGAAGTCCCAGTGCTTCACCCCTGTAAGCATCAGCCAGATGCAATGAGTGGATTCATGGCCCATATTTCATGAGTGGACTCTTCTTTAGAGCTATTTTATTCTGTGTAAAATATTGGTTCAAACCATAATCATTATCCTAAGGAAATCATTATTATTTGGGATCCTACTAGTACTAAGCTTACCTGCAAAAATCCTTTCTATTTATGGGGGTGTTATATTTGTCTCCTCTGCCACTGAAGCTAGCTTTCTGGTATTTAATTATAACTTTTCCTAGATTTATTTATCGCTTCATCTCCAGTTTTCCCTCTCACTTTGTAAGATGATTTTTATACTGTTTCATCCCCTTCAGAGAAAACAGGAGATCACAAGTTCAATACTTTTAGAGCTAAGAAATTCAACTATTATATTCATCATAATTCTTTGGTAGGTTTATCAGGAGTCATCTACTTGGTGTAACAGGCATCAGTATCTGCGGATATTTCAAGATCTGCTTGATGTATATATAAGCAGAAGTCTACCAAGCATATAGCAGCCAATTGTGGCTGAAACCTTCATGGTAGACGTCTGCTTATGTGCATCTCAGATCATTGGCCAATTGTGCAAGACAGTTTTCACATATGAGAATATTTGATTTGTAGCAAACATGGAAAAATTTATCTGATCTTCAACATTGTGTTAGAACTGAAGTTACTCTGCTTACTCAAGCTCAGGAAATTTCTCTTTTGCAGAAAGTTACAGAACTAGAGCAAAAGGAGGAAAGCTAATGGAGAAAAAATCCCCGACAATGTGGCTATAAAAGGGTGATCATAATACCAAATAATTGCAAGAATTTTACTATCAAGTGTAATATTCTTCATAGAATCATCTTCATTTCCAAGATGGGACTGTACTTGAAAATATTTCAGATTCTCAGCCAGAGGCCCCATGCTATTTTCAGGACAGAACCCTTGCTAAATAGAGCAAGCCCAAACTGCCCTCCTCTTGCATATTCAACATCGTGTTAGAACTGTAGTTACTCTGCTTACTCAGGCTCAGGAAATTTCTCTTTTGCAGAAAGTTGCAGAACTACAGCAAAAGAAGGAAAGCTAATGGAGAAAAAATCCCCGACAATGTGGCAATGAAAAGGTGATCATAATACCAAATAATTTCATGAGTCTTACTATAAGTGTAATCTTCTTCATAGAATCATCTTCATTTCCAAGATGGGACTGTACTTGAAAATATTTCAGATTCTCAGCAAGAGGCCGTATGCTATTTTCAGGACAGAATCCCTTGCTAAATAGAGCAAGCCCATACTGCCCTCCTCTTGCATATTCCATCTCCTATAACTCAAGTTGAGCTGTATCAGGCAGTATCTCTCTTAAGACAGATAAGGCACTGGACCGGATGGTTTTCAAATAACTTGGAGCAACTTTCAGGCTGTTACTGCTCCAGCACAAACAATTGATCACTATAGGGAAAGTGTGGAGCACAAACTTGGGAAGCTGGACTTCGAATCGAGCACATGTCATGGAAGCTAAATACTTTGCCCACTGTAAATGACTTCAAAGCAATTGGATCACAGGTAAGGCATTTAATGGCTTGTAAAACTGTTCTACAGTAGATATCAGCAGCATCATGCTAGCTTCCATGTCTGATTCTCATCTAATGCCAATACTTACAATTGGAAGAAGAATCTCACCCTTATGTAATAATTGAGTACTCGCCTGACTTCTATCAACCTTTCATCTGATATCACTTTCAATTCAGAAACGAGACAGGATATCATCACACTGGGACAACTAATTCATCAGCAGTCTCAGTACAGTCATAAGTTATAACTAAGCTTGGCATGTTGAACACAGTGTCTTTATAGGCAGAGTATGGAGAAGTCATGGTCATTTGTTTCACAAAAGCCTGTGTTCATTTGTTTCGCAAAAGCCTGAATCTCTATTTCGCAAGTATTTTTGTAAGTACTATCAGTTCAAGTGGATTCTGTGTTGTGGGTGGTATATGGGCTTTCTTCAAATTTAAGCGCATAAATGTATTAGCAAGCAATACTCATATATACATGTCTCGAATATTAGTTCATCTGCTCAACACAGTTTGTGCTATCTAGAAGACCACTCTCAATTGGCTGCATTTGCTAACTATATTATCAATTAGTATAATATTTTAATTTTTTACTGATTAAAAAAGAAACAATTATTGACAGTAGCTTCTCCTTGTTACTGTAGCATTGTGACAAGGCAAAAAATGATCGGCAATCAAATACATCTTTGTACACTCCTTTCAAGATTCATCACGTCTTCTATAAGGTCACTCACTATTATTAAGGGAAAATCTGGTAAACTAAATTGCGTAAATCATAAATATGTAAATAAAGAAAAAATAAAGGAATTAAAAATTGCAGTTTGCACTCATGTTTCAAGGGAGCCCTTCTTCAAGAAAGGAGGAAATTTTGACAATTAGGATATTGACATGCATTCCAAAATAAGACATGCATTCAAATAATAGATTTCACAACCATGCTTATTACAATAAAGAAATCACGAGTCATGCTAATGACTGGGATAGAAAATCCAGTAACCTAACTTGAAGTTTGCAGTTATGTTTCAAGGGAGCCCTTCTTCAAGAAAGAAGGATATTTTGACAATTGGGATATTAACATATATGCCAAAATAAAACACGCATTCAAATTATAATTCATAACTGTGCTTATTACAATAAAGAAATCACAAGTCATGCTAGTGACTGAGATAGAGCCATATGCGACTCATTTCCCCATTCTGATAAAAAATAAATCACATGATTACCATGCAAAGTGTGAGTAAAAAGGCATGCAAATCTTGTAATGAGCCAAAAAGATTCACCTGTTTTCCCCATTCTGATGCTCGATCAATCAGGTACGAGTATTCCAAATCTTCAAAGCATTTTTGCAAAGAAGAAAGTGGCTCATTAAAGTACACTGGAAGACAAACACCAGAGAGATCCTTCCCAATATTGTCTTTAATAATTGACCACAGACCCACTGCTTTCTCCTTTTCCTTAGGTTCAGGCAATTTGGCCCGTCTTTCTACATAAGGATAATCGAGACCAATCCTCTCCATGTCTATACCTCTCCCATTTACAGAATAAGAGTGACAGAACTCTCTATCATCCAATATGTCATCATGTGAATCTGTTGATCGCCGTGCATATCCAGAACTCGTGCTTCTTAGAGACTCTGAGGATAAATAATCCTTTGTATCAAAAAAAGTGTCAACATCTTCATCTGTTTCACCATCGGCCCCGTCTTGGCTTTCGTTTTCTTCATCCGAATCTGTAGCAGTTCCTTCTGAAATGCCATTTTTCAGTGCAACAATTTAAGATTACCTAAAACTTGAAGTATACTTATGAAATTCAATATTTTAACTCTAAAAATGCAAAAATATTTGCAAGGAGAGATGGTCGGGGGATGTTTGCTACTTAGCTAACAATGAGGTAATCATATAACAACTTATTGTACATACTGGCAGAGAAACCATGTATAAATAGTACCACAAAGTTATTTGAGATGCATGAGCAAGTATAGTTTATGAAAAGCTCGACGTTTGAAGATAAACTATGAGAAATAAAATTAATAGAGTGGCAGCAAATTTAACAAAGCGATGAAAAAATAATTTAAAACATAAAATATGATGACATGTTAGGAGCTTAAACAATGGCAAAGAGGATAAGAAATTTTCTAAATAAAAGGGCTAAGCAACAACTAATATCGCATACTTCTGAAATACATGGGCAAACACATTGTGTCAAATTAAATAACTATTTAACATTCAATCAAAAAAGAGATTATAAGCACATTGTTCAAGTCTCGCAATTTATGCCAATAGGATGCAGACAGAATTCAGAGTGTGATACAGAAAAACTTAGAAACGCACACCATCATTGCATTCTCCAGATTACTTAAACCTGTAACAAGGCGTAAACGAAGATTCCTGTGAAACTAAGCACACTATAAAGAATTGCATTAGTGAGGTCTTAAGACAGCAGTCTCTTACTGCTTTTCTATGGTTTGTTATCTTAAACTGTTCTACAATTTTAACACTCCCATACTCTCCTACATATCTTATTGTTTCACAATGATTAAACCATGTTACTAGGTGGTACTTAATAAGTTTATCAATAAATAGTCGTGAGAGTTGTGAGAAAACTAAACTAGAAAGTATCTTTTAAATGCTGGACATGAAATCTGTCAATAAATTTACCTTCATAAAAAAAAATTGATTAAAAACTTGGGAAAATTATTATGAACCATGCTACAATAAGGATGCAGGGATGGAATGCTTATTTTGTTCATTGTACACAACCACTTATATTTAACCATGTTACAATAAGGATTCAAGGATGGAATGCTTAACTTACTAGGCAATTACACAGAAACATGCTGGCAACTTGTTAAATGTTTTACAAGCCCACTTTTTGGATGTTTGATGCAAGAGCATCCGGTCAGTCAAGCAATCTTGCATCACCCAAAAATATATCTTTTGTGTTGTGGGCTTTCAACAGTCAAAAACATCGACCATGGACTCATTCAAACTTCAGCAGGCTTTTGGAAGGGAGGAATGGTTTTGGGTCACCAGACAGAGTGTTCTATGTCCCATAACGAAACCGGCAGTTAACACAGACCTGCAAACTGCCGTGATGGTTACGTAACTGCTGCTCTGCAGGAAGTGACAGTTTCGCCCATGGCTGTTAACCACGCCTAGTAAGGACCCAGAATCATTCAAGTGCTCATTTGGAGCGTTTTCAAGGTGAATGGGAATCCCAAAAGTCACACCACAAGACATAAAAAAGGAGGGATGACTTTGGAGTAGGCAGACTAAAGTGGAGAAAAACTTCCAAGTAAAAGTGGAGGGGGAGAAGCCAAAAGGATCAGAGAGTTGCATCCAGTCCAGCCAAGGGTTTGTGTGTGAGAGCATTCTTCTATTGTACTGTAGTCTTAGGAAAGAGTGTGAGTGTTGGGTGTGTGATCTCTGTATTGCCTCAAGAATGATCAATAAAGTGTGAAGTTCAGTTTCAGTCTCATGTTTGTGTGTGTATGAGGGGTAGGCTGTAAGTAACAAGATGCCCTTCATTGGACCCCTATCCTTGACTACAGCAAGTGGTATCAGAGCAAGCTAACAGCTATGGGATAAGTGAGTGTGTGTTTGTCCTATGAGCATTCTTCTATTGTACTGTAATCTTAAGAAAAAGTGTGAGTGTTGTGTGTGTGATCTCTGTATTGCCTCAAGAATGATCAATAAAGTGTTAAGTTTGGTTTCAGTCTCATGTTTGTGTGTGTATGAGGAGTAGGCTGTAATTAACAGGATGCCTTTCATTGGACCCCCTCTCCTTGACTACATCAAGTGGTATCAGAGCAAGCTAACAGCTATGAGATACGTGTGTGTTTGTCCTCCATTAGAAAACAATGCGATGGGGGCATGAGTGAAGTGTAGTGAGAAGAGGGTGATCTCCATCTTGTGTGGGAGGGTAGAGAACTAAGCGTTGAAAGTGCAGTCTACAAGAGAGTGTGGTCTACATGGGTTTGCAAATAAGATATTGCAGCAGTAGGTTGAGGTTAAGAGAAAGTGCAGATGCCTCCAAAAAGAATAGGAAGAGCTGCAGCAGTGGCTGCCAACATGGCAGGAAGGTTGGATGAGATTGTAGAGATGTTGAGGGATATGCAGACAAGATTATTTGTTGTTGAAGAGGATAGAAGACAGGTATTTATCACAAGGGATGATGTGAGTGGTTAGAAAATGAAGAGTTGACAATGGAAGATGTGGAGGTAGCCCCAAAGCGGTTGGATGAAAGAGAAGATAGGCTTTAAAGAGCCATTTCAAAGATTGGGAGAGAAGCCAAGATGAAGGTTCCAAGCTTTTCAAGGACTTTGAATCCTAAGGCGCTGAATGATGGCTAAATGAAATGGAGGAGTATTTCGAACTTGATGAAGTGGATAACCAAAGGAAGGTGAAGGTGGCACAAACAAGTTGAAAGGTCATGCAGCTATATGGTGGAAGGAGGTACAGACAGAGCGGAAAGGTTAAGGACAAGGTTACTCATTGGGAGAGGTGGTTGCAAAGCTGAAAGGCAAGTTTCTACATGGAGATTCTAAGCTGGATATTGAAGAGATTACAAAACTTGAGGCAAAAGAAGCTAAGTGTGAAGGACTACACAGGAGTTCTACAAGATTGCAATCCACGCTGGTCATAGTGAGATGGACCAAAAGAAGGTGGTATCAACAGGTTGCGGCTGACTATTTAAGATGAACTAAGCTTAGTAAGGATGCATACAGTGGAAGAAGCATACCAATGTGCTTTAAGAGCAGAGGAGAAGTTGTCTAGAAAACAAACAAACGCAAGAGAAAAAGGGAAGTTCAACAGTGGTAGAGGACAGCCATCAAACGAATGCAATCAGTAGTGGAATGAGGAAGGAGCTAGTGCTTCTCAAGTTCTAAATTAGCAAGCAAGAGGGGTAGCTGCCTCCACAAGAGGAAGGGGTGGCCATGCACGAGGAAGAGGAAGAACGTTCGATGCAATGTGCTATAGGTGCCATGACTTTGGGCATTGTGCATTTGAGTGTCCTCATGCTCAATGTGATGGTGAGAGGGAAAGGAAAGAGGGTAATGTGAAAATTGCACAAGCAGAAGTGGAATCCGTAGCATCACCCGAGCTAGAACAAGGAAAGCCTTCGCTAGCAAAGAGGAGTCTTTTAGGTTGAGAAAAAGAATGATTTTAGAACCCAAAGCAAGACAAAAGTTTTAAGTGTTGCACTGTTGTGGTTGTTAGTGGAAGTTGCGGTAATTTAGTGTCCACTGGGATGGTCCCCGAGCTTTGGAGTAGGCAGACTGAAGTGTAGAAGAACTTCCAAGTGAAAGTGGAAAGGGAGAATCCAAGGGGAGCAGAGATGTGTGTCCAGTCCAGCCAAGGGACTGTGTGTGAGCATTCTTATATTGTACCATAGTCTTAGAATAGAGTGTGAGTGTTGTGTAATCTATGTACTGCCTCAAGATAAATCAATAAAGTGTGAAGTTTGGTTTCAGTCTCGTGTCTATGTGTGTGTTTAAGGGGTAGGCTACAAGGAATAGGCTGTCCTTCATCGGACCCCCTATTCTTGACTGCATCATTTTTCATAGTCACACTGTCAGTATATCCTAACTCATAGAAGCAGAACTCATGATTAAATCGCGATTACCTTTGAATCGCCGCTAAAAATGCTTTTTTCAATTCAAAAAACTGTGGTTTTTTGACAGTCAAACCCTTGCCAACCCTAAACCATGGAAAATTGTTGAAAAACATCAAAAATTTGTGAAAAAATTGCGAGTTTTTAAAAAACACATTTAAATCATGATTAAATCGCGATTTAATCTGCCACTCTCGATTTTTTTTTTTATTGAGTATGTTCAAAGTTAAATAAAACCTATACCCTAACCCTGACCGTACGGTTAGGGTTAGGGTATAGGTTTTATTTAACTTTGAACATACTCAATAAAATAAAAAATCGAGTGGCAGATTAAATCGCGATGGTTAGGGTTAGGGTTAGGGTTTTTTCCCCACTATTTTTCTAATTAATTGCAATTTCTTGAAAAACACTTACACTTTTGAAAAAATGTTTTTTTCCTCGGACGATTTATGCTACTACGTCCTAACTAATTGTACTTTGCAGTGTCATCGACCAACTGTGGTCATTCGTGGACAGCCGCCTCTCTCAATCTATTTTGTGTGTTTTTGTGCGACTATGATCTCAAAGTCCAACCCAAACTCTCTAACATAGATCTTTTGGCCTTAATAATGTCTTGGATTTCTAAGGAGCTTCTTCTCAAATATGCAATGATTTTAAATACGCTTGATCTTTTTTGTAAACAGTATAGGCCATTAAGAACCTTTATCAGTTTGGGGTTAAGGTTCCTTACCAAACTAGTCTACAGGTTAGATGAACCTGTCTGGATTATATTGTCATTAGTAGTAGCAGGAGAGTGGATTTAATATTAAAATCGTTCTGGTAGCTTAGGTTGGATGTTAGTGAAATAATTGTGCACAATTCTAGGCCGGGCTATAGCTTGAGAAGCAGATGAGTTTGGAAATATGAAGAAAAAAATTATGAGATATGGAATGACAGAATGCAAATTTCGGATTCTTTAGACCAGTTAATGGCTTTCATATATATTTAATAAAGTACACAGTATATGTCTCAAAGAACAATTGTCTACTACAGGCAACAGGGATGACTATAATGAATGACAAGAACATTTTTCAAATTTCTATTTAAATTTTTTGAAAAAAATAAACTTGTCATTTACTAAATCAAAGATAATAAAAAGAGCTCTGGTGCTCAAATCCTGTAAACCTAAGAAGCTTATAATTGATCATCTTAAGTATTAAATATTTTGAGATGTTCACGTTTACAGGTGAAGGAAAGTCAATATAGAGATAGGGAGGCATTTTAGGCTATGTGTCAACCATAAGCCACTTACCACTATACCTTCCATTCCCAGAACCACCAGACGCATCTTGCTCCTTTGCATTATACTGGCTTTCATCCACAACTGTAGTTTCAAGCTCTACTTTTTCTGCCTGCATAACAAGAGATTAGGAAAAACCTGTTACCAACATAAAAATAGATGAAGAATAATACACACCGTAAAATTGGTAGGAGGACATCTATTTAATAGCAGCCTTTCGTGAATTTCAACATGTCAACCACCAAAATATCACAAGGAAAAGCAACAAGTGCGTATGGATCCTTATAAACAGAAGGTCCAATATAGCACTCAAGGAATGGTTGTTGCATCTTCTCCATGCATAGCTTTTCTCGACTGAAATATTTGTTAAGGTATCTACATACAACTTTAAACCCATTCTGGTAGGTGCTATCAACACTAATGAAGAGTAGCACATGGAAAATCAATACTCAATTAACTCAGAAAAGAAGAAAATTGCAATAACATACAACATATTCAAACTTTACAGGTTGACACCAAATTCAAGAATTATAAAACAAATTGTATGCCGTAGTAGATTTACAGTTTACACTACTAATTCTTTCCCAAGTTAAAACACATGGTGTTACAAAAGGGAAGATAGCAGAATCTAGAGAGCTCAACCATAAGATCGCCAAGATAAAGGAGCGAGATTTTTCCATCTTGTAGATTTTGCCTCATCAGAAATAGATGAAAAGCAAAAAAACATTCATGCTGATCATTAAGATTTTTTTACTTGACCCCCCCTACTAGACTGTTTACATGATTCTTCAGACCCATTTCAGCAAATGGAGGTATCGAGCATCCTGCAGCTACTGCAGACATGGGTACAGATGATGGTAGACAGACAATGCACCAACACCTGGGAGGTTTCAAAACTGACTTGCTCTATTAGGTACAGCACGACGCATTGGGTCTCTTCTGCTCCTTCCATACAGTCCTCAAGTATGGGCTAAGACACTATCAATAACATCTTTACCTTGTCTAGTAGACTTACGGCCTTCAGGAAAGCTTCCTCCTCTTCGGCAAGGAGTTCCGCAGCCTCTAATAATAGATCAAGATTCCTGTCATCCTAAGCCACCCTCTAGATGATGCCTTCAAACTTATAATTGTTTACACAGTGATTGATAATGCTAAGATTCCTCTTCTAATACATGTGGATTGTGTGCTTTGTGTTGCCTCTTATTTGGCTCTTTGCTCCTCTGTGGAGCTCAATACCCACTCCTTTCTGTGTTGTTTGAGACGTCTTTGCTTGTGCAGCCTGCGAGCATTTCTATTGACTGTCTTCCCAACTATAGATAACCTTTATATGCTCCTTTCCACTCTTCCCCTTAGAAGGAGAGCTGAACAAGGTGATTTGGATGTACCCTTATTAGCAGTTCATCCGAATGACTGGTCCTCTCTTCTCAACATCTATGCCCAAAGTTGACCATCCACCCAAAATGTTTCTTGCCGATTTCTGATAGCCTTATTGTTCATTCCAAACCATCAGTAGCAACATTGGTCAGAGTCTTAGGTTCCCTCTTTGCCAATTAAGAGTGTGCTCGCACCAGTTACGAATTGACACATACCACCCCATCCCTCACAAAGATAGGATTGGCAGGCTATACTCTCTTCAAAAGATATTAAAAAGGACTTCATCATTAGGTGCCCTCATTTTTATGATATCTGATCTACTCAGAGATTCTGAATGGATTTTATCTGCCTTCTTTCATTATTCTAAGTTCTAACCAGAGATTTTTGGCTTCGTATCTCTGAGAGGTTATGAAATTTAGGAATCAAGCACTATGATGATCTCTTGGGCCTACAAGATTATTACATCATTCTTCCAGCCCATTTCAGCTAGTGGGGGTCTCAGGTACCTTGCAGCTATCACTGACATCAACATATAGACAATAGAAGGTTGGTCAACAATGCCATCATAGCCATATTATTCCAATATAAGCGCACGCTCTATAGCATAGTGGTCAACATAGATTGACAGTTGATCCTGACAACTTTCAGTTCAAAAAAGTTGACCGGGTGTGTATAACCACATTTTTTACCTCTCCCAAGAGATCATCCGTGTTCCCAGGAGATCATATATGATGGGGCATTATAAATGCTGCTTCCACTTTCATTTTGGATGGAATACTCCAAGGAAAACTCTGCAAGCTCCTTTTAACAAAGGTCCCTACCCAAGAGTCATTATCACACTTAATATTGTTGAATATACAGAGTTATATACTATGTAGCAATGCATTCCCCTTCTATTCCAAATAAAAACTAGGGTTATTTGTGTGATAAATCCTCTTCTGCAACAACAAATCATTTTATCTTGTTATATATCTTAGTACAAGACCCATACTCTTGTTGCTAAAATCATGTATTCTTGTAGTTCTGTTAGAATTGTCTTGGAAACTTATCCCCTTTAATTTATTTTCTACTGCTTTCTAAGCCGGGCGATGCTTTAAGTGCTCCCTTTTCTGCTATCATAAGAGACCGTAGTGTTGAGACATACTGACTTAATTTGGCCACTAACATTTAGTTAATTCCTTATTTCTTTCGTTGGTCTTCGAAAGCAGCTCTTCTTGCCTTACTACATATTCTGATGATCACATACCTACATTTCTGGGTATTGCCCTGGAGATCCCTGTACTGGTACTGGTACTAGTCTGGATACCTCTTCGGTTTTTCTCTTATCTTGTGTACCAACTATCATAATAACAAGGCCTGGGTATGACAGTTATAATAAACAAAGATATAAATAAATAAAAACATAAAAGAAAAACACAACTAGATTAACTGTGGTTAGTCCTATAGCATCTGGTTTTAATGAAACAATTGCTCGGTTGGATGCTCTAAATAAAGAGCAATATGATTATTTCTTGACTTACTTCTTAAGTTTGGCTATGACCATTGACTAGTTTCCTATTTTAAACAGATAATATGTGGTCTATCATATGTCACGACTCATTTAATATTTTGAATAATCAATTATCACTACTGTTTTATAATTTTTTTATTGCCTATTTGATATTATGGTTAACTTTCTTTATATTTTTATGTTTTTATACTTTTTAGTTTTTTGTACATATGTACCATACCCAAGGTCTCAAAAAAATGATGAACCACCATACCCAAACTTTGCTCCCATACCGGTAACTATGGTGCACATGCAGACTGGGAATCAAATTAAGGACGGCCACTTATCCTACAGTGCTTAGTTTGGGCAAATACATCCACACACGAAAACCAAATCAGAAATACAAATGCAGAGTTCAGCACATGAACACTTTCTCTTTATTCAACTTGAAGAAAATTCAGAAAATCTCCACAGTTCATCAATGGCAAGTTTTAGATGCAAAATCTGGCAGCATAACGCTCCACCAAAAACACATGGAAGAAGAAAAACTACAATACCAGATCTCAACAATAATCCAAGCAGAAGCATCCCCAAGACAAATGCCATTTTTCCACAAATGGAGGGGGTGGTTCGACCCATTACCTTACATAGGTGGCTCTTGGTGTTTCATCTTCCATCACAGACCAAAACGGCACAAAAGAATACCAAATGACCACAAATCGCGTTTTACTCCTTCAACCAGGCCCGATCGGGTCTTTTAAAACATTCACATGCATATTGAAACACACTTTTCAAATTATAGACATGGGCGGGCTTTGATAGGCACTTTAAACAATTAAAAACAACCCCAGACCTGATCAAGCCCTCATCCCCAATTATCTCCGTGGGATTTTGCAAAAGACAGTCCCGACCTAGTCAGGCTTCCAATGCCACATAGCACTAAGTGCACTCAAAGACCACCTCCCGACCTAATCGGGTTCTGAATCCCACTCACTACTGCATGTTTCATTTACTTCACTCCCTGAGATAGACTGGCTTCAGGTTCCTACCATATGAAATCTCCACTTGATTTTGCCATAGACTTAGTCGGGTTTTTGTTCCTGAATACAAGGCTTGTCACCGACCCAGTTGGGTATTAAGGTCCAATTACAATGTTGAGGTACTTGAAAACCCAATCAGGCTTATGATCCTGATTAACACTAAGCTCACAAAGTGAAGCCTCCGCCATTCTAATCAGGATTTTTGTTCCGATTAGCAAAGGCAACACCCAACGAGTTGCATCCAAGACCTAATCAGTATAAAGAATGCCAATTAGCACTACTCCAAACAAATGAATTCTGCCAAGAGCTAATCGGGGGTCTCAATCCCAATTACCACTATGAGAGTCAAGCAACTTCCTTGAAGACCAAATCGGAGTTTAGTCTTCACGAGTTTCAAGGCATCCAAGCAACTTTTCAAGCTAAGTGTTAGAAGCGAAAGTTGATGGCAACATCGTGATCACTCCACCAATGCAAAAAGCGGCCGAAAATGGAAACCAAGAAAATGACCAAACAACGGAAAATAAACATCACTTTGTTTTTGGTTGGTGCAAGATGCCCTGTCTGCCATGGATGCTCTTGCATCAAACTTAATCTCATGCATATTGTTCATATCTTGTACGGTATCCTCATAGTGATTGATGATGGGTCAAACAACCCCTCCACTTCAATCACAGTCATATTTTCCGATGAGGTCTTCCAATCTTCATCAACACGTGCTTTTGGAGGCTCTTGTTCGCCCCTCATTGCTATTTGTATTGGTTCCATTAGCACCTTTGTTAGTGGCACAATGCTTTATTTCATCTTATGTGCTTTAGTTTCCTGGATTCTCTTTCCTTGAACTTTCTATTGTTAATGGTTGTATCCTTGAGTCCCATTGATCTACTTCTGGTCATTTGTGGACATTAATATAATTTCTTTCCTGCTTTCTTCCTTTCATGTAATCTTTAGGATTTACTTTTTATTCGGATTTACACTTCTCTCAATAACCTCTCTTAAGTTATTTTATATTCTTAGGTGTGAGTATTTGGAATCCCAAAGTTTTAGGTGCAGGTAAAAATGAAAACATGTTTAAGGTGGTGAAATCTTGAAATTTCCAAATGTTCCAAAGTTAACTTCAATACTTCATATTTTTCTGAGAGTTATGTATAAAAATGTCAAAAGTGAATAGGATAATGAAAACTCTGAAACTCTAAAAAACTCTGTTGTTGATTAAACAGTCTACATCCCTCATTTTGGATTTTTGGGGTATTAGTTGCATAATTGTAAAATGCTAAAAGTTCAGTGAAATCTTTGAATCCCAAAAAAGCCCAAAATCGAGAATATTTTTAAGTCTCAAGCCACTCTAGGAACTCCTTTTAATGATATGAAGCCTCAACCCTTCAGAATTTACTGTGTTAAAATATTTTGGAGTTCTAGAAATTTCACAACTTTTTGCACATTTCCATGCAGTCTTCAAAATCCCTGAACTCCTTAAAAATCTCCAGAATTGATAAAGTGGCCAAGTCACATGGATCTAGCTTCTTTGTACCCAAGATTTATTAAGTATTTCATAAAAAATGCCAGAATGTACAAAAATCCTCTGAACTCTCCAAAGTTCTGTAAGGGTATCGAGTCCACTAAGTCCCCATCTTTTCCCTCTATGGCATGTCACAAATTTTGACAAGATTTATAAGCATTAATCAATCATTTACTCGTTTTGACTCAGTGCAGGCACATGGCAACAAAATAAGTTGAAATGCAACTAAGTTCTCTTGGTAAACAAGTGTTCATGAAAGATCTATAAATGTCCACACTAAGACTTAATACCAAAAACAATCTGGAGTCATCAGGAAGATCATTTTGGGGAAAAACAGTTAGTGATCAAAACTAAGGAGGATGGTAGCCTTAGAGATGAAAAACAAGTGAGGAGATGATAAAGCATAGGGTAAAGTTTACCAACATAAGGTATAAAATTTGAGAACATGAGGCTTGATATTATGCAGGTAGAAGATGCCTAAGACTTGTATGGTTTAGGCAGAATTATCCATTCAATATTACATCAAAGAACATGCCTAGGATTTGGTTAGTTAAGGCAGAATTGTTCTTGTAGAGAAGATTAAATGACAAAGCCTGAGTCTGTGGATCCCACTGAGATCAATTCAGTCATCATCAAGCTGATAGAGCTGTTGGTTGCCAACTCAGCCACAAAAGATAACTATTAGTAAGAAGATCATTCAGTAGCTATCTTCATTCATTCACGGGCATATGGCAGCAGTGGTTGGTGAGTTATTTGACTAAATAATATAAAATAACCGGTTTTCTGTTGTATATATCCTATAAAAGTCAAAGAATTAGAACTTTCTGGCTGAAGGGATAAATTTAAGTTTGTGTATCTTGTTTCCAAGAAATCAAAGAGATAATCATGTGAATGTGATCCCTCTGAACAATTTTTGTGTCATGAAATCCTTTTTGAAGAATCAATAATACAAAATTTTGTTTCCATGGCAGTATTCTACAAACCCAATCTGTACTCCATTTGCTGTTATAATTGTCAACTAAAAGGTTTATTTTCCCTTCGGTAATATGTCATAGTATTTCTGTTACTTCTTTGCTATTCTTTTTCTTTGGAAAAATGTATCTTATATTACATCAAAAGAAACAAGAATATTGCATCTGTTGAACATTTGAATTAGAAGAAAAATATCTCCCTTGAAACCAATGATAGAAGCACCTGCACCTGAGCCCCGATAGGAGCATCTTTATGTAACCATGCAAACTTAGCTGTAACAAGTAAAGCCATGTTTGCTTAAAGAGATTTAACTTCCCTAAGCTAATAGGAGAAGTGTCCTCTTGAAAAGTTGCTGTGCATCTCATTTTCCACAAGAAAGCAATGGCTGCCAACCCTATCGCATTCTACAAAGTCTTGCAAACATCCCTAATCATCCATAAGTCTCCTTGCAAAGAACTTCCCCACAAGAGAGGTGCAATGAAAGGAATCTGAATTCATCCTGTAGCCGAGTCCAGAAGGTCTAGGCAAACATCCCCAAAGGACATGATAAATTGTCTCCTGTCAAACAAATGCAAGAATAATCTAAAATACCAGCTTTGTACAATGTGTTTGGACTAAAGCCCTTGATGGATCATAAGCCATCCCAAGGCTTTATAATTAAGGAGGACCCTACTTTCCAAAATGACTAAGAGAATTTTCGCCACCGAGCTCCAAGGCCATTCACACCCATTTATTGTTAATAGCTAAGATTTTTCTCACTTGATTATAGAATTCTTTTGACATGTATTTTTAAAAATCCCTTCCATCGCCATTTCCAATCCCTCCAACAAGGACCCAACTCATTAAGTTACAGCTTAAAAAGACAATTTTCAGGGTCATTCACCAAAGCTCTCGGTAAGCTGGTTTATCTGCTGCATTAACTTTTGGGCTTTTTAAAGTTATTAATTAGCTGTTAGCTAAGTTACTGATTCGAGTTTGGTTCAGATTCACCAATACAGTGATTTTTCATTTTGCCTTGGTTACGGCTTGGATTTCGTATACAAAAAATATAGAAAAAACTACCCTAATAAACAGGAAATTAGTGACAATAACCACATATAAAATATGAAAATATGTATGTATATAAAAAATAAAAATATGAAATAACCACAAAATACTAACCAAATGCCAAATGTCATTATATTCATAAATATCAATAGTAATTAATTACATCAAAATTAATATTAGTAGTCATCTTGCTCTTCATTGAGAGCATCAACATCATGATGTGATTCATTAAAACCACGAGGACTAGCACTCCCGCCACTCCTGCAAGCTAAGTTGTATCACCAAAGGAGTGTCAATGTCAACTAATGAGTGGTGAGAAAATGAAGCATCTAAGTCAACATCCTCTAGATCTATATTTCAATGCTTTGTTGTCCCCTCCTTGAAATTTGAGTTCTTGTGCGATAGAAGGCGCAAATTGGAGTGTATGTAGCCCAACTCCTCGATCCTTTTTGCTGTGAGCTTGTTGCGCATTTGTGAGTTGATGAAGTTGTATGTGCTCCAATTCCACTCACAAGAACTTGCAACCTATATTCAAATTTATAAAACTAAAAGGTTAAAACTCAAGTCTTAAACATAAATTTTAAAACAAAAAGAAAGAGTTAAAAACTTTTATTAAAAAAAAAACTTACTAATGACAAGACCTTAATTGCACAAGACTTTAGGTTTGGTGATCCTTGACCATGGAGTTATCACCGCATATGAACATCCTTCTTGTATTGTCCCGAAAAGCACCAAGACTATGACCTTGGGAAGTAATGAAACCCCCAAACTCATTCATAACCATGTCTTCTATCTCGGGATCGGGGAAGATCCTTGAGAATGCCCCTTCAACGACTTCGAAATCCCTGTATGGTGGCACCCTCCTCGGCAAAGAAAGGATCTTTGTGTTGTAGAATGGAGGAGTCAATGCAAAAGCAAGGAGATGTAGCGAGGTGATCATTTTGTTCCACCTCTCAACAAGAATTGAATGTACTTGTTTGAAAAATGTCTCCTACGAATCTTGTTTTTTTTGCATTAATGATGGCCTTCATCTTCCTGATCGTTAAGTCGATGCCATCATATATTTCTCCCAAACATGGCTGATCCATGTCAGTGAAACGTATCATACTCATAATGGGCTCTCTAAAACTCAACAAATAATCTACAAATGCCCACCAATCATCTTCTAGAATCATATTTTTTACTCTTTGAGCCTGCTCTTTGCTCGACTCCATACACTCCACATGTGGTTGATGACCATACCATTGAGTGTCTTTCACACCTTCACAAGTCATCTCAAGACGATTGTGTGAGAAGGGAATCTAGTCTCAGCAACCTATTAGAAAATTTAAATAAAAAAATTAAACTTATAAAAATATACAATTACTAGATTTTTAAAAAAATTAAATTTTAAAACAAAAATAAATTTACTAAAATAAAATGAAAATTAAAATTTATACATACGTTCAGCAACTCCAAAGTCAAGAAGGATCTGAAGAAAGCTTGAGAGAGTTGATGGTTGATGACAAACATCTGAATCTCATTAGCCTCAACATACACTTCTTGATCCACTCATTTTTTCTCCTCATTTTTTGCAGCATGAAATTGAGCGAGTGTACAACACAAGTTGTTCAAAAAATGTGCACATACCTCGCCTCCACCAACATCCTCATGGACTTGCAATTTTTTACATTATCCGTTATAACTTGGATAACACTTTGCAGCCCCACCGCCTCAATGGATTTGAAGAGAATGTTCGCGATAAACTCGACATCCATCAAACACCCCTCACAATCAATGACCTTCAAAAACATTGCCCCTTTAGGGCACACTACAACCACATTGATTAAAACCCTATTTTTTTGCATCTTTCTATCCATCGAAAATGATGGAGACCCCCGTTTTAGCACATGAATCTCTAACTGGCTTCAAATAATATTCAAAATGTTTTTTATCCTTTGTCAATAGGGTGGTGCAGAGTTTCTCAACCCCTGGCTCTTTGTAACCTTTTGGGGCCTCATTGATTGCTCTTATCATTTCTTGCCAATATGATGATTTGACCACATTGAAGAATAATTCATATGCATACACACATCGCGATATGTTCATCAATGATATCCCTCACCTCATTTTGAAAAGATTTTTCCAATGGTCCTTTTAATCTTTTGTTTGAAAGAGAAGAAACCTCTTCGTGCATGGAGGATGTTGCCAAAAATTGATGTGTTGCAATCACAACTGAGGAACCACCACAAGGAATTGGGGAAATTGGTGGCTTATTTGATCCTTTGGCTTTCTCTGACAAAGGGTGATCTGATCTCATGGCATGGGCTACATTTGCATCTTCTTGCTCCTTGATGTATTCAACATTTTTTTATTTTGTCATCGGATTACCATTCTTCCCTTTGCAACCTTTGATGCCCACACGAGGTATGTGACATAAGTGGGTTTTCACCTATGAGCTAACATATTGCTTATCACA
Source organism: Torreya grandis (assembly GCA_037957365.1). Lineage (NCBI taxonomy): Eukaryota > Viridiplantae > Streptophyta > Pinopsida > Cupressales > Taxaceae > Torreya > Torreya grandis. The sequence continues at coordinate 4,115,711 of JARHVA010000768.1, read as the reverse complement.
AAAATTGCATTTCCAAATATACCCCCACCACCTAGAACCTGTTCTATCATTGTCACATAATTCCAAAATAACGATTGTGCATTGATTTTGAATTGGGTTTGACCCATGGAGGTAGAACTTGTTGGCATTGTAGTATATCTAACTACAACTTAAAAAACCAACACAAAAGTACCCAAAAAAAATTAAAAACAAACCCTAGCACAACTCAAAAAAATGACAAAAAAAACAATACAAGTTAAAATTTAAAAGTTTAAAATCTTACCTTGGCAACAAATGGGCTCGTCAATCAACATACGGAAATGATTACAATGTTGTTTGATGAAGCTTCGACCCTAGAACAGCAATGGAAGGTAAGTGTGCAATGAGAAAATGAGAGGTAGAGAAAGAGAGGTAAGTGTTTTTGCTTTTGTGTTTTGTTTTTAACATTTGTGTTCTTTTATCTTATGTTATTGTCTTTCACTTAACTTTTAGGGTTTGAAATGTATTTTTTATTATTTTTAATTGTTGCTTTATTCAAAATTTGAGAAAAAATAAGAAAAAAATTAAAAAAACTTTTTCACACTCAGATTTTGCCCAGGTTCGTCCTAGGTGACCCGAGTTTGCTTGAGTTCTTCTCTTCCCAAACGAGCCTGGGTCATCGAGGACAAACTTGGGTCGTTAAGGACGAACCCGAGCAATTCCTCAAAGGAACCAAACCCACATTTGGATCGATTACGTCCCCAAGCTAGGTTCTTATATTATGGACAAATCGATATCTTACGTTCTTAGTTAAACATCAAACGAATAGTTGGTTATCAACCTTTCCAACTGAATGTAACTACTTTTTTGCATAATAAAATAAGGATGCACATGCATTACAATGTGTGCCTTCTAGTTTTCTCTTCATTCTTTCAACGTTCATGTTTGTTAACATTGGTATCAAGGCTACTGTTCGAGGAAGCCCTAGAAGGGTATGAACAAAAAGTTGTAGAGTTCAAAGAAGCCCTAAACGAGCAAGAATTGTGAAAGAGGTGATTCAAAGTTCAAGGATGCCCTAGGAAAATTGGTGGGTTACGAACTAGTAATAGGCATTCAAACACAAGTCTATGAAAGATCAAATGTGGAGGATTTTGTAGACAAAAAATCGCATGGGAAAACAAGTGTAGACAAGAAAGAATGCGTGGAAAAGCCCAAAAATTTGTAGCAGTTGTGAGAGTCAAATCGCTAGGGCATGACAACAAAAGCCTTGTGCAATCACGGGAGAACAACGTGATTTGCAGACCCTATTTTCTGGCATGGGAGAATAAAAACGCAAGTTAAGGCACGAAAAACATCACAAAAATTTGATACAGCGTATTGATGTGAGTTATGGCACAGAAAGAGACAAAAAATGGTCATGATTTTTAGAGTAAATCACAAAAAATCATCAACGAGGACACGGATTGTGCTAGAGGAGAAAAACACCTATTTTCATGCCGCCAAATAGCTAGGGCACAGCAAAAATGCAATTTGCACTTGCACCCTATTTTCTAACATGATTTGCAATCCATTGTGTTGTACAATTTTGAGATTTGCAATCCATTGTGTTGTATGATTTTCTGAGTTTGCAATTCAAAGTATTTGTGTTGTAATTTTGAAGTTTAGATTACAAGCAAATTCAGATTATAATGTGTACATTTCCGTATTGCACTGATTTCCAAGTCAAAACTATACATTTCCCTTTTGCATTGATTTCTAGGTCGGAGGACCAATTTTGTAGGTCAAATGACCAATATTTAGAATTCAGTTTTATCGAAAGAGCAGAAATTAATTGGTCATAATAACAATGTTTGGAGTCATAAGATTTTAACAATTATGAAATATAGTGATTGTGATAAAATCATTCTCGACACTGAAGCTAGCCCTGTTACTAATTTTACTAATTATAACAAGCGTTATAAACGGTCTTGTTGTTAAAGTTGTTTGTATCAGACAACATGATTCCTAAGGTCCAAAATGCCACTGAAACAAGTGTAATTCGAACCAATTTGAAAAATAAGAATCAAATTTGCAGAAACCCCTGTTCTCACTTTCTCTGAAAACTGCTTGTTTTTTCTTGTTTTCGGATGTTGTTTTGGTTTTTTTGTGTTTTTGCATGAACAAATGAAAAGTGGCAATGTTTAAAGAATTGCGGAATAAATTTAAATAAAATAATGCAACACCGAAAATGATAGAATCAAATAAATCTAATGATGCCAATCGATTTATTGATCTTCTATGACAATTACAACTAATATCAGATAACATGCAAATCAAAAGCAACAATATTTTGACAAAAACCTGGTTATTGCAGCTAGTTGAAAGAGTACATGAAATGATACAGCTTCATCATTAATCCACTTCTCCCTCCATCTGATGCTTGGAAAGTGATCCCAAGGTGTAGGCGCCACAAGGGATGGAGACAAAAGATCAAAGAAGTAAGCGATTTGCCCAGGATGAAAATGCATGCCCTTTTTAGAAGGTACAGCGCTGTTGTAGGGAAGTACGGCTCTATGACAGCAGCAAACCAATAAAAGTACGCCCCTATTTGATGTGTCAAAAACTCAGGGAATAGGCGCCTCAAAAGAAGAAACTCTTCCGGATGAATTCCAAACTGAAAATCCTGAATGATGCAATCTCTGATGAAGTTCTGTGATAACCTCTAAATGAAGCTACCTCTCTGAAAGCAATAAATCAGCTGGTATTTCACAGCCTCTGTACTGCAACACTGAAGATGGCTCGTTCTCCAATGCCAAACGAAAATTGGAACCCTTGGCTCTGTTCTCAAAAGAAAGACTTAGCAAAAATTTGATTTCAAAACATAATGAGCTCCCATCCCAAAGAAAACCCTTATATCCATCAAAAGTTCGATTTTCCTCAATTAAACATCATTTAAATTAATTCGAACTTTTCCTTTTATTTTTTCAATAGTCTTCAATGCACTTTTAATTATAAATTATAATTAAAAAGTGGCCCCTCTCAATGTTGGTCGACCCCTTCAATAGATCACTTAAGTTATAATATTAAATAATATTATAACATTATATTATAAGCTCCAGATAATTAATATTTGATTTGACAATTAAAATATTAATATCTCCCTCAAAAAATGTCCGATTCACGAACCGTCTGAAGCTGGTGAATATGTGATTGATTTCGCACATAACCAAACCATACTGCTAAAAATAGCAAGGGAGCTCCGTTGAGTAACTATTACTGCTAAAAATAGCAGGTCAAGCATATGGTGTCTGAAAGACCCCAAACGAAAGCCAATTGGTAATGTCTGACGACCGGAGCCAAGCCAAGCTCCAATCAAGACCCTCTATCCATCCTATCAGCCTACAAGGGTCGCATAATAGGCTAATCATAAGCTCTGAGAGATGTCAACTGGAAGGGGACATGACAGTCCGCCCCTCCTGAAATTGCTTGTCCCCAAGTAATCTCAACTCCGGATGCTGCAGAATATCCTCGCTCTCCCACGTAGCATCCTCCACTGGCAAGTCTCTCTATTTCACCAAATATTCCCTAATAGTCCTCATACGCAATTGTCTCTCTCTGTACTCCAAGATAGACTCAGGTACTAAAATCAACTTTCCCTCATCATCTAAGGGAAGTAAAATTGCTGAAGGTACCACACGGTGTCCCAACGCCTTTTTGAGACGTGACACATGAAAAACATTGTGGATCTTGCTATCCGCCGAAAGCTCTAGCTCATAAGCCACCTCTCCAACATGCCTCAGGATCCTGAAAGGACCATAATATCGTGGCTTAAGCTTCTCTGAACCACTCTTCCTAAGAGTAGACTGCCGATAAGGCTGCAACATGAGGTAAACCATGTCTCCCACCTCAAAAGACCTCTCTGTCCTCTTCTGATCTGCGTACTGCTTCTGTTGATTCTGTGCCTTGGCAATATTCTCCTTGAGAGCCCTCATAGTGTCCTGACTCTCCTGCAATAAATCTCCAGCACTCGGCACTCTACTGTCACTCAGTAGCAAATCCAGAAAACTAGGCGCCTCATAACCATACAATGCCATGAAGGGGGACATTTGAATGGTCATGTGGAAGGTAGTATTATAGCAATACTCGCACAAATATATCCACTCGACCCACGCCTTCTGCTGCCCTGCAATATAATTCCTGAGGTATCCTTCCACCCATTTATTCACTATCTCCGTCTGACCATCGGTCTGCGGGTGGTAACTAGTGCTCGGTGTAAGCTTGGTCCCACAAAGTCTAAACATCTCCTGCCAGAAGTGACTCAGGAACCGACTATCCCTGTCGCTCACTATGCTCCGAGGCAACCCATGTAGTCTGAAAACCTCGCAGAAGAAGACTTCTGCTCCCTGTGTCGCTGTGCAAGTGGTGGTGATCGGAAAGAAGTGGGCATACTACGTCAACCGATCCACAACTACATATATACAATCCCGTCCTTGGGCTTTGGGCAAGCCCGTGATAAAGGCCATCGACAGGCATTCCCACTTCCTATCAAGAATCGAAAGTGGTTACAACAATCTTGCCGGATAAGTGTTCCCCTACTTGTTCTGCTGACAAACAAGGCACTCACGCACATACTGAAGAACATCTGCCTTAAGTCCTTTCCATGTAAACCTTTCCCGTATCTGTTTGTAGGTCTTAAAAAACCCGAGATGTCTTGCTGTGGGCACATCATGAAAGGCTCGCATAATAGTGTTCATCTCAGATCCTGGGATCAAGAAAATCATGTTCTTGTAAATGATCAAGTCATTCACAAGCGTGTACCTGGTATCAACCATCAATCCCTCAACAATACTGGATGCCCAAGTATCCTTGGCATACTCTGCCACAATCAAATGCCTCCAATCCTCTGCAATGTGAACCATAGAGCTCAGATAAGGCCTGCGTGAGAGTGTCAGCCACTATATTTTGGGTGCCCTTGATGTAGGTGATATCGAAGTCATATCACTGTGACTTGCTCATCCACTTCTGCTGACGATCATTCAAGTCTCGCTGCCTCAGGAAATGCCTCAAACTATTGTGGTCAGTTTTAATGCAAAACTTACTGCCCACGAGATACTGCCTAAATTTGGCCAAGGCATGCATTATGGCCAGCATCTCCTTATCATAAATACTGTAGAGCCTCTCTAGCCCTCTGAGTTTTTGGCTCTCATAAACAATAGGGTGCTTGTCCTGCATAAGCACCGCTCCAATGCCCTCACCAGAAGCATCACACTGAAGCTCAAAAGGTTTCGAAAAATCTGGTAGTGCCAACACTGGACACGTAGTCATCAGCTCCTTGAACCTCACAAAACACTCCTATGCCTCAGGAGTCCAACAGAATGCACCCTTTTTCAACAAATCCGTCATAGGTGCTGCATGTCGTGAATAACCATTCACAAATCTGCGATAAAAACCACACAAGCCAAGAAATCCTCGCAGTTGTGTAAGGTTCGCCGGAGTAGGCTAGTCTACGATAGCACGGATCTTCTCAGGATCCATCTGCACTCCCTCTACACTGATGATATGGCCTAAGTAGAGCAACTCAGTCATCTCCAAATCACACTTGGACTCTTTGGCGTACAAGGACTCCCTCTCCAAAATGCTGAGCACTGTATCCAAATGAGCCAAATGCTCCTGCCAAGTCCTGTTGTAGATCAGAATGTCATCGAAAAAGACAAGTACATATCTCCTCAACTGTGAGTGGAAGACCCTGTTCATGGTGGACTGGAATGTCACTGGAGCATTGGTTAGCCCAAATGGCATAACCACAAACTCAGAGTGTCCACAATGACAACGAAATGCGGTCTTCTCAACATCCTGCTCACGAACTCTAATCTGATGATACCCCGATCTCAAGTCTATCTTCGAGAAGTAACAAGCACCATGGAGCTCATCAATAAGCTCATCTATACGAGGTATGGGGTACCTATTTTTGATAGTCCTCTTATTTAGGACTCTGTAATCTATGCACATGCGAAGGGTGCCATCCTTCTTCTTCACTAAGACAACTGAAGAAGCGAATGGTGATTTGCTTAGTCGAATGTGACCCATAGCAAGCAGCTCCTTGATCGTCTTCTCTATCTCATCCTTAAGCCGTTTAGGATGCCTGTACGGAGTAATCATGACGGGCTTAGCACCCTTCTCAAGCTCTATAATGTGTTCAATACCCCTGTCTGGAGGTCTCCCTGGTGGAATATCACTGAAAACCTTCTCATGCTTAACTCTCAACTGTTGAATGTCAGGATGATACTCGGCCTTATGTTGTCCCTCCTAAATAGATGTCAACGTGAACTCGGCAGCCCACTCTACCATGTCATGTCGCATGAGTCTCTCCATCCGATGGAAGGAAATAGTGTTGACATTACTGTACCGAATGGCCTTCAAGATATGTGTCTTCCCATCCACATCAAACCGAATCTCCATGTCTTTGAGACGAAGAGTGACTTCCTCAAGGGAATGAAGCCACTTCATGCCCAAGACTAAATCAATATCTCCCATGTTCACCACATAATAATCAGCCTTGAATTCATAGTTATTCAAGCACAAGGGGATATCCTTAATCATACGGTCACACTTGAGAGTGTAACCATCAACCACCTTAACCCGAATGCCCTCAAACTCTTCAGTTATAAGCCCACGCCTCTCCACAAATCTAGCATCAATAAAATTATGGGTGGCACCTGTGTCTAAAAGGGTGATAACCTTTTAACCAGCTAAAACTCCACGAAGTCTGAAAGATCCCTCCTACTATATGCTAGACAACTGTGCCTCCTGGAGCTGGACCTCTAACTCTGCCTACACCTTAGGCTCTGTAGCCTCTGACTCTTACTCCTCAGAACTCTCTTGTTGTCTGGAATTTTCAGAATCCGAATCCTCATAGAAAGCCCACATAACTCTATTGGCCTTACCCTTAGGCCGCAAAGGACAATCATGGTTAGCATCATAGGGACCCTTGCATTAGAAACATAATTTTTTCTTCCTCAAATCATTTAATGTTTCCTTGTTAAAAGGTGCTGAAGTTTTATCTTTAGAATCATTTTTAAAATCAGTCCTCTCTGATTTTTTATAAAATGGTTTATTACCCTTACTAGAAGATGCTCCTTTGGACTGAAATTTGTTTGTTGAGACTGCATGTTCCATACTTCTTGCTTTTTTCATAACTTCCTGTAAAGAAATAGGATCAAATGCCTTTATCCAACCTCTCAGTGGTTCGGATAGGCCCTCAATGAAAAGAACTATCAATCTACGCTCTGAAATGTTTGGCACCATGACTACCAACCGCTGAAATTCACCAATGAAATACTCCAAGTTCCCTGTTTGTTTCAGCTGAGCTAAGTCCCGAAAGTAAACCTCTGGATCTTTCTTGTCAAATCTTTCAACCAACCTATCCATGAAGCCCTGGTACTCTGTCACCGGATTATGTTGAAGTGTTACCATACCATGGTACCACCAATCATGTGCTACTCCCTCTAAATGCAAAGTGGCGTATTTGATAGCTTCAATCTCTGTCATTGCCCTAGTGCCAAAAATGTGTCAAGCTTATGAATCCAAGCTTGAGCTGTCATCTTACCACTACCATCAAAAGTAGTCAAAGAAAGCTTCCCTGTAGCCTTCTTCAGCTCACTATTTTGACCTCTAGGCCTCCTATCCTGTCTAAGTGACCTGTAATGCTCTCTCATCTGATTTACAAAATGTTCAAAGATCCTCTCCCGAACCTGAGCAGCTAATAATTCCCATTCATCATTTGCAGCCATGAGTGCATCTGCAAATATGGGGTCTCCTGCCGCCTCCTCTGTCGGAGCTTTTTCTGGTTCCTCCGAAACAAATGTAGGGCGTATAGGCCTATCAGCTGTTCTGGAATGGATCCGCTGTGGTCTCTGATTAACTGTAGCACTCCTCTTATCTCTATGTTCCCCATTCTGTCTAACAGGTGGGTTCAACCTTTCTACCATAGTAGTGAGTGTCTGTAATGCCTGTGTCATCTGCTGCTGTCTTGTAACCATAGCACGGAAGAAATCTCTAGTATCATGATCATCATTATCCCTATTGCCTCTGGGTGGGCTACCCTCACCCCTGTCACCCATGATGACCGGCTGTGGTTCTAAACCATGTTCGCCTTCAAGTAAGGCTCTCCTGCGTGTATAATCCCTGTGTGAACCAACCTCCTCTGGCGGAATGTAATAACTAAACCCTCAAGATGACAGGATTTAGCTCTGATACCACTGTAGAAACCCCTGTTCTCACTTTCTCTGAAAACTGCTTGTTTTTTCTTGTTTTCGGATGTTTTTTTTATTTTTTTGTGTTTTTGCATGAACAAATGAAAAGTGGCGATTTTTTAAGAATTGCGGAATAAATTTAAATAAAATAATGCAACACCGAAAATGATAGAATCAAATGAATCTAATGATGTCAATCGATTTATTGATCTTCTATGACAATTACAACTAATATCAAATAACATGCAAATCAAAAGCAACAATATTTTGACGAAAACCTGGTCATTGCAACCAGCTGAAAGAGTACATGAAATGGTACAACTTCATTAATCCACTTCTCCCTTCGTCTGATGCTTGGAAAGTGATCCCAAAATGTAAGCGCCACAAGGGATGGAGACAGAAGATCAAAGAAGTAGGCGATTTGCCCAGGATGAAAATGCACGCCCTTTTTAAAAGGTACAGCGTTGTTGTAGGGAAGTACGGCTCTATGACAGCAGCAAACCAATAAAAGTACGCCCCTATTTGATGTGTCAAAAACTCAGGGAATAGGCGCCTCAAAAGAAGAAACTCTTCCAGATGAATTCCAAACTGAAAATCCTGAATGATGCAATCTCTGATGAAGTTCTGTGATAACTTCTGAATGAAGCTACCTCTCTGAAAGCAATAAATCAGCTAGTATTTCACAGCCTCTGTACTGCAACACTGAAGATGGCTCGTTCTCCAATGCAAAACGAAAATTGGAACCCTTGGCTCTGTTCTCAAAAGAAAGACTTAGCAAAAATTTGATTTCAAAACATAATGAGCTTCCATCCCAAAGAAAACCCTTATATCCATCAAAAGTTCGATTTTCCTCAATTAGACATTTAAATTAATTCGAACTTTTCCTTTTATTTTTTCAATAGTCTTCAATGCACTTTTAATTATAAATTATAATTAAAAAGTGGCCCCTCTCAATGCCGGTAGACCCCTTCAATAGATCACTTAAGTTATAATATTAAATAATATTATAACATTATATTATAAGCTCTAGATAATTAATATTTAATTTGACAATTAAAATATTAATCTCCCTCAAAAAATGTCCAATTCACGAACCGTCTGAAGCTGGTGAATAAGTGATTGATTTCGCACATGACCAAACCATACTGCTAAAAATAACAGGGGTGCTCCGCTGAGTAAATATTACTGCTAAAAATAGCAGGTCAGGCAAATGGTGTTCGAAAGACCCCGAACGAAAGCCAACTGGTAATGTCTGACGACGGAAGCCAAGCCAAGCTCCAATCAAGACCCTCTATCCATCCTATTAGCCTACGAGGGTCGCATAATAGGCTAATCATAAGCTCTGAGAGATGTCAACTAGAAGGGGACATGACAATTTCAGAAAAAATCCAAGTTTGTACCAAAAGAATTTGCTAATTTTCCCAAAGATGACTAAAAGGATGGATCCCTATTAGAACAACTTCGAATGAAAGATCTCTAATACTAGCTCACAACCACTAACAAAAAGGTGGATGAAGATGGCATGGTTGCTCTTGTTTTGAAAACCTGAGACCCTGATATGAATCTTTCGTGGAGGCTTTACACTTGGTGAAATGTCAAATCATGACATTTGATCAAATTAGTTCTTATTTGATACAGAAGGAACACAGGAAATGAATGCAATATTGGACAAACAAAGAGTGCACTTGTTGCTCAGTGTAATGGAAAGTGGAAATGTATCCCTGTTGATTAATATTCTAAGTACCAAGTGAAGTGTTTTTACCGTCATAAGGTTTGGCATGTCAAAATTAATTGTCGAAAGAAACAATATGCATTTTCCCAACAAAGCAATCAGATGGCAAATGTGGTAGTAGTTGAAGAAGAGCAGGGTTTTGAAGAAGAGTGTGCCCTCATGGCATTATACTTGAACAACAGTGCTACCAATTGCCAGTTCATTGATTCCGACGCATCCAAATAATTCACATTTGTAAGGACTAGTATGTCAAATTTATGCAAGTATAAACTTTTATAATTCAATTTTATTTGTTGATAGTCACGTGTAATATAAAGGATAGGATATATTTGCATGGTGTTGAATAATGCTAGAAAAGTAAGTAATGTTAGGTATGTTCCTAACATGAATAAAAATATATTGTTTATTAGTTAGTTAATAGAAAATCCCAACATTGTTGTACATTTATCTAAAAAACAATGTATTGTGTCTAATGTAAAAAATGACAAAATAATTACCCTAGGTATTGGGCAAGGTGGCTTGCATAGGCTTGTTGACCATGTTTCAGTCAACTTACATGCACTAGTGGTGGAGGGAATATCCACTAAAAAAGATGTGCAAAGGGATACATTTCCTCAATCAAATGCACAAGTAGTTGTACGAGGGGATGAAATGCCTCAATCAAAGGCACTAGCTCAAAGGCCTGGAAACATGGTTGTTACTTCAACAAAGCATGGTCATTTTGCTCTCATTTTTTTACCTTTGTATGGTACCTAAACTGCCGGTTAAACAACCCATTGGATGCAAATGGGTGGACAAAATTGGTACTTTGGACAAGAACACGACTCAACTTGTTGTGAAAGGCTTTTCCCAACAAGAGTGAATAGATGAGGAGATGGTTTCTTATCCTACTACGAAGTTGGTTTTTACTCCCACTGCTACTACAGAGTTGTATTTTATTCCTACTGCAAAGATGATCACATTTCAGTTGCTTCTCCACACAAAACCTCAGTTTGGCTTCCTGAACGAAGATTTGGCCAAGAAGGTTTACATGGTGCTACCTGACGGTTTTTGTGTACCTGGTCATGATCACATGATCTACATGTTGATTAAGCCCCTATACAGAGTTACACATGTTCCATGAGCCTAGTATATTTTATTCAATTAGCATCTCCACAATTATGGATTCAGAACTATGGAGGTCAGGGTGAAGTTATCAGCCAATAATGATTCATCACCGGTCGATAAGTCACCCTTCAGGCAATTGATGGACAACTTGATATATCTTATGTCCACACGACTGGTTCTTTGTTTTGTTGTTGGCTCTCTTTTTCATTTTTTGTCTACATTGAAGCTCCACTAGACAGCAATAAAATGTCAAATTATAGATTTCATGTTCATATCTAAAGAGCAATCTGTAAATGTAATCACTAACTTTGGACCCACTTTGTAAAATTTCAAAACAAACTTGGACTAATCTCTAGTTTAGTCATTAAGGGGGGGTATTAAAGTTATTAATTAGCTGTTAGTTAAGCATTAAACTAATGGTTGGTTATCAACCTTCCCAACTGAATGTAACTACCTTCTACAATAAAAAAGGATGCACACGCATATCAATTTGGGCCTTCTAGTTTTCTCTTCATTCTTTCAACATTCATAATTCCTAACAGGGCTCAGTGTATATCGCGCAAAACAAGGCATTACTGAAATTCCTGATTCCAAATGTGCCCCCATTAAATTGACCCATTTCCTATCAATATTTTACTTGTTAAGGAGGTTTAAAGGTCCAACTTCCCACAAGATGAATGTAAATTCCAAACAGGCCGTGAATCCAAGCCCCAAGTATCCCAAGGTCCCTCACAATTCCAGTGAAGGTATTCCAACACTTCTTGCCACACCATCCAGATTCGTTCAATATTATTATTCTTGTTTCCCTTTGCATTATTAGTCATTTTTTGAGAAAAATGCATTCAAATTACCCGAATGAGATTTTATGCATACCGTATATGCTGTAGATTTTTGTACATATGTGCCATGGATTTGTGTTAAAAAAACAATTATTTGCATAATGAAGTTGCACCTAAAAGCAGAGCGCATAAAACCTAACCGGCTGCCCTAAAAATTCACTAGACAGATTTTCAGGATAACAGACATGAAGAATTAAATTTAGTAAAATATCTTATTTTAAAAAGTGGATTGTAGTTGACCAATCTTCTAATTCCTCATTTAAATTAAATGTTCTATAATACCATCTACACATATTGCTCCAACCTAAGCACCACTTTCATTTATAATTAAAGCGTTTCCCACATTCTTAAATTTTCAACAGATTTATTTTTTTAATGTGTTCACTACTAACCTAGCAACATAGGTTAAACAGAATTCTTCCTTGCTAAAGGCGGTACTGTGAACTTCCAGAATCCCACTCACAAGGCTAGAAGTTACAGTAGTGAACTTCTTAGGCAATTACAATCTAATATGTCTTTGGCCAACCACCTAACCCGTTGTTTCTTGCAATCACTTTTTCAGACTATAACTGCATGAAGTCAAGTTAATAACACAATGCGCCTTGTCTTTCTTCTTTAACAGGCCACAGATAACTTAAGTGTGCTTGCATTCTGATCAAAACATGGAAAACCTCACAAGAAGGGCCAACAAGCAAATAGCAAACAAAAAATTGAAATGAACTAGAGAAAATAAAAGTGCTCCTTGGACCACCTATTCAAAAGCATTGGTTAGGACTAAATCTGCAAATGCTATAGTCTATATATATTGAAAAATAGCAACATTTGAGACTAAGAATGCTATTTGTGGAAATTCAAGCTTTCAGAGGAAATCGTATTATTCTTTGGTAAATGTATCTTTATAAAGAAAAGATAAAAGGGATTTTTAAGAATAATGGTCATAGAACATATCATGGTATGCACAAAAGCTATTGTGTCACATTTTTGGGTAACATCTTTAGTGTAAGGGTTTAATAAGTAAATGCTCAAGTGATAGGTATGAAGAAGATTAGAAGTCATGTGTAAGTAGAAGTCATTTGCCTTTGTTTGAAATAAAAGGGCATGTTCTTTTCTACATAAACACTCAAAATATATATATAAATGCTGGACAAAGTTTCACCACTCTTGTTTACATAGCTGCAATATTTCTTTCACAAAACCTGGCAACAATGTAACTCTTCTTCATTAGGGATAAAACTAAAAGCGCATCAGATGAAAGTTATTTTACCTCTAATTGCCTCAACATGTCAATCAGATGAAATTGTTTCTGTTGGAGAATCTTCAGCTGGTTTTGCAACTCAGAAAATTCAGAGAGCATTATCTCCTCACACTCCTCAATTGCTTCTTCATTCAACCCTTCCTGCAGCAAGCGGTGCCTGAGCTTATCCGTTGAGACAGGAATATCTTCAATGGGTAGCAAAAGGCTTCTTGTCAAGCTACGAGGAAAAAGGTCTTTTGAAGCTAGCAATGCCTCAATCCATGCAGCTCTGTGTTCTCTGGCTTCGGTCCTTAAATGAAGTGTCTTTGTACCAGTAAAAATAGAGAACCTTTTGTCATCTGACTTACTCTCTCTGATGGAAGACACCTAACAAAGCAATGCATGCAATTAGCATCCCTTAAAAGTGATATACTGTCAACCATTTCCATAAATGAATGACATTTAAGATGCATAAAAAATTTAAAATGCAAAGGCAATTAATAAAATATTCTCTTAGGATCAATAACATATACACATGTTTTATACTGCAGACATTAATATGCACACCTTTCAACTGTAATGCATTTAGCGTAGCAAGATATCAGACATTTCGTTGGGGATTCCTAAAATATGTAATTGACATTGAAGAATAACATGCACCTGTACCACTCGGATTAAGAGTTTACTAAATGACTTGGTATATGTTCTAGGATCCCTTAGAACGGTTCAGAAATCAGTTCAGTAAGGTATTACTAAGACTGAGGTGTAAGCACGTATCCATTATACCTTATGTTTTCATTCTACAAAAGATAAATATTCCCATGAAGCAAAACTAACAAAACCTATGAGGATATTTATCTGAACCGTATCATTGGTTTAATTTGGCAAGTGACATGAGACCACTTACACAGCAATACAACTATGTTTTTCCAAAACCACTAAGCATATTGTGAATGTTTAAAAGATAGGATCTACCCAGTTTCATTAGAACGTTAGGGGTAAGAAAGCATTATCATTCACGTCCAAACATCGAGGTAGCCAACATAAACACAATAATTATAAATTATAAAAGGCCAATTAATGAAAAATGTAAATGCCATGACACCACAAAACCTATGAGTTCTATGTTCTAATCTAAATCACCAGATAACCAAGGCTGTAATGGAGAATAAAACAAACAACTCCAGGTTAAGCTGCTATCAATGGCAGGCCTTGGGTGATTAAAAGGTTATTGAGACTTGTCGGTCTTATGCACCACATTGTCACCAAGCCTAATCCAAGTACTGTTGCATTTTTAAAAAATACCCCCAACTTCATAGAGATAAATCTCTTCTTAATTTTTGTCTTTAATGGCAGATCATCTTCCTCCTCTGCATTCACTCTCAAGTTCAGCTTTCATGCAAAAGGGCATTGGGTCAAAAGAATAATGTTGTAAAAAAATTCTTCAGGGTATATGCTACATTAACAATATTACTTATGCCCACGTTTTGTGTTGACACTCAACCCATGACCACCTAAAGAAAGAATAGCTTGTCCCTTGGAGGATAAACACTTAAGTGGGTGTACAGGACTAGCATGCATGTTTTAGAAGCATCATATAGTATCTCTCTTATGCAAATGTCAACAATTCAAATGGTATTTTTTAATCAAGTTGCTGGGCCTTTGTTGTTCCATGCATAAGAAACTCATGTTAAGTAACTTCTTTGTTGTTAATGATGTTTTGGCTTGAGCGCTGGGGTTGCTGATTCTATTGAAAAAAAATGAAATACATAATGCTGTAGATGGTATGAGGTCGCAAAGGCTGATCATGCTGGCCAGATTTTACCCATGTCAGAATAATTCTGGTGTACAAAAAGTAATGGAGCAGCAGACATTATATTTTAAAATATTACACTGGCCATGATTGATACTTAAGCCTGATGTCATAATTAATAGCTACTAGATGCAATTCCAACTATAGCCTATATATACATCCTGTTAATAATTAAGGACAAGAAAATGCATAAAATCAATAATTTATACTTCTTTAGAGATGACACCAGAAGGCCTTGCACAATGAAGAAAGAATTAAAGCTACAGGAGCAAAATCTAAGAAGCAGGTGCTTCGACTAAACGTAATCAGTGGTGCCCAAGGATCTGACTGACAGAATGCATAAAAAGTCAAAAATATTTTCCACTGTCATTATGTTGTCATCATCTCCACTGATTTTTGGTTTTGTAATGAGAATTATAATCAGCTTGAGAATATTTTCAACCTCTGTCAAATCTGTTTGGAGGTTTTTGAATCTGTTCTCAGTAGCCAATTTGATACACAGAAGCTGGTTCTGATTCTCCTCAAACCTCATGAAGATATTATTGAGCATGTCTGAGAAAGTAGAAAGCACAACTCCAGGTTACAAATAGCGTCATTTTAACCCTTTCAAAGCAATTTACAGGGAATGGCTAGGGCTAAGAGAAATCTGGTAGCAGATGCAGCTTGTGAAACTATTATGAATAGAAAGCCCAAGGAAATGAGAGGTGTAAAGCCAAACTAGGCATGATACTCCATGTTTGATGGATAAGATTGAAGGTCTACCACCTAATTCGGTAGTTTGTCAGCTATTTTAGCTAGGGAATGCAGTACGTGAGTAAATCAGTGCTCCTGAGGCAACCAAATCTGTCATTTGCTAATATAGTTGAGGGAATTAGCATGTAATTCAAAACATTCCAGTTTCCTCTGATGACATTGAAGACAAGATTGGGATTTCCTATAAACAAATGATTTTTAATTCTCAAATCCAACACCAAATCAATTCAAATAGTCAAATGTCTGGACCATACAAAATGTTTTTGTTCTCCCTTCTCTTTGAGAAATATCATTTTGTCAGATTAGAAGAAGCTTATGACAGACCGGCATGAAGGAAACTAAATCAACTTTGTTCAGATTTGAGAAATTCCACTTCCATATACTAATGGCATACTACTGCCAAACAAAAAGGAGTACAAATTTTTCCTTTCCAAAAGCATAAAGCAGACATTTGCTGGGACCATGAAAACTTGCTTACACAATTATATAAGTAGATTTTATGGCACGATATGGTGATTTCAAAGGTTCTATAATGTGTGCATTGGCTCCAAGCATTCCTAAAACTTCATCATTAACGCAGAGAATATTGAAGACTCTTGACCATAGAACTTTTTCAGAAGGAAATGAAAACTGCAACTCTTTGATTAAGGTTAAGATTTTACTCAAAAGAGAAGCAAATGGAGCTTTCCTAATGGAGATGCCAAGCAAGTTTTCCCAATGGAAATTGACTATCAAATCTCCCAAAAACCATATTAGTGAGTACACAGATTTCCCTAGTTTTGATGATGAGGAAATGGTTCATTAATTGCAATAATGACGACTTATTAATAAATGTAAGCCCCCAAAATGTGTAACACCTATATTTTAAAGATACACTGATGCTTATCCCATGAGGAGATTGCAAAGTGTTGCAAATTGTCCAACCAGGATACCTGCATACAACAGAAAAATACAAAACAAGACTGCAAACAGATATAGCATATGGGATGACTATCATCAAACCACATCTGAGACAGTAATTCTTTGACATCCACCAAAAATAGGGCATCACTAATTTGGGACTGCGACCAACTCATCTTTGCTATTTGCCCCGAAAACAAATCATGTACCATATCAACAAATATATTCATAATAATATCAAATTTCAATCATTTAAGTTATTACATGGAAATTAACAAAACCCCGACAATAGGAAAATTTACAGAAACCATGCATCTCATATTCATAGGGCAATTTACAAACCCCCAATAGCAAGAGTATTTACAATCATCTTGTTAAGCACGAAATATACTAGGGAGGGCGGGGCGAGGCGGGGCGGGGCGAGGCGCGTGAATCAGTATATTATATATCTTATTTCTTAATCAAATTCTTTTTTTTTAACCACTTAACCACACATTCAAGATATGCAATAAAATTGAAACAATAATATGCACCACACAAGAGAGAGAGAGACCCCAGATTTTAAAGTGAAAACCCAAAATGGGAAAAACCACGAAAAACAATCTCAAGTATATGAATAAGCACCAACTCAAATTACAACGTTCACAAGCACCAACTTGTAGGAACACCAACCCCTTTGCCGAACATCAACACAACTATTTGTGAGCACCAACCCACAGGAGCACCAACCCCTTGCAAAGATTTGTGAGCACCAACCGACAAGGGCACCAACCCTTCTTGTGTATAAAACACAACTATCTCTCAATGTTGCTTACTCAACAAATGATAGAACTCTACAATATCTCCTGCTTTTCTCATTTCGAAAACAAATACAAACCATGCACTCTTGTATATTACAAATGGCTTCTCAAACCTTTATTTATAGTTTTCCAAATGACCTTTGGCATTCACCCTTTGTGACCCTTCAATCCTCATGAAAAATGATGCCAAACTTGCATGACCCTTCGTATCCTTGCATTTGAAAAGTCATATGGTGACCCTTCATAAGCAAAGGCGTCATTTCCTTTTTTGTCTTTATCTTGGTGACTTCTCGTATTCCTCAAAGTGTCCCTTCATGAAAAAATGTGTCATATCCTCTTTTGTCTTCACATGGTGACTCTTGGAATTCCTCAA
Organism: Torreya grandis; assembly: GCA_037957365.1. NCBI lineage: Eukaryota > Viridiplantae > Streptophyta > Pinopsida > Cupressales > Taxaceae > Torreya > Torreya grandis. Next base: position 4,097,971 of record JARHVA010000768.1, on the reverse strand, counting down.
GATGACTCTATGAGAAAATGCGTCTCATTCCTCTTTCGTCTTTTACCCTGTGACTCTTTGATTTCTCTATGGGCCCTCTTTTGACTTATATACAACCAAAAATATATTCATTAATATTAAATAAATATAAACACACATTAGCCAAGATATGGATATTAAAAACACCATTAAATGCAATGAGGCCTTTATCACTCAATAATGCTAGACCTTTGACATCAATGACAATATTTTCAACAATCTCCTTTGTCCTTGATGGCAACCTCAAACTGAAACTGCTACATCCTAAAACCTGCACATACTGCCATCTGAAAAACATACAGTAACTCCCCCTTATTATAACGACCTGTACATGTTCTCTGTACTTGTTTTTGCACCTAAACCTGTACCTGTTATTCTCCCTATTTGACATCAATGGCAAAGGACCTACCTGGAGCTAACACTTCTCCCCTTCAACTGATATTAAACCTCAATGACAGGAAGTAAAAAAAATTACTCCCAACTTCTTCCGCAAATACTCAAATATGTCTTTTGATAGTGTCTTTATGAAAATATCTGCAATCTGCTTTGTAGCACTGATATACTCCATCTTACCCTGTTGATCTGCAACCTACTCTCTCAAAAAGTGATATCTAATGGGAATATGTTGTGTTCTTGAATGCATCACTGGATTCTTCAAAATATTAATAGCACTTGTGTTGTCACAAAAAATAGAAATAGATTCATCATATTTTACCTTGATATCTTTCAAAGTTTGCTTCATCCAAAGCACATGAGTACAATATAATACCGCTGCAATATATTCTACTTCAATTGTAGAAAGTGATACTGAATTTTGCTTCTTGTTTAGCCATGATACTAAGCTATCATCAAGGAAAAAAGCTCCTCCATTTGTACTCTTTCTATTATCCAAGCACTCTGCCCAATCTGAATCTGTATAAGCAACCAAAGTGAAATCTCTGCCTGTGGGATACCACCATCCATAATCCAATGTCCCCTTGATATATCTGAATATTCTCTTCACCAACTGATTATAACTATCTTTTGGAGATGACTGATATCTTGCAACCATACCTACTGCTGCATGATGTCCGATTTCGATGCTATCAAATATAAAAGACTATCAATCATAGATCTATACAAAGATTGATCTGCAACAGGTGAATCTTCATCTTTGCTCACCTTATTTTTTGTACTTATTGGTGTGCTAATTGGTGCACAATCCTCAAAACCAAATTTCTTCAACATTTCCTTGGCATATTTACTTTGAAATATAAAAATTCCTTTATCTAACTAAAATATTTGCAATCCTAAAAAAAATGACAATTCTCCAAACATAGACATCTCAAATTCTTTTTGCATATTATTAGAAAATTCTTGTCATTTTTTCAATGTTTTCTCCAAAAATGATATCATCAACATATACCACAACAATCAATTGGTATTCACTTTCTGTTTTGATGTAAAGAGTACTATCAACAAATCCTCTCTTGACACCTTAATCCTGCAGGTACTTATCAAGTCTTGCATACCAAACTCTGGGAACTTGTTTCAATCCATACAATGCTTTCTTCAATCTACATACAGGGCTACTAATATTTGAAAGAATAAATCCCTCAATTTGCTCAATGTAGACCTCGTCTTCTAGATTCCCATTCAGAAATACAGATTTGACATCCATCTGAAACACTTTGAATTTTTTAAACACTGCATATACAAGAAACATTCTAATAGCCTCTAACCTTGTCACTGGTGCAAAAGTTTCTTCAAAATCTATTCTCTCAATTTAAGCATATCCTTTACATACTAATCTTGTTTTATCCCTGATCACTTCTCCATTTTCATTCAACTTATTTCTATAAACCCATTTTGTTCCTATCACATTATGATCTTTTGATCTAGGCACTAATTCTCAAGTATCATTTTTTTCTATCTGATTTAATTCTTCATCCATAGCCTTAACCCAATGCTTATTATGTCTAGCTTCTAAAAAAGTTATAGGTTGAATTTTGGATAACAAAGAGAAATTAACTTGTTCAAATTCACTTATCATCATTCTTCTGGTGCAAATACTTTCATTTATGTCTCCAATGATGTCACTTTCATTATGATTTCTTTGAACATATTTGGATGGAGTTTTGGTGTCTTTTTTCTCCTCATCTTCATTTGATTCTTCAAAATCTTTCTCTTCAATGATTTCAAAAATGTCTACTGGATCACTGATTTTTTGTGTTTCATCTTCTTCTATTCTGACACTTGCACTTTCAACAATTTTCTTAGTTCTTTTGTTAAAACATTTATAGGCATTAATTTTGCAAAAATAATCAAGAAATATACCTTCATCTGCTCTAGATTCAAACTTCTCAAATTTTTTGTCGGGTTCTTTTTATGAAGCATCTGCTGCCGAAAATTATGAAATAATCAACTGTTGTTGGTTTGTCTTTCCATAGCTCATAAAGAGTTTTGTCACTATCAACTCTCAATAATGCTCTATTCTGAATATGCACTGCTGTAACAACTACCTCTCGCCAATATTTATTTGATATCTTAGATTCATTTAGCATTGTCCTCGCCATCACTTGAACTGTTTTATTTCTCCACTCAACTACTCCATTTTGTTGTGGAGTTTTAACTGCTGAATAATATCTCTTTATTCCATGATCTTCACAAAACTCAATAAATTGATCTGACATGAATTATCCTCAATCTGATCTTAGACACTTAATCTTCAAACTCGTTTCATTCTCAACTAATGCTTTGAATGCTTTGAAATGTCTAAAACCTTCTGATTTTTTCTTTAAAAACATTACCCAAGTCATACGTGAAAAATCAATAAGCAACATGAAATATTTCTCACTTTGAGTACTTTGAGTTCTCATAGATCCACACAAATCAGTGCGAACAAGCTCTAACATCTGAGTGATCGAGTACTCTTTTGTTTTGAACCGCCTTCTGGCCTACTTTTCACACTGACAAGGTTTACAAAGAGTGTCGAATGGCTTTGTAATCTTTCGAAGATTTCTAACTGCTTGTTTTTTGTTGATGTTAACAAGATTATCAAAAATTATATGACCCATTCCCCTGTGTCATAGCCAACTTTCTTCAATCTGACTTAAACATCTTTGACCTTTGATGTCTAATAACATATACAAATTATTTCCTGCTCTGAACATCTGTAATCAACACATCTGAATCTTTTCTCCTTTTTCACAACCCTTTGCATAAAACTTTAGTGTGTGCCCCTAATCACACATTTGACTTACACTCAAAAGATTATGCTTTAAATCTTCTACATACAAAATATTTTTAGTTTTAATTTTACCATTATCCAAACTTAGTGTACCTTTTTCGACAATTCTGACAGTAGTATTATCTCTAAATTTCACTGTGCCACCATTGATCTTCTTCAAGATTATGAACTTGTTTTTGTCTCTTGTCATGTGCCTCGAACATCCACTATCAATGAACCATGGGTTTTCTTCATTTCTTGCATGCAAAACTATCTATACCAACATAAATTTTTCAAGATGTTTCTGCCATGAACTTTTTTGAACTTTCTTCTTGATAAATGGAGCCTTACAACTCTAGTCCTTGTTGTCTAACTCGAACACACTTCTATAATAACGAGCTGTGTCCGAAGTTGTTGCACTTGTAACATATTATGGCTTCTTCATTAAACCCTGATAAATGAGCAAAAGAGTTGTGGTTTCTACTCGACTCTGCATGACTTTTCTTCTCTTTATTTCTGAAATTGTTAGCGTTTTTTCAATATTATATTTTCTTATAACCATATTCATTACAATAAAAACAGTAATCATAAAAATAGGACTTGTTTGTGTAACGCTGACCTTCTGATCCCTCTAGCCTTTGTTTGAGATGTCCTCTCTATTCTTAACTTCTTCACTTTTTATTTTTATTTTTGTAAGAGCTTCAACATAGCTCTTTCATTTTTTTTTGTCTGTAAAAGTAGTGGCCTCCCCTTTCTCTTTTTCAAATTCAATACCCGTCTTATCTAACATTGATCTTTGATTTTTTAATATCTTATTCAACATATTAGTGTTATTCTCAAATTTTGAATCATTCGTTGCTCTATCACTGATTGCTTTATTTATTTTTTCTAGGTCTGCTTTTAAAGAAGCAATTTCAATAACATACCTTTCACATTCGTTACTATTTTCAACTGTGCCATTAGATTTTCTTCATTCTTCTTAGCTTCTTCAAAGTGACTGTAGATCTTCAATTATTTCTTTTGACTCTTTTTCATTTTTCTCGATCTAGAGCTTTAATCTTCGATTCTTCTTTTCAAGAGATTTTAACTCTTCTAAGGCACAAACGAGTTCTCCTTCCGGATTTGCTTCGGCTTCATGTTCTTTTTTTTATCATCTGTACTTTTGCTTGTGGAGACATCTTTATGTATGGCCATAAATAGAATCTCTTATTCCTCTGAATCACTGACTCCACTATCTTCGACTGCGCTAGGATCTTTAGAATACAAACTCTTCTTCTCGAATCCCTTCTTGAATTTTCTTTTGAAATTCTTCTTGTATGTAGACTTTCCTTCTTCATTGTCTTCATTACCCTTATTTGGGCACTTAGTTGCAAAATGTCCAATCTTTCCACAATTAAAACATTTGAAAAGTATTTTTTCTTGATATTTACCTGTGCCCTTTTTTGACTTGCGAATGAATAGAGCTCCGTTGTCATCTTCATCATCGCTAGAACTGTCACTTGATTTTTGAATCTTAGCCTTTTTTTTTTTGTCTTGAAAGCAGCTTCTCTCTTTGAGGGTTTCTCTTGTTCGATCCGCATCTCATATGTTGTAAGAATACCATGTATCTCATCCATCTTTAGCTTGGCTAAATTCTTCATCTCTTCAATCACCGAAACTTTTGCATCATCTCTCAATGGTAGAAATCTCAAAAAAATTTATACTACAATTGATTCTTCTAACTTTTCTCCAAGACCTTGAATCTGATTAACTATTTGATCAACACGTAAAAGATAACTTGCTATATTTTCTTCCTCTTCCTCTTCCATCTTCAAACTCTCAAACTATCTTCTGAAAATCTGAAACTTGGCTTACTGAACCTTTACATCACTTTTGTAGATATTTTCAAGTTTTACCCAAGTTTCATGAACAGATTTACATTGCATAACTTTAACAAATTCTGATTCACATAAACCATATAAAATAGCATTTAAAACTTTAGCATATTTTCACTTGCCTTCTTTTTTGCCGGAGTAGTTACAAGTGTCTGTGGCTCTTCATATTCCTCTACCACTGCTTGTCATATGTCGAATCCAAGGGCCATCAAGTCTTCATCCTTATGCTCCAAAAAACATAATTTGTCCCATCAAACAAAGGCGCCTTATTTGTAGAAAAATCTTCATGTGATCCAGCGATCGTGTTTTTCCGATCTACCTTCAAGCTGTAAAACCTTTTCAAAGGAACATGCTCTGATACCAATTGTTAAGCACGAAATATACTAAGGGGAGGTGAATCAGTATATTATATATCTTATTTTTTAATCAAATTCTTTTTTTTAACCACTTAACCACACATTCAAGATATGCAATAAAACTGAAACAATAATATGCACCACATAAGAGAAAGAGAGACCAGATTTTTACATGAAAACCCAAAGTGAAAAAAACCACGGAAAACAATCTCAAGTATATGAATGAGCACCAATTCAAATTACAAAGTTCGCAAGCACCAACTTGCAAGAGCACCAACCCCTTTGTCGAGCACCAACACAGCAACTATTTGCGAGCACCAACCCCTCTTGTGTATAAAACACAACTATCTCTCAATGTTGTTTACTCAACAAATGATAGAACTCTACAATATCTCTTGTTTTTCTCTCTTCGAAAACAAATACAAACCATGCACTCTCTTGCATATTACAAATGGCTTCTCAAGCCTTTATTTATAGCTTTCCAAATGACCTTTGACATTCGCCCTTTGTGACTCTTCAATCTTCATAAAAAATGACGTCAAACTTGCATGACCCTTCGTATCCTTGCATTTGAAAAATCATATGGTGACCCTTCATAAGCAAAAGCGTCATTTCCTTTTTTGTCTTTATCTTGGTGACTTTTCGTATTCCTCAAAGTGTCCCTTCATGAAAAAATGCGTCATATCCATTTTTTGTCTTCACATAGTGACTCTTGGAATTCCTCAAGATGACTCTTCATGAGAAAATGCGTCTCATTTCTCTTTTGTCTTTTACTCCGTGACTCTTTGACTTCTCCATGGGCCCTCTTTTGATTTATATGCAACCAAAAATATATTCATTAATATCAAATAAATATAAACACACATTAGCCAATATATGAATATTAAAAACACCATTAAATGCAATGGGGCCTTTATCACTCAATAATGTTAGACCTTTGACATCAATGACAATATTTCCAACACATCCTTCAATATTTCATATCACTGCATCTATATTCACAGGGCCATTTAAGGCATATTAGAATTTACAAAATCCACCCATCTCACATTAATAGGACAATTTACAGCCTCTCAATAGCAAGAAGATTTATAGGTGTCCTTCAATATCCCATATCAATGCATATCCACAAGACAATTTACAGCCCTGATCCTGCGCCCCTTCCCTACCCCCCAATAACCAAAGATTTTACCGATGTTCTCAAGTATCTCATAAAATCGCTATTGGCAATTGATAAACCTCAATAACAAAATAGTTTACAAATGCCACCTTGTGATTCAACACGTATCCCATGAGACAAAATGCATACTCCCAATAACAGGAGGGTTTACAGACACCACCTCATCAATCAATATGCATCCCATGAGAAAATGTTCAGACCCCCAATAACATGAGGGTTTATAGATACCAAATCAATCAATATGTACCGCACGAGACAACATATAGACCCCCCGTAGTGGGAGAATTTGCAGGTGTCATGACCAAAATTATGAATCAATAAAGTACAACAGTGATAAAATAACTACAGTTATTTCAGTAAAAGTGCAACACAAGTCAAAGACAAAAACTATCATTTATTACAAGCAACTAATGGTCAACAGTACTATCATAGACATCTCAAGCTTATGTAGATAATTTTCATTTTCATTATATCCATATTCACTGTGTTTGAGATTATTCAATTGACCTTTCAGGGCCCCATTTCTTCATATGATCCATCACTACGAAATAGAGGATTGGATAGCATTATTTTAAACATGCTACATTACAGGGTACTGCATATTAGCCCTGTGGATATGATACGAAACACTTGGGGATACGGATTCGTCAGGGATTCGACCAGGAAATGTCCTTGGGCTTGTAGATACATCCCTAGACATCTGAGTGTATCCGAAGGTCCAAGGACGTTCCCTGGCCATATCTACGACAAATCGCCCAGAAAAATGTTTATTTTATTTTATTTTCAATCTCTTCATGAAAAGTCAAACATGGACTTCAAAAAATAATTAAAAACAAAATAAAGCGGGATTTCAACCCTAAAAGCAACGTTCACATTCATTTTATCAAAAGAAAACAACACATTTACCTTTCATTGCATTTTTACCTCTCATTGCACATTTGTTCTCTCATCTTCATTTTTTCAATTGCATAGGATTGAAACTCCTTCCTTTTGCTAATCCTACACTACTGCCTCTACCCATTTGGCACCAAGGAGTTTAAGGAGCTTGCAAGGAAAAGAATTTGTTGATTTAAGGTAGGTTTTCAGTTTTGAGCTTTTTTCGTTTAGTTTTTAATTGTTTGTAACTAGTTTTATTTATGTTTTGTTATTCTTTAACCATTATGATTATTTCAACAAATGCCAAATGTTTTAAGTTTTAAATTTTTAATAGCAATATTATTACTTTTTACCAAGGGCTATAGGGATTTGCTAGAATGTCTCAGGCTGCAAGTGTTAGTTCGGTGGGCAAGGGATAGCCCCCAAAGTTGATCTAAGAACGCCCCTTTGGAAGTATGTGACAATATTAGAACACATGCATGGTGGAGGGTGTTTCCTTTGGTTTTGTTCAAAGTGTAACTATAAATATAAGAGCTCATATAGTCAGGTGAAAGCCCATTTGTGTGTGATTCCTGGCACTAGAATCAAAGCTTGTGTTGGGCCAAGCATAAATGGAAAACTAGAAAAGGGCTTGCCACAGGCAAAGATCCTTGCATACGTCAAAGCAAGAAGACACAGATGCCATTGTTGGGCAAAGATCGAAGCATCATTTGAGAAAGAAAGGATCGCCACCTGTTGATCCATCTCGTGCTAATGTGGTGACCCCATCACACACCCATTTTTTGCTACACTTATCGCAGTCGTGGAGGAAGAGGATTCACCTCTTGGTCACAAGAGAACAAAACATGCAGATCCATTGGACAGGGCATTCCATAATAAATCTAGGGACATAGCGGCACAGAGCATTACGAGTTGTCTTTACGAATGTGGGTTGTCATTTAATGTTGTTAGATCACCATATTCGCAGGATATGGTGAGAACTATCAATGTTACCCCTGATGCATTGAAGCCCATCAAAGATTCGTGGATCGAAACAAGGGTGTCCACCAATTCGGATGGATGGAAAGATACGACAAATAGGCCATTGATTAATGCAGTCACAGTGAGCCCTAAAGGGGCAATGTTTTTAAGGGCCGTTGATTGTGAGGGGCAAGTGAAGGATGCAAGATTCATTGCTGACATCTTGATAGAGTCCATTGAAGCAATGGGATCATGAGCAACTTCAGTTTCTACATACAAAGAGTAAGCTCAAGAATACGCGCCCTGTGAAGTGGATGACTTACTTGCAGCAGCTCTATCTAGTGATAAAGTACAAGGGAAAGGATAATAAGGATGCAAGTTTTCTCAGTCAATCTTCGATACATGCACGGCCATAACTCCACTAACGGGGGTATCTCTCTACTTGGCAGACTATTGTCTGAACATGAACTACACTTTCTTAACCGCTTCTAGCAAGTTTTGTGGGATATATAATGGATACACAATTGGATTGGTCTACAATATTTCATCCCCAGACAAATGGACAAACAAAATTTGTCCACCGCACACTTATTCATCTTCTACACATGTACAACAGTGCACATCTACACATTTGGGATGATAATCTACTTTACATTCAACATGCCTATAACAGAGCTCTGCACATCTCTATGGGATATAAGTCCATTCCAAACATTTCTTAGGTTCCAACTAGCAACACCCCTAGATATATCCTACTACATGCCATCTGGGACGAAGTTGTGTGCACAAGAAAAGGAAGTAGATAGAGCGCAGAAGTTTCTACAACACATCCAACACGTTCACCACTGGTATTAGCAGATACTCTTGTGCAAACAGTTGAAGTACAAAGAGCATCAGGACACAACGCACAACTCATGATTTCAAGGTAGGCAATAAGGTCTGGTTGCATTTTCAAAGGGAACGCTTCAATGTTCCACACCACAAGATTAAGTCTTTGTTTTTTTTTTTATACATCCATCTTGTGCATAGCTAAAGAGAACACCTTTGTCCTTGACTTGTCGCAGTACTTGGGTTTGCATCACATCTTCAATGTAGAACTCCTTAAGCCATACTTTCCACCTTTGTTTGAGCCAACAACAATGCAACATCCTTCAAATTTAGATCCTGAACACTTGCACCTAGCACCGAAGGATCACACTATTGAAGTGATAGGTTCAATTTCCACAGCTGCTGAAGACACAATGGGAACCATTGCTCCTCAAGAAAGGGAAAATGATCCATGTGCAGTTTCCAAATGGGTCTAAGCAGTCCTCACAAGGACTTTAAGCTCTCCAAGCTTGTGGCACCTTCCTGCACTGGCGCATTGCCTTGCGGCATACCACGCAGAAATCTTGTGCCACGCAGCATTTTTTGAACTACACATCCTATGAACCACATTGCATCATCCTGCATCACTAGTGCAAGCCTCATACCCAGCGGCATGCCAAGTGGCACTCTCCAAGTCTACGTCATGTCAAAGACCCTGTCCACGATACCACATAGCTCTAAGTCCAACCGCCACACCAACAAGAAGATCGACTGTGACTCAACTAAAATATGAACCCACATCTCTTTTGTAACTGTCATCTATTCTAACTACCTCCTTGCAATGACGTATATATTGTAACCGTTCAGGCCGTAAGGGATCAAAGAAGAAAGATCACACTGGAAGATAGGAGATTGTTGGCTTGCTTTGGGAATATAGCATATCACACACATTTGTAACTCACGTTCAGTCTGGGAAAAACAGGGGAAGTGTTCCCCCTTCTCATTACAGGGTCTTGCATTCCTAGCCTTGATGCATACTTAGTACACCCTTGTACTTTTCCCTATTCTTTCCATTGAATAGAAATTGTACTATTCTGCAAATACTTCAGCATCCGAATGTGTGATTGGTTTAGTGCCGTTTAGTTTACGTTTGCACATTCTACAACTTGTAGCTTGCTGCCAAGCACAAGGTTGTCCCCCGCACCAGCATCCTAGGCCCCATGGTGCAGATCATCCAAAGCCCCTCTTAGATGTCTTTATGAACGTCATTCAGTTTGTCAAAGACCCTTCTTTCCTCAAGGCAAGGATGATGGTTTATCTTATTTGAGCAATCAGCCGATGCAGACTTTTCCATGTAGTTATAGGGTCTGATATCCTCCACAATAGTAAATAAAGTCTGCATTGGCAGAAGCTCAAACAAAACAGGACATCATCTATGCCTCTAGGGCAAGCATTGTTGACAAAACTGAACACCATTCAAAATTGGAAAAGAGAGGATCTGGAAACCAAGAAACACACAAACAATGTAAATAGAAACAAGACAAGCAACACTAAAAACCCATTATCCAAAATCTAAAAAATAAGTGATATAATAATCAATAACAAGAAAATGTTCACAAGCCATACATGACCTCAAGAAAGGAATTTTTTTTTGGTACACATCAGGCCAATGTAGTGAAGAATGAACATTTATTATTCATGAGACTTTGGAATACCTGCAATCCAATCTTTTATTTACTAACAATTAAGTCATGAAACCTAAAAGGTCAATGAATTAACTCAAATGCACTCAATCTAAAAGGTCTAAAAATGAAGACTACGACAGCCAACAGCAGTACCATCATAGGAACAGCAGAAATGATGATCAAATAAAGAAACAGCCTTCTATAAGTAAAATTAGATGTGTACATTCACTTTGGAGGTCAACCCAGCAGCTAAACAGTCAAAGAGCAGAAGGAAAGAAATAAATTATAGTGATGTCCATGAATGACCAAAGTAGATCCATGCGGCGAATACAGAAAGTTACAATAGCAAGAGGATTCCAGTAAATAAATTTAGAATTTAAAACTAAAGTTACAGTAAAACTAGATCTAGAAAATGAGGGGTGACCCAAACTGTAAACAATAAACAATAAACAAATCAATAAATACAAAGCCATGCAGAACAAAACAATCCAATCCTGAGAAATTCCAGCTGATGCAGAATTATCTAGTTGCAGCAAAAATCTGGTCAACGCAGCGAGTAGTAACAGAAATAAGGTCAACAAAGCAGATTGCAGCAGAATTTCTGGTCAATGCATCAAAGCCCTTGGTCACTGAATGTCCCTATTTTGTAGCCATCCTTTATGGCAAAGATGCCATCAGGTGGCTAATGGTGGCTTCCTTATTTATTTTCATGGGCCCTCTTATCCTTAGTTAACTTTTCATTTAGAAGTATTAATTCACAAGTACTTTTCTTAATTCTTGCAACATAACAATCAGATGCTGCAAGGGATAGGGAAACTATGACAAGCTCACTCAACTTTTGAAGCATAAGCTTGGCTATGCACAAACACAGAAGTAGAAAACAAGCTTCTTTTAAAGCTCAAGAATTATCCATATGTTCGTTTTGGAACTTATAGTTTATAAATGGCTCCAGAAGGAGCATAACTTCCAGACGACATTCAAGATAAGTATTCACTCATCCATGAGGATGATTTCCATAATAATTAATAGGAGTACTTGTGTTTCTAAAGATAACCCAAAAAGCAACAAGCTTCCAAAATAGGATTCGTTGAAAAAAAATGTTAGGACCATATTCTTTGAATTCATAAAACATGCAAATTATTAATAATACTGCTTGATGCGATTCACATATATATTACTTTTATGGATTAGATGGACAGAAACTTTCAGAGAAAATAATTCTATGTCGGACTTCAGCCTTTCTTTGCAGGCAAAAGGTTGGCAAGGAAGGGTCTCTTGGGGAGACCTTTGGAACAATGGAACGCAGCAATGGAAATCTTGGAGGGACCTAAACAGGGCTCAAGTTTTGTCATCAGTAGACAAAACTGCTTTTCAAGAGCTCTGTAATATTATTCCTAAACAATGTCTTTTCAAAATGCATTTACAAAATGTAGGCCCCTATTGGAGGGATTGGAAGTCGAACTCAGGAAAAGGCCTCCTCAACTATAAATCAAAGGACTTGTATAAGCAGGTACGCCATTCCAGTTTCATTGCTGCCCGATTGAACAAACAATGGTGAGTTCAAGATCCTGAAGTGAGATGGCAAAGACGCTGTCAAGTTATTTGGAAAACCAGAACATCCTTCAAACATAAGGTGATAGGATGGCTAGTAATACATCAGGGGCTAGCTGTCAAAGCAAGGTTGAGCAAGACTGGTTTTACAGATGCATTTAGCAAGGTGTGGTGAAAAGTCGAAACAGTTGATGGTATCTTCTGGAAATGTCCAAAGCAAGAGGCCTCTAGGGGTGGCTGCATGCTGAATTCAATTTCCTTTTTATTGCTCCTCTCTCCTAGAAAGGGCCTCTTTTAGGGGATTCTTGAATGGTTAGAGACAGCTGCAAGGGTTTATGGCCTATATCATGGTTGCAGCAATCAGCTTTCTTTGGAGGACGAGATGACAAGCTTTTTTTCAGAACAACACCTCCCCTCTCTGTATGGGGAAGTTGAGGCTTTTCAAACAAGAGTTTGCTTTGATTGTACAAGCTAACTTTGAGTGGTTTCAAAGAGATGTGAACTCTTTGCTCATTGGAGCGCAAGCTTAGGTATTTTCTTTCCTTGTCTATGTAGGGAGAGATGCTTCCCATTAACATTATGATCAGTTGATGTAAATCTTTGCTTTTCTTGCTTTTTGCTCTAGTGATGTAACCATTTGTTCCTTGGAATAATACATGATGCATTTTCCCAAAAATTTAAATTTAAAAGAATTCAGACAAAAACCTGGAAGAGTTTGTGGTTTTTTTTTTTTTTATAAAGAAGAAAGAAACAAAGCGTGCTCCAAACAACTTTTAATGGCCCTCCAAGGATGGTTGTTTAGCACAAATTGTGGGTTGTCATGCACCTAGAAAAAATTCAATAACTTGTTAGTACCAATGAGATGCTCTTACAATATGCAGATTGTATAAGAGGCTTGTGGCTCAAAAGTATCCCATCTAAGTAAGTATCTGAAGCAGGAGCATCCAAGTAAGGTTGGAAATATTGCATCACCAAAAACATCGTTAGTCATATCTAATGACTTCTTCCAACTTTAAGCGCTTCAACAACGTGGAGCCCATTACAAGGGCAGTTGAGAAAAATGGAAAAAGAGGGAGTATTTGCAGCATCTAAGGCAAGTTCCAAGCTTGTCTTGATAGTAGAAACATGTTCAAATCAGAACTTCATGATCACATTGAATAAAAAGAAGAAAACCCCTTTTTTTTCACGATGAGCCATTTTTTAAAAGAAATGCATATGGGCAAGTGGAAAAAAATGTTTCAATGATGAGAGAATTATGGTGAAGGATATTTTGGCTGCCTCCAACATGGAAAAGCAGTAAGAACCCAAGTTCCCATCACAAAACATTAAAAAAAACCATTTTCTTGATGCTTGTGGGAAACAAAGTGTTTTTTTTGGCAAGAAGGTAGACAGAAATAGATTGAAGAGATGGAACCATGGGGAAGATGAAGAGAAAACGTCCTTAAGGGACACAATAACTTACAAAAAATCTAATATTTGTGATTCATACCAGCAGAAAAGAAAAAACAGCTAAAAGAAGAGGAAAAATACATTTCTTTTGGGCTTGGGAGGTCACATGAAGGTTGGAGAGTTTGGGGAAGTCTTAGAGGGTACCCAAGGTACCAAAAGAAAGGTCTTAGCATAGAAATGGTGGATCCATCATCAAATGTGAGGTTCAGTCATCCTCCTATACATGCAAACATGTCTTATGCAAACAAACAAAAAAATTGCATATTGAAGGATATGAAGTTTGGACCAGTTCCAGGGGAAACGGAGGGCATATTCCATATGGGGATTTTGTTATATTGAGGAATCCACCTTCAAATTTAGGACAGAAATTTGTTTTGTATGAAATTTTAATGGTTTAATTTGAGGCTAAGTATTTGTAAAAATGTCAATTTCATGTTCCTTTGTTGTCTATTTGGTCTGAGGGGCTAAGAAAAATTGTTTGTAGATTGATTTGATGATTGATTTCCTAGAGAACATCAATAGGACCATCTTGGCAGTTGTTATGTGTTTTCTTCATTTTAAGCTCACTCGCATGCCTTTGAATGCATGCAACCATAGTTCGCATACACATACTTGGTGAATACTCGCCTAGCCTCCTAAATTTTTAATCGGTGAATACTCGGCAGCCACTCGCTATTAATCGGCAACACTCAGTGAATTAAAAAAATACTTAAATTTATTAAAAAAACATAAATTTTATAAAAACTATAGTTGCAAAATGTATCAAATGAGTCTGTAAAACATTGGGGAAGTGTTTTCTATTAAATTTGAATACAAATAAAGTACAAAATCACATAATCATGATTCATGCGAATACAATTGTCAACAACAAACTAATACTTATACAAGAATCTAAAAATTACAAGAATCTATAATTTTCACTTCCCTACTCTGAAAAATTAAGGGAGACTAAGAGTCTAGTCCTCCCACCCGGCTACCCCTTCTGACATTGCCCCTATGGCTCCACCCTAGTACCAGGGGGCTGTGACTCCTCCTTTGCCTCATCTTCAACATCTACAAGGATGTCATCCAATCCAATCTCTCCTTTTGTTGCACCCTCCATAGCTTGCCTCTCGAAATCAACAATCTCATCCTCTGTGAACAAGGGGGTCTCCTCATCCTGTGCAGTCCAATCACTACAGAGATCCATCTCATCTAGATCGATAGCTTCTTGTGATGTGTTTTCCACCTTTTTTGTGTGAAATCGAAAGTTGTATTGCACAAAAACCAAGTCATTGAGACGTTGGCTCAACTTGTTGTGCTTCTTCATATGAAGGGCGTCAAACAGACTCCAATTGCGATCACATCCAAAAACACTATAAAGATGAGCTAAAATGCGGTGGGCTAGCTTTTGAAGATTTGGGATATTTTTACCCCAATCTTCCCACCACGAACCTACAAACAAAATATTCAAAAGTTTACAATAATAATAATTGTAAATTTGTAACTTGTAAGGCACCAGTAAATAATTCATTTTTTATTATCTGAGAACTGTGTGGTTCTCCCTTGGATAGCTAGTGCTGAATAAAAGAGCCTCCCCTAGCCTACTTGTAGTTCTGCAACTCTGAAATAATGTCCCTCACCTCAACGTCAGGTGTCATATTCTGAATGCATGTTAAAAGGCCCTCCATAACCTCCCCATTAGCATCTGTGAAGCCATCGAAGTAGAAAAACCTAGGGTTAAAGTCGTACATGTTGCATGGATGGGTTGGTAGAGTTAATTGTTCCACTTTCGATCAATCAACTGTTAAATGGGATCAAATATGACACTATCCCCCCATAATAGTTTTGGATGGCCTCTTTGGCCCTATCCATGGCCTCATAAATGGTAACCCATTGGGATTTGCTCCCCATTCACCAAATGCAAAACCCTCACCAAAGGCTCCGACACCTAAAAACTTACAAACAAATTAAAGTTACAAACTTATAATTAAAGTAAATCTTTAAAATAATTGAAAATAAAGGAATCGATTTGAAATTACCTTGACAATCTCTATAGCTCTCTTTGCAAAGGCCTCATCAAAAACTATTTTTGTGACCTTGACTCCATCGGCTTTCTTTGAATATGTTGAGTCCACCCATGCTTGACTTACAAATACCTAATTCAAAGCTGTCAACAAACTACACATACTTTGCAACATAAGGAAGTTGCAAACCTTGTGACCCATTCTCACACAAGTTCTTTGTCTTGGGTCTGTTCTCTCATCAAGCTAAGAACCCAAGGGTGATTGTAAATATATTTAGTGATGTGTTTGGCTTTTTCTACAACCAGTCCAAAAGAGTGATGGATGTATGTCCTTGAGAAGTCTTCCAGCCGCCACATTTATTGTTGCATTGTCAGTGATAACTTGCACAACAATCTCAATGCCCACCTCTAAAACAACCTCCTCGAGCATTAAGCTCAAAGTTTATGTATTTTTTATTTTGTTAAAGGCATCAATTGACTTTAAAAAATCAACTCACCATTTGAAGACTCTAAAAATTTGATGAAGGTGCAAGTGCAGTTCTTTCCATCCATCCACCCATCGAAAAGAATAGTGCATCCGAACTTTTCCCACAACTTTTTTTGATCTTCCACAATTAACTTTGCATCTTCAACTACAACCTGAAACCTCTCACTTAAGTCTTTTGGAAAGGGTACCTTGGACCCTTTCCCTGCAACTATCAATCGTCACTAAATATTCCCAATACAAACTCCTTGACACGTTGAATGAAAGGTTGTTAAAGAACCAAAAATTCACACATGCCTTATCTACTTCCACATGCACCTCCTTGTTCCATGTTGTACCTTGCAGCAAAGGTAGTGCCCCAGATATGTTTCTAGGCAGAAAAAAATTATGTATCTAGTTTTTGCTCGAACTTGATGTGATGGATGTGGCTTTTTTGCATGGACCACAACTAAAACCCACAATTTTTATCATAGCTTCCTAGGTTTTTTTTTGTCGATGCAGGAGCAATGGCCATTGTTAAAGTTGCTTGCATCATTGCCTTCTCTAATTTTTTTCATCCAGCAATGCAAGCTCTGCAACCATCTCTCGTTTTGCCTCTTCCGTTACATTGGGACAAGAAATGACATCACAACAAGGAATGCATGCAAGATGGTACTTAAAGCAATTGACCCCTCCAAAAACCTTCTTCGAGCAAAACATACAAATCACAATCGTCTAGGATGATCCAACCTATATGACATGCTCCAAATGGCAGTGCGAGCATTAAGGGGGGTCAAATGGCCACCACTAACTAATTCTGACCCTGATGCAGTGTCGGATGCCACTGTATACCTGCAACATGTTCAAAACAGCATTAAAAAAATAAAAAATAAAACGTTTAAAAGCAATTAAAATACAACATTTTTTTTTAAAATAACTTATACCATAAACTTGTAAATTTAAACACTAAACCCTTGGGCTTATGCATATGACAAAAATTAAAAACAGTTAAAACATCTATAATGAATATTCACCATAATTTCTACGCTAATAGTAAAACAAACAACAATTTTATTCAAAAATTATGGAAACCATGTATAAATCGTGAATAACTATGAAATTGAATGGAATGCATGTAAATTTGTCAAACATGTTTACAAAGAATTTACATGCTTGGAAAAAAAATGAACTAACCTGGAAATTGACTTTGCTCAAATTTGCTCCCTCCAATTCACTCCAAATGTTGTGTGATTCCAATGTGGGGGCGTGTATGCTTTTATATGACAAAATTTTGTGTTTTTTCCGCATATTCTCAACATTTTGGGCGCGTTTGCTAACATGTTTATAAATAAATTACAAAGAATTTACATGCTTGGAAAAAAAATGAACTAACCTAGAAATTGACTTTGCTCAAATTTGCTCCTTCCAATTCACTCCAAATGTTGTGTATTCCAATGTGGGGGCGTGTATGCTTTTATATGACAAAGTTTTGTGTTTTTTCCGCATATTCTCAACATTTTGGACGTGTTTGCTGGCTTCTAGGCACGTTTGGATGCATTCCAGACACATTCTAACCGCAGGATCCAATAACTGAGCCTCGCACAGTACTCGCGAGTACTCAACCACTACCTATGCCAGGACTCATCGAGGCTCAAGTAAACAAAAAACCACAATTATTTCAAGCGATTACTTGGATTGGATGACGCTCGACAATTAGTATGTTAACTATGGGTTGCACAATCCATGTTTGTGAATAAAGAGTGAATTTGGTTTCCTTCTGCAAGGACAAGCTTGTCATTAACTTGACCCTTTATCCTTAACTTCATCATTTGGTATCAAAGTTGGCTACAATCTTGGGAGGAGGAAGAGATGAAGGAGATGGAAAATTGTTGGTAATGAAGATTGTTGAGAAGCACATGCACATTGCAGATAGAACATTGAATGTGAGGCAATCTATGTGAGGAGAGAAGAGTGAAGTGTGAAGAGTTGCTCTCCACTTTTGTAAGTGGGTAGAAAACAAAAAGAGAAGAGAAGCTTGTTTTCCACTGGTGAAAGGTGGGTCGAGAGAAAGAAACCCAGAGATCAATGGTAAAAGGAAACATCTTCCAACAAGAAAGTGTTGGGTAGGTTTGTAGACAGCATAGAAAGTAGTTCTCCATCTCACATAGATGTGTACATAACTAAAGGTCCAAGGTGAGTAATGTGGTGTGTAAGAGAAGGCCGTGAATGGTCTAGAGGGAAGATAACATATTTAGGATTACAATAGGACGATTGCAATAGTGTAAAGTTTTCAAGTACCGAGAAGACAAAGAGGAAGATATTGTCCAAGAATTCAATCAGTTTGAGTTGAGTAAAGAAGTTGGGGTAAACGATAAAACTATGCAAGAGATGAATGATAAGCATGTAGCCCAAGCAGCTGAGTTGAAAATTATAGGGAGGGCAATGCAAGCCCAAGTGAAAGGTGAGGCAAAGAGGAAGAAGGGTGGTTCTATACTGCCCATGACAGAAATTGAAGAGATGAAGAAAGTGTTAGAAATTGTGCAAGCCAATTTAGACATCCTGGAGAGGAATATTATTGTTGCAAGGAAGCTAGCAAAAGAAGATGAAGAAGAGTGGGTTTCCTTAAAAGGAGAAAGCAGATGAGGATATTGTGATGGAAACAACCATGGAAGCTGAGATGGTGGTCTATGAATGCCCCATATTTGACAAAGAATAAGTAGTAGAATAGCATATCTTACTTGAAGGAAACATGGGGCTGATAGAAGACCTATTAGATTCAGCTGTGAAGATGGAAGAAGATATCGAACAGGAAGGGAAGATTGTGCAAATGGAAGCCATGGCCCTTGAATTGGTCCAGCAGAGAAGAGTATCAGAAGAAGAGTTTCTAGAAGTTTCTTTGAAGATTGAGAAGAATGTTTGTGAAAGGCACGAGGTTGAGAGCATGTCATAAAAAGTTGCAAAAGATTGGTATTGCAGCAGTAGTGTTATTAAAGGAGGTGTTTGCAGAAACTTTTGGTTCCCATAATGTTTTTTGTGTTGATATGTGTGCAGGTGCAGCAGCGAGAAAAGAC
Organism: Torreya grandis; assembly: GCA_037957365.1. Taxonomy (NCBI): domain Eukaryota; kingdom Viridiplantae; phylum Streptophyta; class Pinopsida; order Cupressales; family Taxaceae; genus Torreya; species Torreya grandis. Next base: position 4,078,468 of record JARHVA010000768.1, on the reverse strand, counting down.
TCTGAACATTGTTAAAGATGACCAGGAAAAGGTTAAATGTGACCTTGAAGAAGAGGACATGGTTGTTTCATATATTCTATATGTAGATGAGAGTGTTATGAGCGATGTGAAGGTGGTTGTGTTTTAGAGGACAGCAAAGAGACTGCAGCAGAAAAAAACCTGCATAATGAAAGAAGGATGGCCTTTGGAGGTGATACTACAACCAAAATTGTTGCTCATGAGGCAAAAGGTTGTTTCTAGCAGCAATGAAGACAAATGACAAAGATGTGATGGATGTCTTGTCGAATACAGCATTAGAAAACAAGTCTCTACATGGTGTCGTGTCAATGGAGGACATTGAGGAGATAGTGAAGGAAAAGTGTTGCAGCCAAGTGATGAACTCAGAAAGATACAAGACGAAAACCAACAAAGGTTTACTGAAAGGGATGAAATGTCGAAAGGGATGACGACAACAGGGAAAATAGAGAAGTTCAGATCGATTTGTGAAAAACGAAGCATTTTAAGATGGTAAGAATGATAGAGAAATAGAGAGTCGGTATCAACAATTAGTGGGGCAGAAATATATGGAGTCAAAGATGAACTCCAAGAGACTAGAAAGGCAGCTAAGATAGAATATGAAGTTGCTGAGGAAATAACAGAAGAAACTTGGTGGAAGTGGAAGGAAGGATGGGAAAGGAGAAAGATGTGCAAAGCTAGGCGGAGGACAACGATTAGTGGGTTGTTGAACCCAAACGAAGGGGTCAAGAACCAAAAGGTAAGCTGGAAAAAATAAAAGACAAAAACAAGTATAGATTGTAAGATACATGACAAGATCAAAGGGCACACCGTAGCAAATGCAGCTGACCAAAAGAATGGTTCTACCAATCAGCCTATGTTTATGAACACTAAACTCACAAAATTATAACACGGCTTTTTTGATGTAGGAGCATCTAGGTAAAGTTGGAAATCTTGCATCACCAAAAACATCGTTAGTCATAACTATTGAGTTCAATAAGTGCTTCGTCAAACTTAAGGCACTTTTAACTCCTTGGAGTCCAATACAATGATAATTAAGGGAAATGGAAGGAGTCTTGGTAGTATCAGAGTCGAATTCCAAGCATATCTTGATGGTAGAAATATGTTCAAATAAAAACTTCACGATCACATGATGCAACAACATCCGGGTCAAGAAGCAATCTTGCATCAACCAAAATCATGGCCAAACAATTTTGCACGTTTGTACACTTGTGTGTGTTTGTGCAACTTGACAGCCATGTTTACAATGTTGTGCACGTCGGAGACAATCAACAAAAGTCCAAGGAACATCATCAAGACTCCACCATATCAACATATCACTAAAGTCAAGTGGAGTCGATTTCAATCATTTTGACCCCTTTTTGGAAAGGTGATGAAACCGCCGATTTGTATTAACCAATGGTTTTGTAAACAACAATCTACAGTAATCGATAGTTTCACCTATAGTGGAAGCAAAATTGAAGTAACTGCCAAGATCATCATTTTTTGACAAGTGGATCATTTTCCAAGACAAGGGAGCTTCAAGAGTTATTGCAACTTGTCAAAACAGTCCACTGAGATTATGATCAGTGGGCATACATTGAGAAGAGTCAGTAAGAGAGGTAGCTTCAGTTGGTTCCCACTCAAAGAGTGGCATTCCGAAGTTAGCTCCAAACAAAGAAAGAGAAGTAGAAGCTTAAGGAGCTTGTTAGGGTGATGTATATCTAGAGTAGAAAGTGTAACTAGTCCATGAGAGATTGAGATAAAGTTGTATTCTTCATAGTTCAATGATATAAATATGCGTTATGAACACTCTGTAATCTTTGTCATTCATTCAATAAAGAGAGTGTTGTGAGTTTCCAAGTTTAAGTCTTATGTCTAGTTGTATATGTCCGTTGGTGAAAGTAAGTTCTCAACTAGGGAACAAGGCATCGACGAATTTAGCCCCTCATTCATGTCTACATCGATTGGTATCAAAGCAAGGTTGTGCCTTGTTAAGTGTGTGAGTCTCTAGTTGAGTCACTTGCAAGTTGTGAAAAATAAACTTGTATTGTTGTTATTGTTGAGAATCGTGAGTAGAAACGACATAGAGAGGATGAATTCTGCAAGGAAGGGCCCATAAGGTAGCAAACTTAGCAGATTTTCAAAGAGGAATCCAAACGAGATTGGATGCAATGGATACTACACAAAGAATAAGAACTACAATTGCAGATGTAATTGATGATCAAGGAACTCGAGAAGTTCACGTGGAATAGTTGGTTGATAAACCAGAAGACAGATTCTTGAAGGCCATTGCAAAGATGGGTAGCAAGCCTAAGTTGGACACCCCTAGTTATGTAGGAAGTTTATAACTTGGGAATCTTATTGCTTGGATCACAAAGTTGGAGAAATTTTTTGATGAGTAAAAGAAGGACCCCAAGAAAGTGAAATTTGCCTACACCAAGCTATAGTGACATGCATCCTTGTGGTGGGATCATGTACAACTAGAAATGAAGAGACGAGGCAAAGACAAAATCAATACTTGGGATAGGATGGTTGCAAAGCTGAAAAGTATGCTTTTACCTTTTGATTATCAGCTAAGTTTTTTTCAAAATGTTCTAGAATTTGGGGCAAAGAGAGATGAGTGTAAAGGATTACACAGGGGCGTTTTAAAAGCAACCATTAGAGTTGGTCATGTTGAAGATGAAGGAGAAAAGATCTCAAATTACATGAATGGTCTTCGTATTTCCATTCAAGATGAGTTTGGAATGTTTAAGTTGACGTCAGTAGAAGAAGCCTATCGATGTAGATTGAAGGCAAAAGAAAAGTTGTCAAGAAGACAACAAGAGACATCTAAGAGGTAGAGGAAGATTCTCAAGAGGAAAGAGACAAGCAAACACAAGTAGAGAACAGCATACTCTTGAAAGAGAAGCTAGAAATTCTCAAAATCAAACACAAAGAGGAAGAGGGTATTCTTCAAGAAGAAGAGGATACTTTAGTAGAGGAAGAGTAGTAGATTTATGGCTAAGTGCTTTGAAAGTGGAGATGTTGGACATAGAGCTTTTGAATGTCCTAAAGTATTTCGGAACAGCGGTGGAAAAAATGAAGTAATCATCTTGCATACGCAGATGAGAAGAATGATGCATCCCCAAATCGTATAGAAGAACCAGAGCATGGAGAGGCTTTCATGATAAAGAGAGTGTTTTTAAAACAAGCAAAGAGTAGAATGAACTAGTGCAAAGAAAGAATCTACTCCAAACCATATGCAAATTTGGAGGTTAAGTGTTATAAGGTTATTGTTGATGGTATTAGCACAAATAACTTGAAATCTAATGAGATGGTAGAAAAGCTCGGACTGAAAATAATGGTGCAACCCAATCCATACAAGGTGTCTTGTTTACAAAAAGGATGTCAAATTTTAGTGAATAAACAATTAATGGCTATAGTTTTTGGATTATGTCTTACAAGGATTAAGTTTTGTATGACATAATGCCCATAGATGTATATCATGTGTTTTTTGAATGTCCATAGCAATTTGATAGAAAGGTCGTGCATGGTGGTAAGGAAAACACCTACACATTTGTAAACGATGGTAAGAGGTTCACATTGAGCTCATTGAAGTAAAAAGGAAAAGAGGTGGACAGCAGTCCTAATATTTTATTTTCCGATAAACAGTTTTTTAAGGAGGCAAATAAGGAACAAGGCTTTTGCTTTCATCCCCAAACTAATGCAAGTTGTGATCACAAAAGAGGTGAGATAAATCTCACTTTAAGTGCAAAATTTGTTGAATGAATATGCTGAAATTGTTTCTAAATATTTGCTCAATGGATTGACACCTATGAGAGCATTAGTCATTATATGGATCTAGTACCTAATTCTAGTTTACCAAAAAAAGCAGCATATAGGTTGACACATATGGAGAATGAGGAGTTAAAGAAACATGTACAAAGAGTTGTTGCAAAAGGGTTTGATAAGAGAAAGTTTGAACCTTTGCATGGTTCCAAGTTCCAACAATATTAGCATCTAAAAAAGATGGGGAATGTTGGATGTGTACATATTCAAGAGCCATTAACAAGATCACAATCAAAACAAATTTCCATGGCCAAGAATGAATGATCTGATAGACTGTTTGAATGAAATAAGTGAATATCAAAAAATCAGAATTAGAGAAGGTGATAAGTGGAAGACCACATTCAAAACAAATGACGGGTTGTGGGGGTGGGTGGTTATGCCATTTGAATTGTCAAATGCACCTCTAGCATAGTTCAAAAGACTCGTGAATAAATGTTGAAATATTAACTTGGTAAGTTTGTCATTGTGTATTCAGATAACATATTGATTTTTTAGTAGTACAAAAGAGGAGCATTTGTTGCATTTGAGGTTGATATTGGAAAGGTTGAAGGAGAAGTTGTTGGTCAACTTGAAGAAGTGTAGCTTTGTGAAGTAAGGAGTTGGTATTTTTGGAATTTGTAATCTCACACAATGGTTTAAGAATGGACCCAAAAAAGGTAAGAGTTGTTGTGGATTGGCCATCACCTAGAAGCATGTTTGAAGAACCTAAAAGCATGTTTGAAGAAAGAATCTTAAATGGGTTAGCTAGTTTCAACTGAAAATTTATTAGAAACTTTATTCGGATATATGCAACCGTTATGGAAACGATGAAAGGTAACATGAAAGAGTTTAAGTGGACTATTGCAGCAAAGGACAGTTTTTAGATTTTGAAAAAGAAGGTGACGGAACAGCCATTGTTAGCATTCCCGTATTTCAACAAAGTATTTCAAGTTGATTGTGATGGTAGTGGAATAGGAAAAGAAGCAGTTTTGAGCCAAGAAGGTAAGCCAATTATTTACTTTAGTGAGAAGTTGAATGAAGCAAAGTGGAAATCTTCTGCCTATGATCAAGAATTTTATGCTATGATGCAAGCTCTCAAGTAGTGGAGCCATTTTTTTTTGCCCAAGGAATTTGTGTTGTATACCGATCGCCAAACACTACAGTTCATAAACAACCAAGGTAAGTTTAATCAAAATCATATGAAATGGGTTGAGTTTCTTCAAAGTAACTCATTTATATTGAAGCATAGAAGCGACAACTCAAATAAAGTTGTAGATGCATCAACAAGATGACTTGTATTGAATGAGATTAGTGTGGAAGTAGTTGGATTTGACTCCATGAGAGAGTTTTATGAAGAAAATTTGGATTTTTGAGGTGCATGGACAATATGCAAGAATCCAACCGGAATGGATAGGAATTCATGGCTGGAATACTTTTTGCGCAAATCAAAGGACAACAATTAAATATACCTGAAGGACCAATGGAGAAAAACTTGGTAAGAGAGAAGCATAGTGGAGGACTCGCTGGTCATTTTGGTGTTGATAAAACATTGATGCAACTAAGTGAAAGTTACCATTGGCCAAGGATGAGTGTGGATGTGAGGACGTTTATGCAATAATGTAGAGTTTATGATGTAGTTGGGAATGAGGGGGCCATGTGAATCACTGCCTTACTCCCAATGGTGTTACACTTCTTTCCCTCTCAAGGACACCCATAGACACTAGACTAAAAATAGAAATTAAAAGACTCCTCTTTATTGATGTTCAACTATTTCATAAATTACACACACACAGTCTCCCTTCCCTCTATGACTATAAAGAAGAGTCTCCTCAATCCAATGTTTGGGTTACATGAACATGCATCTAATTGACAGCCTAAGCTAGGCTCCCTCACTCTCTAAGCTTTTATCAACTCTCTCACTCTTTGAGCTTCTCTCCACTATCTCTCTTTGTTTAGCACTTCTTTGGAGTTAGACTCGACTCCCCAAAACTTGCTTGATCTTCTTCTCTCTACCTTGGATAATCTGAAGTGACTCTCCAACTCTCTTCCAAAACTCCCTTTGAATCTTGGTGACCTGACACTGACATCTTGCCACTCTCTTTGAACTCCCTCTGCTTTGGAAAATAGTTCACACATCATGTATTTGTAATCTGGGCAGTTACTTTACATATTTTCGCAACGTAGGTGAAACCGTCGTTGTGTTGCAAATTGCCAATTACATAACCGCCACCTGCATAAAGATGCGGTTTTGAAATTGTCGCTTACATTAAGCGACAGTTTCATCACTCTCAAGAAAAGATCATTCTGAGCAATGGAAGATGCATAAAATCATCCTTCCTTCACTTCCTTGCCCTGTAAGACTCTCATGATATATTTGTGCTTAACGTTGATCTTCCTGCGGGCACAAAATGTTATTGCAAGAAACAAGTCGCACAACCAAAGACAAGCGTGCACCAATGTGCACAAGAACCCAAACCTATGTTTTTTGATGATGCAAGATAATTTGTGAAATAGGATGCTCCTATATTAGACACTCAAAATAAATGAAATCGTCCATGAGCTCGTACTCATGAATCCTTCTTGAGCTCTTCTTAGTTTTCTTGTGTTTGTAAACTTCGATGCATTCATACAAGTTGCATCTTTAAGTGCTTTGTCTTTCCACTTCACTATGTACTCTCAACCTCTTGTCTTCATGCAAATCTGCGTATTCAATACGACCTCAATCTCCTCTTTCACCTTCTCAAGTAATTGCTACTTCCAATCTAAACTTGAAGAGTTTGAACTTGATCCTTCCCCACTACCTTGTCCCTCAAAGTAAGGATACAAATCCATCTAGGAGCTCAATCTCATAAACATTCGTTGAGAACCTTATCAAAACTTTGCAATGCCAAACTTTTTCCCACTTCAACTTGTTGTATGCTCCCTTAACAAACCTTTCCTTATGCAAATGAGCCAATGCCAAGTCTCCAGCTTAAACAATTTGTTTTCTCCATATCTGATCACCATGCTTCTTGTACTTCTTGCTACTTTCTTCCAATCTTCTCTTCCCTTCCATATGAACATCATGCATACTAGTGTATTTTTCTGCTTTGGCACTCCTTTGCATATCCATTGTGCCTCTCAATTCACACACTTCTCTAGGACTGCAACTATACACAATCTAGAAAGGACTCGTTGCTATAAATTTGTTCACTGAGTAGTTATATACAAACTCAGCTTGTGAAAATGTCATATCCCACTATTTGGGTTTGTCTCCAACCAAACATCTTAGCAAATTACCAAGACTCTTATTCACCACTTTCATTTGCCCATCCATTTGAGGTTGATAGGCTAAACTGAAATTTAGTCTCGTGCCTAGTTGCCTCAATAACATCCTCTAAAAATGCCAACCAAATCTATCATCTCTATCTTATACAATGCTCCTTGGCAACCCATATAGTCTCACTAGTTCCTTATAAAACAAATTTGCAACATTTGTGGCACCACTAGTCTTCTTGCATGCTATAAAGTGTGTCTTGCAAAATCTATCCACTACAACAAAAAGAGTCATTAAGTCTTGTAGTTCTTGGCAGCCCAAGAACAAAATCCATGTTCAACTCTTCTTGTGGCCTTTCTAGAATTGGTAGTTGCAAATACAATCCTAAAAATTGACATTTTCCTTTAGCAAGTGGGCAAATCCTATATCATTGCACAAATTTCTTGATATCCATGCTCATCCTTGGCCAATAATTACTTTCACTCAATTGCACCAATGTTTTGTCAATACCAAAATGACTAACTAGGCCTTCACTATGCTTCTCCTTCAATAAGTTCTCTCTCATAGAGCCTTAAGATATGCAAAACCTTTTTTCCTTGAACAACAATCCATCTTATATCATATACTCCAACTCTGGTGTCATGTCCATGCATGTTGGATTTATGTATGTTGTTCATGCATCTCAAAAATCCAAATCCTCTTTATTCAATTTTTTTCATTGAGTCAAACCCAATGACCTATACCCTCAGCTCATTCACTACAAGAGTTTTTTGACTTGAAGCATCCACAACTTTATTACATTGACCATTCCTATGCCTCAAAATGAAAGAATAACTTTGTAGAAATTCAACCCACTTCATGTGTTTCTGGTTCAACCTACCTTGGTTGTTTATGAACTACAATGCTTGATAATCCATGTACAACACATTCATTGGGCAACAAATACTACCTCCACTTCTTGAGAAATGTACCATAACACAAAACTCTTGGTCATAGACAGAATAATTATTTTTTGTTTCATGCAACTTCCCACTAAAGTAAGCATCATAATTCGTGTACAACACAAGTTCATTGGGCAACGAATACCTCCACTTTTTGAGAAATGTACCATAGCACAAAACTCTTAGTCATAGAGAGAATGCTTCTTTGCTTCATTCAACTTCCCACTAAAGTAAGCAATGGGTTTACCTTCTTGGTTCAATATTGCTCCTATGGCTGTCGCATTTGCATCATAATCAACCTGAAACACTTTGTTGAAATCAAGCAATGCCAAGAACAATTGTTCCATTACCATCATCAAAAACTAACAACGCTCCTACACTATAATAGTCCATTCAAACTTATTTTTATGACCTCTCATTGTTTCCATAATGGGTGCACATATACCATTGAAGTTTTTAATAAATTTATTGTAGAAACTTGACAACCCATTAAAACTTTTAGCCTCAAACACGTTTTTCGATGATGTGATTCGCTTGTTAATCTTACCTTTTCAGGGTCCATTTTCAAACCCTTTTTTGAGATCACAAATTCCAAATATATCAACCCCTCCCTCGTTAAGCTACACGACTTTAAGTTGATGGGCAACTTTTAATCCTCCAAATTTTTCAAAACCACCCTAAAATGCAACAAATGCTCTTTCTTTGAATGACTAACAATCAAAATGTCATCAAGATAAACAATGACAACCTTACCTAAATACGGCTTCAATACTTTATTCATGAGTCTCATGAATATGCTAGGTGCATTTGACAATCCGAATTGCATAACAAGCCACTCATATAACCCATCATTTGTCTTGAATACAATCTTCAACTCGTCACCTTTTCTAATCCAAATTTGGTAATACCCACTACTCAAATCTATCTTTGTAAAGTACCTTGCTCCACCTAAACATTCTATCAAGTTATCCATCCGTGGCAATGGACTTGATAGTGATCTTGTTTATCACTCTAAAATCCATACACATTCTCCAGCCTCAACCTTTCTTAGGTACCAATACTACTAGAACTGCACATGGTCTTAAACTCTTTTATTAAACCCTTTTCCAAAAACTCGCATACTTGCCTCTTCACTTCTCCATTCTCCATAGGTGTTAGCCTATACACTGCCTTGTTTGGAAAACTTGATTCGGGCACTAGATCCATCTAATGACTAATCTTTCTCTTAGGTAGTAGTCCATCTGACTGATCCTTTAAAAATATATCAGCAAACTCTTCTAATAAATTATGAACTTCAAAAGAAATATCACTCACATTGTTTGCAAACACAATTTGCATTGGCTTTGGAATAAAAGCAAAACATGTTTTCTCCTTATTTGTCTCTTTCAAGAATTCTTTACCAAAAACCACCAAACTTTGGGACTATTGTCCACCTCTTCTCCTCTTTCCTTCAATGGAGTCAATGTGTGGATGTTTGCTCTACCATCATGCATGACTCTTTTATCAAACTCCCATGGGATTTCCAACAACACATGACATACATCCATAAGCATTATATCACACAACATTTCATTCTTATATGAACCACTCTGAAAACTAACCATACATTGTTCATTTATCAAAATTTGATGACCCTTAGGCAACCAAAAAACTTTGTAAGGGTTTGGATGCACTAATATTTTCAGCTCAAGATTTTCTACCATTTCTTTAGAAACCAAATTATCTGTGCTACCACTATCAATAATGACTTTATAACACTTACCTCCTGCCATGCAAACAATTCGGAATAAGTTCTTTATTTGCACCGGTTCATCTCCTTCCTTGGCTTGTTTCAATAACACTCTTCAATCTAAGAGCTTCGCCACGTTCCAGATTTTCTCTATGTTGGATATACAACATTCTATTCATCTACATGAGTAAAAGTGAGAAATATGATTTATGTGCTTCAATCCTTTTACTATTCTTCTGAAATGCTTTCGGGCAATCAAATGCTTCAAAACCAACCTCTCCACATTCGAAGCGCTTCCCAACGAATCCTCTACCTCTTCCTCTTTCTCTTTCGGTCTGATTATGATTTTGTGAAGTACTTGCTTCACCTTCATGAGCATGTTGTCCTTTTCTACCATTATTTTGCCCTGTTCCTCTTGAGAACCTTCCTCTACCTCTAGAGTTCATTTGTTGCCTTCTAGACAACATTTCCTCCACCTTCAATGCACATTAACACGCTGCTTTTACCAACTTCACTCTAAACTTTATAAACTCATCTTCAATGGAAATATAAAATCCATTTACATACCTTGATATCTTTCCTTAATCATCTGCCATATGATCAACTCTAATAGTACACTTGTAGAACTCCTTCGTGTATTATTTCGCAAACAACTCCTTTTGCCTCAAGTTCTGAAACCTTTTGAACAAACTCAACTAATAATCTAAAGCAAGAACTTACCTTTTAGTTTTGTCACCATCCTCTCCCAAGTTCTGATTTTATTTTTGCTTCTTCTCTCCCTTTCCAGGTGCACATGATCTCACCACAAGGATGCACGACCTTTCAACTTGGTACAGGTAAACTTCACCTTTTTGGGGTCATTCTATTAACTGATAGTCAACGTATTTCTCCATTTTAGTGATCCAATCTATGTGTTCCTCAAGGCTCAAACTTTATTTTTAGTGCAAGGGGTGGCCAGCTTTGGTTTACTACCCATCTTTGCAATAGCTCTAATAAATCTATCATTAGGTTCATCCACTATCTCCTCTATTTCAATATCCCGAGCATATGCTCTTTCAACATCACTTACATCTTCAACAAGTGTTCTTCTTTGTGTTCTCTCCATTGCATCCAATCTTACTTGAATTCCTCTCATTATCTGTGCCAAGTCTACAACTCTAGGTGTCATATCTTCACCAAACTGCAAGCTTCTCTTTCACAACTTACCAATGACTCAACAAGAGTCTTCACACACAACCCAACAAGGCAAACCTTGCTTTGATACCAATTGATGCAAACGAGAATGAAGGGGCCAAATGAATGGTTGCCTTACTCTCCAGTAGTGTTACACTTCACTCTCTCAAGGACTCACAAACACAAGACTTAGAATGGAAACTAAAAGACTCTTCTTTATTGATGTTCAGTTGTGTTACAAAGATTGCACAAACACACTCCCTTCCCTCTGTGACTATGAAGAAGACTCTCCTTAGTCCAATGACTAGGTTACATGAACATACATCGACTCAACAAGCTCTAAGCTCAGATCTCTCCCTCTCTGAGCTTCTCTTTGTTTTTCTCTTCTTTAGAGTTGGACTCTTCTCCCCCCAACTTGCTTGATCTTCTTCTCTTTGCCTTGGATGATCTAAAGTGGCTCTCCAACTCTCTTCCAAAACTCCCTTTAAATCTTGGTCACCTCACATTGACACCTTGCCACTCTCTTCAAACTCCATCTACTTTGGAAAATGGTCCACACATCATGTACCCCTGATCTAGGCAGTTACTTTCCCTCTTTGCTCAATGCATGTGGAACTATCGGTTGTGTTGTAGACCGGCAATTATGTAACTGTCGGGGAAGTTAATTTACCTAATTGCTCAATGTAAGTGAAAGGTCACTAGATGTTGTAAACTAGCAGTTTCACCATGCTCTCAAGAAAAGGTCATTCTAACCAAGGGATATGACTGAAACCATCCTTCTTTCACTTCTTTGCCCTGTGGGACTCTTAATGATGCTCTTTGGCTTGACGTTGATCTCCCCCCACACACACAATATTGTCGCAAAAAACAAGTCGCACAACCTAAGACAAAAGTGCACCAGTGTGCAAAAGAACCTGAACCCATGTTTTTGGATGATGCAAGATTATTTGTGAACTCGAATGCTCCTGCATCAATTTGCCAACATGCCAAAGGGAAAAGACAAAATGTAGGTTTGTATCAACCTTTAACAATGTGTTAGAGGCCATGGGAGGAGATAAGTATGGATTTTGTTCTTTGAGTGCCAAGAACACAAAGAAGTCATAGCTCTTTGTTGCGGATATATTTTCAAAGATGGCACACTTCGTAGCTTGTAAGAAAACAAGTGATGCCACAAACAATGCCAATTTGCTTTTTAAATATTAAGATTGCATGGTGTGCTAAAGAACACTGTTTCATATAGGGACAGAAAGTTTGTTGGCCATTTTTGGAGGATGTTTTTGGATAAAGTTGGGCACAAGGTTGGATTTCAGTTTAGTGTATCATCCACAAACAGATGGGCAAATAGAAGTAGTGACTAAAAGCCTCAGAAATTTGTTAAGATGTTTGGTAGAAAACAAACCTAATTAATGGGATATGACTTTGGCACAAGCTGAGTTTGCTAACAACTCATAGACAAAAGTACAACAATGAATACTTTTCAGATTGTGTATGGTTGCAGCCCTAGAGGTGTAACTGAATTGAAAGATACAACTGGTATGAATAGAAGAAGTTTTAAAGCTAAAGATTATGCAACATGTATGCATGATGTGCATAGAGTGAATAGAAGGTTGGAAAACGACGTCATGAAGTATATATAGCATGCAAAGTAGAAAAGAAGAAAAAAAGAGCTTCATGTAGATGACTTTTTTTTAGCGCATTTGCGTAAGGAGATGTTCCTTAAAGAAACGTACAAGAAGCTCAAATGGATAAAGATTGGGTCTTGCAAAATTCTATGAAGATTTCAACGAATGCTTATGAATTAGAGCTATAGGATGGAGCTGACATATCACATATCTTCAACATAGCGGATTTGTACCCTTACTATGAGATACAAACAAGAGAAGAGGATGTAAGTTCAGATTCTTCAATTGTGGATTGAAGACAGCAAATTCATGAGAAGGTTGGGGAAGAAATTAAGATGGTAATAGATTCCAGAATCGTCAAGTGGACAAGAGGCAGTGCATATAAAGAGTGAATGGTTAAGTGGAAGAATAAAACAGCTAAAGACGCAACTTGGATGAGTGCATCCGAGATTCCCAGGTATGGAAAGACAATAGAAGAGCTCACAAAAAGTTCGTGAGCAAGAGCTCATGGATTATTTCATTTATCCAAGGTGTCTAATGCATGGGCATCCAAGTCAACAAGCAATCTTGCATCAACCAAAAACACGAGTCAAGCTTTGTGAACATTTATGTGTTTTTGTGCATGTTTGTGCGGCTTGTCAACCATATCAACAACATCGTGCGCGTTGAAGATGATCAATTACAATGCAAGGAACATTATCAAGACTCCAACATATGAGGAAAGTCAAGTGGAGCCAGTCTCAATGACCCCTTTCAGGAAGGTTTCAAACCCACTGGTCTACATTACACGATTTAGGCAATTTTGTAACCACGAGTCTGTAGCAACTAGCAGTTTCACCCATGGAGGAGGCAAAACTAAAGTAACCAAATTGTCATTTTTTGACATATGTGCCATTTTCTAGTACAGATGGACCTTGAAGAGTCACTTTAGCTTGTCAAAATAGTTAGATGAGTTTCTGACCAGTTGGCAGGAGCTAAGAAGAGTCAGTTCATTCTTTTGATTTAGCTGAGTCTCTTTGATATCTTTGAACCAACATCAAATGCATGTGGAGGTAAGTGGCCAAAACAATCATCAAAAAGAGTTTTTTAAGTAAAAAAATACACCGACCTGTGACAATAATGTTGAGTATACACCAAATTTTCATCCCAAGACTTAGGATGCTTCCTATTGTACTCTCTCAAGAATTGTACCAATGATATATTCACAACTTTTGTCTACCCATCGGTTTATGAGTGAAAAGTGGTAGATTGTTTTAGCTTGATATCCATCTTCTCCCATAATGTGGCCCAGAACTTACCAACAAACCTTTTGTCCCAATCTGAAACAATAGAACTAAGCAAACCAAAATAAACCCACACATAAGGAAAAAACTCACCTACATCACTACCTTTGAGGGTCTTCTTACAAAGAATAAGAATACACATCTTACTAAACCGGTCCACAGCCACAAAGAGATAGTCATGCCCCTTCCTTGACATAGGCAACCCACCTACAAAATCTATAAAAATGTTTTTCCATGGCCTAGAAGGAATCAGTAATGGCATTTACAAACCCAACTTCTTGTTAATAGGTTTGCTTGCACTACATAACACACATCCCTTTATGAACTTAGCAACATCAAACTGCATATTAGCCCAATAAACATACCTATACAAATGTGCAACAGTCTTTGTAACACCAAAATGTCCTACAACTTTTGAAGTAAGTGATTCTCTCATTAGCTGAACTCTTTCCTCCTAAGGCACACAAAGTTTACCCAACTTGTAGAGCAATCCATCTTGAAGGTAATAATCCTCCTTGGAAACAAATCTTGCACCATGGGACCTCTTTTTTTGAAGAAAACGCTCTCCAAAATCCACATCGTGTTCATATCCCTCTACAAAAGACTCACACATAAAAGGCTCAAGAAGAGTTATAATGCCCATGGCTGAAAGCAAAGGAGGTCTAGATAACATATCGGCTAGTTTGTTAGATAAACCTTTCTTATATCGATATTCAAATGAAATTGTTGCAAAAACCCCATGCACTTATTGTGTCTAGCTTGGTGAAGTTTGGTTTGAGTTTGCAAATATTGGAGAGGTTGTTGATCCATGTGGACAATAGTTTCCCTACCCATAAGATAGTGTTTCTATTTCTTGAAAATTTGAATAAGAGCATAAAGTTATTTTATTGTATGTACAATATTTCCAAATTGCACCATGAAATAACGCTAAATAGTAACATAAAGGTATACCTCCTTGCAATAGGACAGCCCCCATAGCAAAGTTACCAACATCTGTTTCCACCTCAAAGGGCAGCTGAAAGTTTAGCAAAACTCATACCGAAGCATGGCTAATATTGTGTTTAAACATATCAAATGTATCTTGTTGCTTCTTACACCAAATAAAAGTCTTAACATTTGTTGTCATGGCATGCAAACATGTGGTTATGGAAAAGCATTTCTTGATGACCTTCCTCAAATATTGAACTACACCAGCAAATCTCCTTGTTTTGATAATATTAGAAGGCTTTGGCCAAATCATGATGGCCTCACCGGATCAATCCTCAATTCCCCATCTCCGACCACATGCCCCAAGAAGACAAGTGATTGTTAAGCAAACTCATATTTTTTCTCATTTAACACTAACTTGTTCTCCTTCAAAACTTGCAAAACTTGTTTTAAATGATCAATATGCTCATTAAATTTCTGCCAAAAACATGAATATCATCCAAATACACAATAACATAAGAACAAATAAACGGTCTCATTACCTCATTCATCAACTGCATCAAGATAGCCAGTGCATTGCATAGCCCAAACGGTAAGCCCAACTGTTATAAAACCCTTGCCTTGTCTCAAAAGGTGTTTTCCAAATGTCCTCTTCCCTAATTTTCCCTTGGTGATACTTGGATTTCAAATCAAGCTTAGTAAAATACTTGACATGTTGAAGTTGATCAAGAAAATCATCAATCCATGAAAAAGGGTACTTAAATAGAATAAGAGGACCACATGGAGAAGTACTAAGACAAATTACACCTTGATTAATTAAAAACTCTAACTATTGTTTTACCTCATTGGCGTCCTTCAAGGACTGCCTATACAACCCGAGATTTGGAAGCGGGTTGTCTAGTAGCAACTGAATTTCGTGCTCAATAGGCCTCACTAGTGGCAACGCTGTGGCCTCATGGAAAACCTTCATAAACTATTGCACCAACTCTCCCATATGCTTCTACTCTCTGTTAATAAACACGCAACAAAAAGCTTTACATGCAAACACTTATTTATCTTGAGTATCTCTCAAAAGAAGCAAACTTCCCACTTGCATTAATAAGCGTTTTAACTTGAAAAACATTTACCAAAAAGATTTTGGAATCACCTTTGTACGCTAAAGTAATGTAGCTCTTGCCATCCTTCACAAACCAATATTAGTTGTCTCTCCTCATGAAGATAGCATCCCAACTATAAAACTAAGAGCTGCCAAAAACTACACCACACACATCAAGAGGTATACCATCCAATGTAACTTCGACACTGAAAAGTGCATTAATACCAAACTTAACTTTGCATTGCTTGGTCACCTTATTGTCTACATCTTTCTTCACTCAACCCAAAGAATATGGGTTTGAATGATTGTAAGTTTCGATCTTCAATTTGTCTACTAACTCAATGCTTATCAAATTGGCTTGTGAACAAGTTTCAAAAAGAGCATCCACTTTTGTTTTCTTCATCTAAATTTTAATATGGAAAAGCTTAAAAAGTTCACTCTCCTGAGCACTGATACTACCCAAACATACATCTTTATTGACAGAGGTACAACATAGTGTCATCCACATCAAAGCTAGAACCAATGTTCTCACCTTGGAAAAAGGGCATAGCCTTCTTCTTCTTGAATGGATGCAATTATGGATGTACCTTCCAACATTGATCCTTGGAATGAGTATCAGCTTCACAATGCCCACAATGCCTTTTAGTATCCTTTTTAGAATCGAAAGTAACATTATGCTTACAATTACCTTTCTCCTTCTGCTTGGAGCCACCTTGATGCTTGGAAGTGTTTTGAGAGGTAGATGGAGCCTCCTTCTTGTCCATTTAAATAGTGAGACTAGGAATAAGCCTCATCTGCATCCGTGGGCTTGGCCAAAGGGGCTGGTCTCCTCTAACGGCTATGAAGTCCACCTACATACTTCATCAAGATGTCACGACCCGCTATATCTTAACCCATTTGGACAGCCTTCTTGCAAAACTCACTTGTGTGCTCTTGCATGCTTTGACCTTGCTTTTGCCCAAGATGTTGTCAATAGATGGACCTTTCTTCCTCATGACAAATAAACTACTTATTAGCATTTTAAACTCATCCCACTTTGTAATAGGAGGAAGCTTCTTGAAAACCAAGGTATGAACATAACTCTCAAACAAAGTTAGAGCATGATTGGTTGATTTCAACCTTGCAAAAGAAATTTGTTGGCTCTCATTGATTTGATGCAAATGGAAATATACCTCAAGTTGACCTAGCCAATGATCTAGCTTCTCCACATTCACATCTCCGTCATATCGCTGAATCTCTATCGTTATCTCAGCCTTGAATGGAAGCGAAGCTTGGTTGGCATGACACTATTCTTCCACCACCTCATGCTCAAGAGCACCCTCCTTGTTTGCTTTCAACGTCTCCGTAGAAACACCAAGATTCTCCATGAGAATCCCCACAATGGACTCCAACCAATTAAGCTTGCTCATAGAAAGAGAGATGCTAGCCACTCTTCCTTCAAGTTTGTGAAATCGGTCTTCTATTATACGTACATCATCTTCATTAGCATGGGCCATACTTCTAATCTCTTGCTTCCACTTCCTTGTGGCAATGTCTTATTCAAATGGAACTAGAATACCTTTACCACTAGCACTACTTGCTCTAGTGACGGGCATAAACTACAATGTAATCACAAACACACAAAACCACACAAAAAGACCGATACTAAACAACTCTACTACCAATTTAATCCGTAAATTAGGTGGATATTCCACAATAAGCTTCACCAACATGGACTACACTCCAAACTCAAACAAGTGATTGATGAATGATTGTTCTAGACTAGTTTGCTTGCTAAAACAGATATATAGTGTGTTGGAATTGAAATGTACAGAATTTTGAGCATAAAGGGAAGCATGAAAGAAACACCAAAACAGAAGGTGAACACAAGGATTGACCTGGAGAAACCCGGTGTGGAAAAAAAACCAATGGATGAGGCAATTGCACTTCCCTTTCCACTATGTAATCTTCCAACATACAAGTTACTGCTACTTTTGGCCTTTCACGGACAGAGCTACCAACTACTACACCATCCAAACTTGTACCTATTTGCTTTGCACTCTCACAACACTGCTTTGTATAAACCTACACTATAAACAACCACTACCAGTTACGAAACAATGAGATAATATGAACAAAGACTCAAACTTGCAAATTGCAATGTGAATCAAGTTTCAAAGCTTCTCACTGACTTCTCTAACGTCTTTAGCCTTCCACAAGGTTTATATTTATGCCCTCTTACATTGAAATCCGCCAAGAAGCACAATTGAACCGTCGTTGAGCAAAGGAAATGTTTGCAACCGTTCCCCTGCCAATGTTTTGAATGGTGGCAAAACCGTCGGTTTACATATGTATTCGTCAAGGCGGTTTCACAATCGCCATCTAGAAACACCAGCAGTTTCACAACCACCTCTGACATATTGCGGCGGTTCTGCTATCCATGGCAAACCCCTCCAATTCAAGAGTTGAACATTACTGAGTTCATCACTCTAAAGATGTCCAAACCATCCTCATACTGACTCTGCCATTGCAACTTATCTTAACTAAAGTTTTAACATGAAGTGTCTTACAATAGTGTCTTACAAGCATGAATTGCATACATTGGAAATAGTGGAAACATCTAACAATAGCTACTACATTAGATCCATATTTTGGATCATTTTTCCACAACCGTTTGTGTTTATCATGTGTTGAAGCATGGTTCCAAAATTAAAACCATAAAATGTTTGTTATGAATGCCGCAATCCCCTGCGTGCATCCAATGACTAACTTGTTCCGTAGTAGGGAAAAATAATGGTATTGGTCATACTCTTGTCATCATAGTTTTATGCCTATAAAATTCAAAATATCAAAAAGAACTCAAAGGATAAAGGTCTTTTTGAGGAGCAGCATGCAACAATCAATGCTTAAAAGCAATTTAGACAAGCAGCATTGTATGATTTAAAGTCTGATTGCAGTTTGGTACGATCAAATGTCCATCAAAAAATATATGAAGTAATTTATAGACACAAAATTCATCACAAATAAATAAAATACCCTTCAATTCTGACCAAACACTATCTCCAATTTTGAAGTCAAAAATCATAGCTAAACTTTTTTTATGCATAAATATACAGTGTAAATGGCACCTACAAATTGATATTCCAATGCAATGACTTTTCTACACCTGCATGCTGCTTATTTGGATAATCTTTTCGTCGAAGCCTTCTTTTCTTCACTAATCCATATATTGAATTACAGAATATACTCTTTTGCAATGCTGCGTATAATGGACTTACATTATTGTTGAAGCATAGTTGAAAAAACTAATTTTATTTACCATATATTGTATTTAAGCTAATGGCAATAAGACAAAGAGATCCAGTGCTACAGTTACCCATGCCACTAAAGACCTCATGCATTCTTAACAGTTAACACTAGTATATGCTACCGGAGTTGCTTATACTTCTTATGTGCACCAGATACATTTCTCAAAATTCATACAAGTTCAAGGGGGTCATGTCATTTCTCTTAAACTGCCCTCATCGACAGCACTCCACAACTTGGTAGCATGCACAATGCTCTATCTATTTTCAGGAGGTAACATGAAGGTTAAAATTATTAATTTTATCTTTCTGATATGTGCATCAAATGTCAAGATTAATAAGTTTACATGACTGTACTCAATTGCCTTAAAGTTTCTGGTCTCTGTATAATTGGAACAGCTATTATATTTTGTCAGCGGATATTTGTTCTTAAGTACAGATAGCCATATAATAATGAAATAAGAGACAAGAATTGTCAGTGGCCATTTGTTCCAAGTACAGATAGCTGTTTAATAATGTGATAAGAGAAAGGAAAGAAATTATATTAATGTCTAAAAATGACCAAAAATAGGTCAATGAGACTCTGGGTATATTCAGTTTTAATAAAGGAGTATTAGGGTAAAGGGACCATAGATTATGAAAAGAATAACTAAGTACAGAGCACTCAAGAATCGTAAACATAACAATGGGGCAAACATAAGAGAGAAACAATGATTGAATGATAGACAATCATGTTAAAGAGAAAACCAATCCATAGATAATGTGTATGCTATAACATTCTTAAGTCAAAAAATGAAGACTATCCTAACGCAGGAACAAAAATTGTGCAATGGAGAATATCTGTTATACCTTGTTAAACAACCCACTTTTAAACAAGAAAGAAAACAACAGTTTACAGAATACAGTCCACTGCAGTCCTTCATTCCGCTCAACTTCAAGAATATGATAGATTTGTAGAATAAATTCAAAAAAATTGCCAAACCTCTGTTTTTATTTTCACAATGGTGAGAACGCTAATTGGATCTAAAAATTTAAGAGAGAGAATAACCAAAAAAGGAAAATGTAGGACTACGTCTGAGCTCCAAATCTGGGACTGCGAGTCTAGGACTAACCTATGTTGGCCATTCATGGGCTGTTTATCCTCTCGCTTCAGGAAAACGTTTTACCTTGGCAGGGACAGACATTTCCCCATTGGAATCCTCCTCTAGATAAAATAGCAATGACTTCATGTTCAATCCCTATTTTAACTATAATTTAATTGAGGTATGTGTGGGTACTATGAATAGAAAAAGAAAACAGGAGTGCGTTAGATATTAATCTCAATTATTTGGGGTCCATTCATGCAAATCGACGTATCTAACATTCACAATTTGTTGAGTTCAGTTCATTTTGATATTCACAATTTATTGCATTCAGTTCAATTTGAAACTCACAATTTATTGATCTCACTTCAGTTTTTCCATGTTCCGTGATTTTTTGTCAATAGCAGTTCAAATTCTCTTGACCAATTATCTCTTATCCATTATTTCGCTCCACATTTTACATTATAGCAAATTCCAAAAAAAATCGCAAAATTTAACAGCCTTTGTTACATAAATCTTTACCAAATCTAAACCAAAATACTTATGGTTTGGAACTTTAAATTTACCTTGAGATGAACTTCTCCAAATGGCTTTCTCTGCTGTGAATGAGCACGAGCATGCTTGGGCTTCCTCATGATCTTCAAAGACTCCTCTCCAATAACGCGAATGCCTTTCTCCGTCTCTTGACTGACCGCAATCTTATCCCGGCCATGGATTTTGTAATACGAGAGAACACCATCTTGAAGAACAAACCAGCGAGACTTCCATCCTTTGCCATAATTCACCCATTTGTACACGATCCCCGCAACGCCCGTGATCACATTGTTAGCCTCGTTACTAGCTTTGCAAGCGCCTTCTGCAGTCTTCGGCCGCACAAATGGAGACCTTCCACCGTTCTGTTCAGTAACAGAGATCTCCTCAGCCCGGCTTACTTTATTATTAGGAGCTGGATCAAGGGGCAATGATGTATTTCTGTGAAGTGTCAGACTCGCAGAATGTTTCAGTGATTTGCTCGATCCATTGGCCTCTACCGGCGCAGGGATTTTGGGAAATTTTGCTCCGTTAACTGACGTAGTTGTTTTGTCCCGTTCAAGGGACACAGGAGAAATACAACACAGAGGATTCATTTGAAACATGAATGCGTCAAATTTGCATCACTTTTGGATTCAGCCGAGGGATTCTAACCACGAGAAGATTAATTACAACGCATTGCGGTAAATCTAAAGGCCTTGTTTACGTCAGCAAAAGCAGAATGACTCGTGGAACCGAAATGGAGCCACGTAACCGCCCAATCTGCGGGCATTGACAGGAATTTTGATTAAAACAGGATTCCAGGCTTCGGTACAGTTTTTGAAAGACATTAAACGCGAATTCAAAAGCATTGCCAACAAATTTACAAATAAACAGGCTTCGACAGAATATTTACGAATCAACGCAAAATTTCACGATTCTGTCGTAAATAAACTGGGAGACTTTTGCGGAAGGATAAAAGCGTCTCAGGGCTGAGGTTCGAACCGCAAACCTGTCGCACGCGAAGGCGTTGACGAAAATTTATTGACTTCTAAAATTTTGAAGACAGAATTTACAGGAACAGCGAAAAAAAATCGAATTGCCAAAAAAGAAGCAGCCAGAGGCCGGAACCCAGCCACGCCATGGCCACCTGTTGAAGAAATAAAGCCTCTAAAGTAACCAAACCCTAGCTTTACAGATCTAGTGATCCACGTTGCAATTATGAACGGGAAAAGGCATTTTACAGATCATTTGAAAGAGGTCAGAACGGCGAATTCATTTTGAGCATAATTGAATTGCTCCAACTTCCAACCACAGTCGGTAAACCTCACGAATTTAATTTCGATTCGCTTCGTTCCACTGAAAAACAATAATTATGCAGGTTCCTTCAATACACTACACCTGCCTGCTGCAGGAGCAACCATGCCGACAAAGTACATCCACACAGTCAATAAACCGCCCTCCACTTGCGCGCATCCGACGGTTCTGTATAACCGTACGGTGCACGTAGGCCGTCGGATTTCACGACGTGTTTCTGAATTTAAAGCAGATGCCTGGTCAGCCTAAAAGGGAGGGAGAGAGGGAATGGAGGAGAAAAGTTTTTTATTTTATATTTTCCTTTTTCAAGCAAAACTGACAGAATTTTTGAAAAATAGTGTTTTAATGTTTTTGTTATTCCGTTTTTCCATTAATTATGAGGCGATGTCAGGGGAGGTAAACACGGCGATGGTGCCGCTGCAAAATCCATCAGGTTGTTGGTGGGTCCGCGCTGTTTGACGGGAACTGCTGAGGCAGCTAGGATTTTGATTTTCTATTTTGCTTCACGGGGACGATGATGTTAATGGCGTTAGGCGTGGCATGCTTTCATCATGTCTGCTCGTGACGGTGGAACGAAACTCAACACAGGGTGGGGTTTATGAAAGAGTTAATGCCCTCATTCCGTTTTATGGTTGGTTTTGTAATTATGGTGCCCCGACCCCCAATGGATGGTGGGTGTTGTCTAAGTTTAGAGGTCATGAATGGAGTCGGTGGGAGTATTTCATTTCATGAGGGAAATTTGGAGTCGCCCCTTATATGGGACCTGACCTTGACTTAATGGTGCATAGAAATTTGAAGTAGCTTTTTATAGGGCCCTGACCTTGACTTAAGGGTGCATAGAAATTTCTTACATAGGACTTGATCATGATGATATTTTATCTTCTAACTTAGAAATTAAAAGGAAGTAGTGTTTTACATGGGTTTTGATCTTGACTTAATGGTACATTTTAAATTGTATGTAAATGGATTGAAATTAAAAGTTTGAAGAAATTTTTTATGTGAGGTCTAATTTTGATTTAATGGTGTATTTTGAATCGTGTTAATTATGTAGGTAGATTGAGAATGTCATCATTCATTATTTTTATTAAGTATTTTTTTGTTTGGAACAAGTACGTGAAAATTCTAAACTTTGTTTTTTTTTGTGCAGAGGTGTTGTGAAATGCATCGAGAAGCAACTCGTAAATCTCTAAATCCAATGGTTGAATTTTTGAAGAGAGAAGAGCATTGTTGTTATTAAACTTATATTATAATCAAGATTTCCCAAGAAACCATTGAATTGCAAACTCTTATGAACACCTATTTTGTTGACATTAATTTTCGTGGAGGCAATGATCAATAATAGTCACCATTTTTATCGAGAATCATCTCACTTTAAACAAGCATGTGAAGATTCTAAACTTTTACTTGTCCCACTTAGATGAGCATTTCTAGGTATTAGTTGTACATTTTCCCATATATGGACACTCTCGTGAGATGCACCAAGGAACAACTAGAAAATCTCGAAGTCCAATGGTTGATGTTTCAAAGAGGGAAGAGCATTACCATTATCGAAGCTGGATTATTGTCAATATTTGGCAAGAAACCATTGAATTGCAAACACTTATCAATACTGTTTTGTCGACATTAATTTCATGGAAGATATGATCAACAATAGCAACCATTTTTATTGAGTATCTTCTCGCTTTGAACAAGCACGTGAAGATTCTCAACTTTTTCCTTGTGTGCATGGAGGAGCATTTGTAAGTAGTAATCATGCATTTTCTAACATATGGGTTGTTGTGAGATGCATCAAGGAGCGATATATAAATCTTTAAGTCCAATGGTTGACCTTTTGAAGAGTGAAAAGAATTCCTATTATGAAGACTAGAATATTAACGATATCTAGCAAGCAACCATTAAATTGAAAATTCTTATCAATACCTCTTTTGTTGACATAATTTTCGTGGAGGAAATGATCAAAATAGTGACCTTTTTTTTATAATTATGTTCTCACTTTGAACGAGCACATCAAGATTCTAAACTTTTTTCTTTCCCACTCAGAGAATCATTTCTAGGCATTGATCATGAATTTGCTAATATATGGACTATTGTGAGATGTATCAAGGAGCAAATTATAAATTTGTAGATTGTCCAATGGTTGACCTTTTGAAAAGTGAAGATCATTTCCATTATCAAACCTAGATGATTATCGATATTTGACAGGGAATGATTGAATTGCACACTCTTATCAACACCTATTTTGTTGACATTAATTTTGTGGAGAAGATGATCAACAATAAACGTGGTATAAACTAGAAATGGCTAGAACAACATGTAAATTATTCAAGGTGATGAGTCTATTTTGAAACTAAATCAATAAATAATGAGGAGTGTTGTGTGCTACCTTAATAGAGAGTTGGTTTATCTTATAATGGTTACTTAATTATCAATCTCATATTATCTCAACGAATCTCAAGTGATTTGTAGCCTTTATTATCTTAAATGATTTATTTATTTTTCGTAGGTAACCTAAACTAAATTTTAATGAGGGTTAGGGTTCAAACTGTACAATCAAGGTATACCTCTCAATTTCTTCCTAGCAATGCGGTGATCAAGCAATTCACTGTTAATATTTATCAAGCTTTATTACCAAAACATTGGTTAAATATATGAATAATAGAATAAGCTTCCTTTCACACTAAAACACCTATTACATTCACAATAATTTGAATCTTGGCTTCCAACTCTTCTCTATATGCATCAGCATTAAACAACATACACACCAAGATCACTAATAAACTAAAACCCAATGTTTTCAATTGTATAAGTATCCAATGGTGATAGAATTGATGTTCTTAATGCCAAAAGACTCTTAACAATTTACCATCTATTATTTCATGTTGGAAAATCTCATAATTTAAATCAAAGGGAAATGTCATTCCTTGAGAACTAAATACATCATTATTTCATTGGCCTCTACACAAACACATTTTTTTGGGTGTATTTGTATTCAATTCTTACATGCTCTTCCCTCACACGAAGACACAACATGTAGAGGTATTAGCAACTATCAGTGCATGTTCTTTAGACATGGAAATGTCTTGGTTATTTGAATTCATTATATAATGAAGGGTAGTAAAGCCCAAGCATTCTTGCTTGTTTGATAGGAAATGTAAATAAAAGCCCTAATGTTACTTTGTTTTTTCAACAAACATATTATTTAATTCAACCTTCTCTCATTATTATACAATGCAATCATAAGATTCATATTTGATTGGATGTGAAGCATTTTATTTAGATTCTACACTTTTCATACATTTTCACACTTTTGCAAGCTCCTCTAATTATATATAGTAGTGTTATCTTTTATTTTCTATTCTATGTTGAAATGTCTACTTCACATAACTCACTATTAGGCCATTTCACTCCCCTTTTCAGCCACTCCAATTTGAAACCATTAGCGTATTATTTGCATAGGGAATTTACCTATTTGGGAAGAACACAAGAACAATTTACTTACCCAACAATTTGGGATTCTGAGATATTCAAGGACACATTTTTATACCTATATTTCACAAGCTTGTCATCTCTAAAATGTGAGACGATTCAAACTAGTACACCAAATATTACATGAAGAAAGTAATGCAATAACTAAATGTAGGGTAAGATGGATAAATTTCATGAAGAGATGCTCGTTGTCCTGAGTGAATGATTGGACAGATGGACACCAAATGTATTGAATTCTACATTATTTCCCAACTCCAACAGGTGGTTATTTTGAAATGCCCAATGTAGACACCTAAATTTCATTTAGTGTCAAAATGCACCTAAAACCATTAATTCTTCTCCAACAAGTTAAAATTTAAATTTGTGTCATTTCCCTCCTTATTCAAATAATTGAATAAGTCAAAGTTAATCAATTATGTACACATTTAATCCAAATTTAATTATTAAATCTGGATTTTCCACATCACCCAACATCCTCCACCTTTATCTCCCTCACATGTTGACTCGCCCAACCAATCCCATAATTTCCTCAACTACCTTTGATTCACCCCTTGACTTGTCAAACAACTTGACCCATTCTTGGTGACTCAGCTAACCATCTCCTCGTTTCTCTCAACCATTTGAACTGTTTATCATCTTCATGGATGAGGACTCATTCTCCACCATAGATTATTTGAATAATTTTTTATAATCAAATAATCCTCCATCGTCTGATTTGTCTTGCAAAAACTTATAAATAGGCATGCAAGCCATCACTTTCATCCATCCACCTTCAAGCTAACGAAGTGTTATCAAAATTTCAAGTGAATCTAAATTGAATCAAAGCCATCAAAGAGTGTATTTGATTATCAAAATGCTACCCATTCCACGTTTGCATTGGAGAAAGGATTGAGCATCCATATTCTACACAAAGAGCAACTCTACCATTGATCGCACAATAGAGAAGGTGACGAACATTGCATATGTTTGTAAATAGTTCTTTTGCTAGTTTAGTTTCTTCATTTTTTTGTTGTTTTATCTTAAGTTTTTTTTAGTTTAGATTAAGATTAAGATCATTTTATTACTTAGTTTAGTTGCATCTAGATTTCCTTCATACATTTTGGCATGTTTGGTGGGACTTTCCCTCATCTTTTGCATCTCACAATCATCATAGGTGCATTTAGAAACATTTCTCAATTGATTCTTATAGTTTTTATTATGCATATACATTTGATCTTGGTCTTGGCAATTTTGTTTGCAGTTGCAGGTCATTTTCAAGTGTTTTCAATTTTATTGTGCATATTTTTTATGTAACTATGAATTCAGAGACTCTAGCAGTGAAATTCTAACAGACAGCTGTGAAATCATTGTATCCCCTATTTTTGCAGTCTTTTTGACAATTTTCTCCTTTCCATCATCTTTGTATTTCATTTATACTCTTGTCTCTATTTTCTATTTTTTACAACTCTTTGTTTATATGTAATTGCAAAATCGATGAGTTTGACTGTGAAATTGATTAAATTAACTACAAAATTCGTTAAATTAACCGTAAAATTGTAATCCAACTATGAAATTATTCTCTTTTTTTATTTTTCTATGTAACAATGAAATTGTTCAGGTTAACTATGAAATCAGTGATTTCAACTATGAAATTGAGGAACTTAACAATGAATTTGGTGAGTTTAACTACAAATTCATTCTATATTTATTTTTGTGTTTTGTTTCCTTTTTGTTTCTAACCAATAACAATTTCATGTTTCTATCTAACTGTGGATTTATCAAATAGGCTTGTTTTTCTCCTGTTTTTATGGTTTTTTCTTACTTTGTTGCAAGTTGCTTTGACTCTTTGCCAAAACAAACTTTCTAACAAACTATTTTGTAGGTTGATAGTCAAAAGAAAGTTACAAAAAGGCTGAAAATAAAACCAAAATCTTTCCATATTTGTTACTAACATTTTTTTTATTTCAGTCTTTATTTTATTGCTAGTAATTACCTCACACTTGATTTCTAGGATTTAATTTGTTTCTCTTTTTCAACATTTTGTATGTGTTGTGAAGTTGTGTATGTTCTTTCCTTGACATCACATTGGTGACAATACTTGGGAATCAAAAGTAACTTTATAACTTTTATGTTGCCCAAAATGTGCTTGTGTGTATGCTCTTCCCTTGGCATCACATTGGTGATGATACCCAAGAATTAGAGACAAACATTAACTTTTTATTTTTATTTTTATAGGGGATATATCGATCATGGATTTCACCAGCACATGGTAGGCCAAACCCTATGTATCGACGAGGTATATAGATTGAATGTCAGTTATTTAAAAGGCCTAAGCATTGTGTTTTAATCACACAATGATGCGAGGGGCTTTCATGCCCCAATACCTAAGGTTTTAATAGTTGCCTCAAAGTATGAATTTACCGATGTTAACACACTTAAACCCCTACAACTGTGTTGGGCACATTAAGACAAAACTGAATAGTGTGAATTTGCTTAATTGACTTCTTCCATGGAATCAGGCTTCAAAGTACTAAAAGGTATATTGGAGGACTTGATCCAGGCAACCATTTGAGGTGACCATTCGATGGCAGTTAGGTGGCAGTCAACTCCTCGACTGTTGTATTATTTTCATTCGTTTTGTCCTCGGTGGCAGTTAAGGTGGCAATCAGCGCCTCGACTGTTGTATTGTTTTCATTCTGTTTTGGTCCTCAAGCGATCATATCCTCGAGCGTTGTATTAATTCAATGTTACAATCATTTATATCCTCGAGCATGGTATTGTTTTAATACTGCGAGTGATTATATCTTCGAGCATTGTATTGTTCAGTCGTCACCATTAATTCCTTGAGCCACGCAATCTCCTGAGGTGGCCTTCAAGAATATGTATAAATGTATTGTAACCCAAAAGGGGAGAACAGACATATCTTCTCAGAGATAAGCGTATGTTTTGGCAAGACATCTCTTCTCAAAGATAAGCCGATATTTGTATTACGAGCCGTAAGTAATACGACGTCTCTTCCAAGAGAGTTCATTGTTATTGTGTTGTTTCTGTGCTATTGCAATCTTCGTCAGACCAAAACTTATGAGGTTTGGATCAGTGGTATCAGAGCGGTTTGTCTTGAGAAGTGTATGTTCCCAAGGATGAGGTCAGGATACAGGAAACTTGGGTGGGAAACGATAGAGCTTCCAGACGCTCCCCCTGTGCGCCTCAAACGACCTCAAATGGCAGACGACACTGAGACATCCGATCCTTTCAAGGAAATGGTGAATGAAGCCCTCCAGCGGTAACAAGTGCAGATGCTCCAACAATTTGCTCAAATTCTTCAAACACTTTCGATGGGAAATTTTGGCTCTGCGGCTACACAGCCGGGCTCCTCATCAAGGGAGTTTCCTTTCAGTGCCCCAACACCTTCAAAGTTTTGGTAAATTTTGATATTCCCACATTTGAAGGCAAAATCAATGCTGATGCGGTGGAAAATTGGTTGGACCAACTGTCGTCCTACTTCTCGGTAAATAAGTTCACCGATGGAGAAAAGATCACTTTTGCTCTTCTAAAATCATCATTGCCCATGAAAAACTGGTGGGAAGTGTACAAAAAGAGGTTCAATTTGGATATCATTGGCCTTAGGGTGGAACCCACCTGGGATGATTTTACGAAAGCAGTAAAAGAAGAATACTATCCCCTCGACGCGTATGATGATCTGTACATATAGTGGCAACAACTCTGCCAAGGCAAGGACCAATCTGTGCAAGATTACACAGACGCTTTTCATTCTTTGTCTGCAAGAATGGGCATTGAAGACAGTGAGAAACATAAAACTCTCAAATATCGTGGTGGACTACAATGGTACATCCGGGGGGAGATGGAGCTCTTCAATTTGGAAACCATCGGTGAGGCATACAAGTTCGCAGTAAAGATTGAGCAGAAGCATGGAAGAATGGATATAAAGAATCAGTCTGCAAAATGGAAAAGTGATAAAAAAGGTCAAAATTGGAAGCAAAAGGAAGGAAAGACCGGGAAGTGGTGTGGTTATCACAAATTTGGAATTCACTCCAAAGAAGAATGTCGATCTATCAAGTCACTACTTTCTGAGTCACCATCCTCAACATCTACTGCTCTACCTCATACAGACCCTGCAATCGAAGAGGTTGAGGAAGAAATTATAGATGCTGATCCTGAAGCCATTGTAGCTTCATCACAGACACACGACGAGATGCTAGATGACAAGGAAAGGTTGTTTCACTCTAAGTTATGGGTAAAAGGTAAGCCCCTGCATTTCATTCTTGATAGCGGAAGTCAAAAGAATTTAATCTCTACTAATGTTGTGAAAAGCCTAAATCTGTCCATGAAGCCTCACCCAAAACCATACAATATTGGATGGTTGAGCCCAGGGAGAGACCTCCGTGTCACCCACCAATGTCTTCTCTCATATGCAATACAACCTTTCCAAGATGAGGTCTTATGTGATGTGGTCAATCTAGATATTTGTGATGTACTCTTTGGTCAACCATTCATGTATGATTGACATGGTATATACGAATCAAGAACTAGACGGATCACTCTCACTCTTGGAACATGGCGCTACAAGGTACCAGAAGTACCACCTTCCACATCTGTCTCTCTGTTTAGCACCAAGAAATTTGTTTTCATGGTGGTCAAGCCACAGGAATCCATCGTAGAGGCCGAATCTTTTTGTGTGGGCCTGCAAGCCGTAACCAAACCATATCACCCACCTCTATTGGACACTTCAGTTGTGGCAGAACAACTAGACATTAATGAGCTTGATCCACAGAGTCTTGCTCCGATAGAAGAGGATCAGATTGTGGATACTTGGATGAAGACAACAAGAGGATGCTCTATTCCACTGTATCGAGTGGTCAGGAGAGGCCAGCTTAGCCACCAAGGTGAATGGCTCACAACGAATCACATCAAGACACAGCTACCCCACCTGACGGGGAATCTTGACGCAATGGAGACCATTGCTTTTCAAGGAGGGAGGAATGATCCAGGCAACCATTTGAGGTGACCATTCAGTGGCAGTTAGGTGGCAGTCAACTCCTCGACTATTGTATTATTTTCATTACGTTTTGTCCTCGATGGCAGTTAAGGTGGCAGTCAACGCCTCGACTGTTGTATTGTTTTCATTCTATTTTGGTCCTCGAGCGATCATATTCTCGAGTGTTGTATTAATTCAATGCTGTGAGCGATTATATCCTTGAGCATGGTATTGTTTTAATGTTGTGAGCGATTATATACTCAAGCGTTGTATTGTTCAGTCATCACCATTAATTCCTCGAGCCACGCAATCTCCTATGGTGCCCTTCAAGAATATGTATAAATGTATTGTAACCCGAAAGGGGAGGACAGACATCTCTTCTTAGAGATAAGTGTATGTTTTGACAAGACATCTCTTCTCAGAGATAAGCGTATGTTTTGGCAAGACATCTCTTCTCAGAGATAAGCCGATATTTGTATTTCGAGCCGTAAGTAATACGACGTCTCTTCCAAGAGATTTCATTGTTATTGTGTTGTTTTTGTGCTATTGCAATCTTCGTCAAACTAGAACTTTTGAGTTTTGGATCAGGACTCCCCTTTAGATAAGCTTGTAAAAACCTTAAGCCCAAGAAAACATATTTTATCATTTGACTTTGGTGCATCAGTTAAAGATTAACATCGAGAAATTACCTTCCACACGCCTTTGAAACTAGACTTAGTGGGACATAAAATGGCAGGATCCTCTATGGTTAGTGCCTTGAAATATTAGGTCATGGTTAAGAACACAGAAATCAAGTGACCTCAAAAACCCTAAAAGTTGTTTGTGACATTAACCCTATATTTTCACCTTTTTTTGTGTAATTATGTGATTGTTTAAAGTATGACTTGTTTGTTATTTCCTTGTGTTTTACCATGTACTGAATAATCCTTGAGTGAAAATGAAGTTCTTTTGAGTCTTAAAGCTACCAAAAATCTTAAAATCAAACTTTTCTAAAGTTAAAGCTCAAAACTAGTTAGTTAGCAATCAACAATTTTAAGTCACTTTGGTTATTGCTCTTAGTCTAATTTTTTGTTTTCTTTGAATCAAGTCACTTCCCATAACTATGTCACCCATAACAAGGCACATGGCAATGCTTGGTAATCCTAATGTAAAGGCTACGTCATTTGGCAATGACCCTTTTCAATTCAAAATCTAAAAACCATCATATAGAAATACATGAAATTACTGAACATGAAGAAGGAGGGGCTTAACAAGATCAAGGTGGCCCCAAAGCTATCTTACATCCTACTTCCATTGACCAATACATTGTGACCAATAAAAACAAAGATTTGCTTCAAGCTTTGAACTTAGGAGCCAAAATCCCACCTGATTTTGATGTACAAAACTTGCAATACTTGATTGCAAGTAAAGAGCCTTTACCTTCCATTCATGAGCAATCCACACTACAAGGCTATTTAGAGGGTAGTAATTTCCTCATAGGATCCTCAAATCCCAATCCTCACATCTCTTATGACAAAGGTAAATCCATCCTCCATGATGAATCCTCCAAAGAAAGTCATGGGTTTTCTATGGAAACCCATGCACAGCATGTCAACCAAGAGATTATAAATCTCCAATCCCATCAAGTAAATAATCCTTTTGGTAATCCAAATCCCAATCATCCTAATGTGAGTGTGAATGTCAATTTGCCTTCATATGTCAATCCAACTAATCTGAGCTTGAATATGCATTCAAGTTCACCAAACACAAATCCAACTAACCAAAGTTTGAATATTCATTCAAGTTTGCCAATCTCGTATCCAGCAATCCAAACTTGAATATACATTGAAGTTTACCAATCCCAAATCTGATCACCCCGAACTTGAATGTGCATTCAAGTTCACAAATTCATGATCAAACCAATTCGATCTTGAATATTTATTCAAGCTCACAAATCAACCCAAATCTGAGTCTTCAAGGCTCACAAATCATCATCAATCTAGGTCAAAATCCAAGCTTGAATAATCATTCTAGCTTACTAATCCAACCATCTAATCCAAGTTTAGGCATTACTACAAGTATGCCCAAAAATCATAATCCAAGTAGTAGTTTACAAAATCAGTTTCCTCATTCCAATTCTCTTGTTGTATTTATTCCATCCAATCCAAATCTAATACCACCTAATTCTCTTAACATTAACCCCAGTCTAAATCATTCATTTAGCCCTAATACCTGTGTTAACCATATGAGTAGTTCGTATCCAAACCAAAATGTAAACCAAACTAACTCAAACAACCTCAACCTAAATACAAACCTTAGCCCAAATAACTTAAACACAAACCCTAACCCCATTAACTTTATCCTTAACCAAAACTAAAACCAATTTCACCCAAGTCAAAACAACCTTAATTTAAACACAATTTCTAACCCATCCAACTTTAACTATAACACAAATCCACATAAACTTGACCCCAACTTGTTAAACCGATATAATTTTAACTATAATATCAACCCAAACCCCACAAACTTTAACGCCAACCTTACTCCAACAAATATTAACATCAACACAAATCCAAACCAAAGAAACCCAAACACGAACTTTACAAGCAACCCCAATCCAACATTATAAAACTTCAACACTAATCCAGTAATCCTTGGCTTTAACACTAACTTGAACAATCCCAATCCCTTTGAAAATCCACAAAACACTAACTTTTCCAACCAACCTCTTAATAATTTCAACCCACCACTCAACTAATTTATACAAAATCAAACCAACAAATCCATTCATAGGCCAACCATCCAACTTTTATACTTCCTCAAGTCAAATAAACTAACTATCACCATACTTTATACAAGAATTTCATTAAAGATAGGGTTTAAGGCTTTCAATACGGTTCATATTATAAACAAAAACAATTTAAATTTGAGGAAATTTGATCATACCCTTATGACTTAAGTACCATGACAACATCTTTTCCTACGTAGTTTGAACTCTCAAATTTTGACAAATACAGAGGTAAAGGATATCCTAAGGAATACCTTACATGGATTCTATCATGCATGTGTGGATGTTGTTTATATCAACGAGTACATATTACAATTATTTCCATTAAGTTTTGAGGGTCAAGCCCTTGAATGGTTTTCACGCCTTACTAAAGGATCGATCTTCACTTTTGAGGACCTTTTGGAGAATTTTGTTCGTCACTTTTCCTACAACATTGAAAAGGACTTGACTACATTAGACCTACACAACACCAAAAAATGCAATGGTGAAACCTTTGCTTCCTTCTTACAATGATGGCGAGCATTGGTAAGTCATTTTATGTGGCCATTTCCTAAAATTGAACTTGTGGATATATTTACGAACAATCTCAACTTAGACTTGGGACATCATTTGTTACTCCTTTTCCCAAACTCATTAGATGAAATTATTGAAAAGGGGGTCCAAGTTGTATGCACATTAATCAATAAAGGTTTTATCAAGATATTTAAACATGAAAACAATTCCTCTAAATAAACTGAAAAACCCAAGTTCTTTGCCAAGAATAAAAACATTATAGGAGATGGTGTGACCGATGTTAAACAAATCCAAAACCCACCAAATCAACAACAAACTTACACCCAACCCATTAATAACATAACCATTCTTGGTGGTCAACCCCGACAAGGAAGACCCAAATGTATTTTCATGTAATAAGGTGATACTTACGAGAACATTTTTCGAATGTTCACCCACGCTAACATGATAACTTGTCCAAACACCAAACTTTTTAATGATAATGTTATTAAACTTGATTGGTACAAGGAAGATGAATATTCTTAATACTATAAGATAAAGGGAAATTCTACCAATTAGTGTATGCACCTTAAGCACTATGTCCAAGACCTCGTCGATCAAGGGGACATATCCATTGAAAACTAATCATCCATAAAGTCTAACAACCAAAATTTGGGTATATATCAATACCCATTCCCCAAGCATGAGCAAGGAAAAGGAAAGAAATAACAAGAACAACCTAAAGCGAGTAATATCAACCAAGTTAGTCATCCTTTCGACTCTATAGTTAATAGTGTTGATTTTATGCATAATCATGTTAATGTCATTACTTTGTAACCTCAAGATTGCACCATTACTACACGGCATGTGAAGCTTGCTATTCTTAGTGCATCATCATCCAATGTTGAATGCAAGTACAACATTATTGATCATCTTGAGAATATGCCCTCGACATTTCCATATTAGACCTTCTCAAGACTTCATCTGTATGTAAAGACATTTTATACAAACTCCTTCAAGAGTCTAGTGTCCCAAAAGACATCAACCCCTAAAGTCTCCAAGTGTTAGTAGGCAAATTTTATACTAACAATCAATTTACATTTGACCATTTTCATGTCTCCCCTTTGGGATTTATTCACAATATTCCATTGTGCATAGAGGCTATTATATCTAGGCACAAGGTAAAGAGGCTATTTATATATAATGGCTCGACATTAAATTTGTGTACATTAAGGTTAATTAAACACTTGGGATACTTAACAATAGCATTAGAAACCAACATTATCATAATAAAAACATATGATAATAATGAGCAACAATCCATGGGTACAATTTATCTTCATTTGATGGTGTAGTTTATTATAAAAGAAACACTAGTACATGTGCTTGATCTTGATTTACCTTATAACCTACTTTTTGGACATTCATGGATACATTCAATGAATGTTATCCCCTCCACTCTACACCAATGTTTGAAATTCTCACATGAAGGTATGGAAGTAACCATTCAAGATGATCTTTAACCCTTCCAATATTGCAAGTTATTGGAAGGTTGATATAAAAAATCCAATTATCTCCCAGTTATTGATGACAACTTCACTCCCATTGACGAATCACCTATGCTTGAGAACTATGTCCATCCTAAAACATTATTTCAAACACTCCCTTTTGGTGGTTGGATAAACACACTAAATGCATCCATTTCCATATAAACACCTTCCACCAGTGAAGCATCCAATGAACCATTTGCTAATCAAGCCTCCAATCAACCTTCTGCTAATCAAGCATCCAATCAACCATTCACTTCCAGAGCACCTTCATCCTCTTCATCCAAATTAAAAAATCATTGACAAAGGCATGAGTGAATACATAATCTAAGATTTTAATTATACAGCACAATCCATATAACTCCATGTATTATGGGAGGGCCCACCATCAAAGAGATACTCAAGAGGTTAAAATTCAACAAAATAAAATTTGTAGTAGGTGGTTTACTTTCTGATGAACACATCAAATATTTAAATCCCTCCTGGTTTTACTCTAATGAATTAATTACTTGCTTCACCAATAATAAATACTAGATGTAAAATCCATTATGTGCAATATTATGAATTATAAAGACAAGGGTCTCAATCTTCATGAACAAGGGTCAATTGAACCAACAACATTAAAAGCTAATGAATCCACTCATGACGTAGGGTTTAATCCATGTAATGTAAATATTACACTTTTCCAAAGTGACTCTTATAGTGAGTTAGAGTCAGATTCTTCAGACAGTGAAACAAGTTCCATTCTTAGCCACTTCGAAGACCTTTCCCTCACTAATCTTTTCCTTGAAAATATTATTTTAACACTAGACCTCACATATCCATCCTCAATAAAGTGGGACCAACATACAACATCTTTGCTTAATCATTTCCAAAATGATGAGGCAATTTCAAAATTCTCGAGTACATGGGAACACATTCTGGTAGGGGATCATGATAAGGGATTTTCTATTTAGTCAGATAATTATACATACTTTGGGGAATAAAAATCATATCAACACATCAATTCAGCATCAACTTAAAATCATGAGGACTTAGAGGAGGGATTCAGTCTTCCTCCACCACCCCCAAACTATAATGAAGAGTCATCTCTCCTAGTTAAGGATACTATTCTTGTCAACATTGGAACAAAAGAAGATCCCAAAATCCTCAAGCTTGTGATTTCCCTCACTCAATAAAAAAGAGAAATACTCACTCTTTTCTTTTAGAATTTTATGAGTATTCATGTGGTCTTATGCAGATATGTTAGGGCTTTATCCGTCACTAGTAGTGCCTCATCTCATTGTACATCCATATGTAAAACCCATCAAACAAAAACTTCACAAGATGCATCCCAAGATCCCAAGATAACACTATTAGTGAAAGAAGAATTGAAGAAGCAATTAGAAGTTAGTTTCATATGCCCTGTCGACTATTCAGATTGTATATCTAATATAATACCTGTGTCAAAAAAGTCAGAAGGAATTAGAGTCTATACAAATTTCCATGATATCAATAAAGCATGTCCAAAAGATGTTTTCTCATTATGCAATATCAACATGATCGTGGATTCTACTATAGTTCAAAAAATGTTGTCTTCAATGGGCGATTTTTTGAGGTACATCCAAATCAAAATAACTACCAAATACCAACATAAAACAACATTTACAACACCATGGGGGACCTTTTGCTATCAAGTGATGCCTTTTGGTCTAAAGAATGATGGAGCTACATACCAAAGAGCAATGACTATCATTTTTCATGATATGCTTCATGATATTATGGAGGACTATGTTGACGACATACTTGCAAATCTAAAATCTAGAGAAGAGCATCCCAAAGTAATTCATCGCATCTTTGAAAGAATGAGAGAATATAAGATGAGATTAAATCCAAAGAAGTGTGTGTTTAGATTGACATCAGGAAAGTTGTTGGGCTTCATTATTTCATAATGGTGCATAAAGGTTGATCCTTCTAAAGTTTAAGTTATCATGGATATGCCACCACCAAAAAATCTCAAACAACTTCGAAGTTTACAAGGTAAAACCCAAGCAATCAGTGGTTTCATATTCCAACTTGCTGATATTTGTCACCCTATTACATTCATGTAAAAGAAAGACACTCATTTCAATTGGAACAAGAATTGTGCTACATCATTTGATCACCTTAAATAATATATTTCTGATTCACTAGGATTAATGCTACTTGTTGCTAGTAGGCCTTTTCTATTATATACATCAATTACTTAGTTTGCATTGGGGGCATTGTTAGCAAAACATGATGATAGTGGTTCAGAAAGGACAATGTATTATCCAAGCAAGGCCTTGATATCTTAGGATCTTAGTTATTCTCAAATAGAAAAGGTATGTCTCATAGTTCTTTTTGCTTCATAAAAAAATTGGCATTACATGCTCAACAATCAAACTAAAATCACTACAAAAATTGACCCTCTCAAGTATCCTCCATCCAAAACAACTTTAACACGCAGGATGGCTATGTGGGTTATGCTTCTCAATGAGTTTGATCTTGAATCTATTAATCATAAATTAATTAAGGGACAAGTCTTAGCATATACACTAGTAAAGGCACCTCTCAAAGATAAAGCACCTCTTGTTACAAAATTTTGAGATGAAGCAATAATGTCTGTTAATGAATCTCTAATTAGACAAAAAAAAATTATGGTTCCTTCACAAACCATGGATTAGGGATAGGTATTTTACTAGTCACACAAAATGGGTATTGTATTCTAAAAGCATTCAGAATCGAATTTCCTTGTACCAACAACATCGTAGAGTATGATGCTCTCATAGCTAGTCTCAAACTTATTATTCAATGGGGTATTCAACATCTCATTTTTGGTGATTCCAAACTTATCATAAATCAAGTAACTAATGAATTCCAAGTTTGTGATGATAAGTTAATCCTATATAAACAGATGGTGGAGCTTAAAGTTATATTTTACATTTATCCAATTTGAACAACTACCACAAATAAACAATAGGTCAACAGACACTATGGCGACCATTAGTTCATTATTTGATCTTAACACAAAACACATCAAATTCCTTGTTGAGTACCTAATGATACCAGCGTATGACATGCCTGATTCTGAAATGGTTTACGAGGTGGTTGGTCCCACTTCTCCTTAGTATTATGATATTTACGCATATCTTCATGATAACACCCTTCCACCTAACTTATCCGACAACCAATGAAAATCATTTATCTAATGTACATCTCGTTACACAATCCTTGCCAATACTTTATATCAAGAAACTATGATGAAACACTTATGCACAGTTTAAGTTTTGAAGAATGCTTGAGCTTTAAACATGTGTTAATAATGGTAGACAAAGGCTTAAACAATATATGAGGTCTTTGTGAGTCTGTTGCCAGCTTCAAAGATGACTTGTATTTGCTACTTTGAGTTCTTGGCTCACAACATTTGGAAGAACTCCTTCGAAGCTTTGTCTCTTATCTTGAGCTAATTAAGCATGGCTTTAACTTGGGATCCATGGGCATTGTAGTTGTTTGCAATCTAAATGTGGTGATGCAAGGATGATACTTTGACCTACGAGATTTCATTGAAGGGATCATTTTCCAGGGCTAAAGCCGCACAACTCAGCTCTGAGGAAGTAACAGAGTAAGAGTGTCTCCAAATTTTAGCAAGTTGGTGGCCATAGATTCGTAGAAAATGAGAGGTCTTTTTAATGGCATCATGCCACCAAAGAATCCAACTAGATTCTTGGGAAGGACATGGATCCAAATTCTAAACTCTCATAATGTGTGCCACCATGGGCCCATGTTTGAGCAAAGAAGTGTTAAAGAAGAATTGCATTTTGTGGATTTTGGGTTTCATAAACTACCATGTCACTTTGAACTGAATAGGAGAGTGGTCGAAAACCCCAAAATCTAGTAATGCCTGTACCAGAGGGGGAAAACTGTTATCAAAGGAGAAGTACAGTTGGGTGGACATCATTGTCCTATCTAGGCACTTCAGAATCTGAGCGAGGCCTTCCCTAAGATTACTCCAAGTATACCAAACTCCATCTGTAGGTCAACGGGTTAAATTAGGGTCATAAAATCCCCATTTAGTGCACATGTAAATCCACACCTCCCTTTCACCAACTATCCACCTCATAGACAAGTAGCCCACTTTGTCCTCGAGAGATGCCACCATATTAAAGTCACCACATAAGACCCAATGGGCATCGAGGAGATCATCCGCTATCCACCATCATAAATGGCTATGCTTCAAGGTGTCATTTGAGGCATAAATGTTAACAAAACCAAAAGAGTGGCTTTCAATGCTAAAAAGGGCCCATACTAATCGATTGGTGGGGTCCATGCCATATTGCACTAAGTGCAGCAGCCACTTTGGAGAAATGAATGTGATCACCCCTTCACATCTTGCATCATGATTGCTATGTAGAATGATATTGTCTTATCAGATGGAATTACTAATAGCCATCAATAAAAAATCTGCCACCTTGACTTCTTACAGACAAAGAATGTCCATCTCAAGAAACTTTCTTTTGAAATCACGTATAACAAACTTGTGTTTTGGGTTTGTGAGACCTCAAACATTTCACGAAAAATAATTCATAGATGATGGGTATCGAGGGACATGTCCTTCGAGTCTAGACCTTGCAAGGCATCACATTGATTCTACAGAAAGTGCCCACCGTTGACACTTAAAAAATCATCAAATTACTTCCTCATAGCAGAGTCAACATGGTACTCTCCTTCCTCTACCTCGTCACCCCTCCGAGGAGGGTTATGAGAGCATTTGGATGTATCCTACTGAGCAAGAAGAGGAAGAGTGGTTGGCTGTGAGTTTGAAAATCCAAAAAAACTGGGCATAGAAGCCTCAAAACCTTAGGATAATACAGTAGTAGCTAGAGGGGTGTTAAATACCCTAAGTTTTGCTACCAATTTTGGGGCTTCAACCTGAGGAGGCTCTTTCTCAATAGGAGCCTATTCTTGTGGGCCATTGCTCGAAGATGACTTTCCTCCTGTGGGATTAGTAGTTAAGCTTGCGATTTTGGAGAGGTTGTTCTTCTTCCCTACCATAGTCCATCCATCCTTAGCTAGTTTTTTGCTAACTTTAGGAGAGGGCTTGGGGGGAGAGGATGAGTGGTTGGACACATTGTTACGAGCCAACTGAAGGGGATAATCCCATATCTTATGGTTCATGGCTTGGCAGCGAAAGTAAGTGTTAGGCAAGTTGATATACAGGACTCGTTGAGAGTGCCTCACATCCCCAACTTGAATTTACATAAACTCCTTGAGATCCTGGGAAATGTCTACTTCTACACAGACCCTTTTTTGTGATCTAGCAGAGTAGAACTGGTTTTATTCATGACAAACCACATGACCTATAGAGGATGCTATCTGGTGAATAAAGTGTCAACAAGGGAACGGGAGGCTTGGAAATTTAACCCAAACTAGGACTTTAAGAATAGTGTGCTCTGAGACCACAAAGTCTTGTGTGTAGGGGGAGAGAACCATAAACAAGTTCCTAACATACCAAGTGGTAGACATGTGGAGGATTCCCCCTGCATGGGAAGGGTCGACAAAGTGGAAAAAAAAAACCTTAGTCATGTTTTGGATGCTTTCCAACGTAACGTCATGAGCTGCCCAGTGAGTTTGAACCCAAGACCATAGCATACTTTCAGAGGAAATTCTCTCAACAAAATATCCTATCAAACAAAATTGCTCTAACCATTGACACGTAGAATTAAATTTAGGAATAGGAAATATAACATCAGGGTCTGAAGCATTACCTCACGGTAAACCTTCGGGACAAACTTCCACAGGCGCTTGCAGGGGGCCATTGCTCGATGCTCTGTCATTCTTCTCCACAGTTAAAATAGCCAGGATAGAAAGGGGAGAAGTCATTATAAAAGTTGGCTTTGCTCGAAGGTGAAAAACCCTAAACGGTAATAAATGCAAGTCTCGCAGGTAACTTAAGGCTGTAGTGTGACATAAGGTTAGGTAGGTAGAAAAACAAGGGCCGACTCAATAGCGTGCATGGAAGAAACCCTAGCAGAGCAAAAAACCCCTTAATCTATGGTTTTCAAAAACACCTTAAAAACAAAATTTAAATAACATATAAACAAATTATTATATCGGAAGTGTTTCTCTATGAGAAGTTCCATCTCTTTTTTTGTTTGTACTTTTATTAAATTTACAATACATGAACAAGGTTAAAATCGAGAGTGTAATTCTATTTAAAATTTACCCTGGTACATGTTATGCAAACAAGACTTGAAATAAAGGTATAAGCAAGTCAAGATTTTAGAGTTAATTATGAAGGGTGCTACTGAAGCTTCACACATCACATCCCATCTCATTTTAGTCATGGCACGCATATCTCATTATTTATTTATATTATTTTTCATAATTATAAGGGTTCTCTTTTCCTTTTCGTTTTCTCTCAAGTTAAAATACCCTTCTCATACCGCAATCATATGGCCATAAATTTATTTGTCGTTTCAACAATTTAAAGATTTTTTTTTTGGTTTTCATAAATATTTAATTTAACTAAATGTTATTTTGAATACAATTTGTTTATTATGTATGCATGTATAACAAAATTTCATGTAAATATAAGATAAATTGTTCATGTTACTTAATTTAATAAAAAATAACTTAATATATACTATTTCAAGAGCACATAGTACAATTTTTAGATAGTAGATTGCGGAGAATTTTTCTAACAAAAACATAAACATAAACCTTCAGCAAAAATAACTGATGACATATAACATAAATATGAAGAATTTTGTAATCTAAAAAATATAGAAAAAATGAACGGTTGTTGGTTCAACTGGGGAACTTGCTTGGCTCACAAAGAGCCCACCAGGGATCAATTTTTACTGCTACCAAACCTTGACACACAAAAAGGGATGACGCTGAGATCGTATCCTCCGACAATTTTGGCGGAATGGATATCACTCAGTCCTTATCTTTTAGCTTAAGATCACTGTGTAAAATAGTGATTCATCAATATGTGTGTGTGTGTGTGTATATATATATATAAAGATAATTGTATTTAATCGACTTTGCTTGTTTGTGTGTAAGGGGATATTACGGGAAAATAAAACACAAATAATTGAAATATAATTACAAAATCATAACCCTGAATCCAATATTATAATAAACTATATATAATTTTATAATATGTTAACAATATGTATATTTATATTTACAATTAATAATTATTTTCGTATGAAAAACATTAATAATATATTTGTGGTGCTCTACACCACCAAATAAAAGGGAACATTGAAAACATTAATTATTTGTTTAATTTATAACAATTTGATTAGAATTTATCTAATATGCAGTTTTTATTGTGCGCACGAGAGCAACAATAAACAAGAGCTACGCAGTAGCAAAAGTCTCTGCATTTGTGTTTTTTGGTGAAATGTAATTTTTTTTACTGCAAGACAATATTTGAATCGTGCAAGTTGGGTTCAGAGGCAATCGAAAATATTAATGAAGTGTTGGATAAGGTATGGAAAAAAAATAAAATAAAAAGAATCAAATACTCAAACAAGATATGCGGTATTTTTCCAACTAAAATATTTCAATGCTTTCGATGTAGGTGGAGGAAACCCCTTATACAACCAAAAGCATAATGAGACACGTTTTCCATATCCCTATTGTAAATAACTACCATGTCTGCATTGTTACAAAAGGAATTAGAAGAAAAATAAAGGAAATATTACCATCTGATTGGCTACTTGATAGACCAAGTATTCACTGTTTACAAATAACGAGAAAACTGAGTTAAATATTAATATCCCTGTCCAAACATTAAAACATGCTTTTGATTTTTGTTAATCGACATAACATCATTCGCTGTGGATGGGAAGGAGTTCAAAAAAAATTGGCCGAGGGGATAACAAAAGTACCCGCAGGCACTAACAAGTTCGGGTAAGAAGGTAGCAAACTTAATGAAGAATTTGCTAACGATTATACAAGCAGATTTAGGCATTAGCGTGGGTAAAGAGTTTGAATAGTAAAGTCTTTTCTACATATCCAACTATTATCCACCTTGCTCACAACTAGAGAAAGTGATAGGCACTCATGCACATACAAACCACGATGTTATTACTATTTTGCTTCAAGATAATTTCTATGATGGCCATGACCACTGGGAGTAAGATTGAGTCTTTGGACTTTTACAGGGAAATTTAAATTTAAACTTTAAATTTTTAAATTCTTGTTTATATTACAAGACGACCAAAGCTTAAATTTTCTAGCAATTTATTCTCTTTCATGTACCTACCCTGCAATTCCAAGCAAGGAATATGTTTATTGTCATGTCTTATTTTGTTTACTGAACTTAATTTCAAATCAAGTTAATCTTAATTAAATTTAGATAGGTTGTGGAGTTTAGTTTAGGATACGTGGCAAGTTGAAGTTTGGTGTGATTAATTGATCGAGTTCGAGTAAGTATTGGACTTCTTTAGTACTGGTTGTTTAAAGGAATAATATAAAATTTAATATAGTGGATTCATTTATTACAATATTGTTGGTATAAAAATATAATATTTGAACTTCTAAAGTATGATATCATTATTTTAGTTAGTTAATAATGATGTAGTTTATTAGATATCCACATAGCAAACAATTTGTTGCAATTAAGAATCCAAAATATGAAACTTGAGAAAGATAAAAATTTGTATAAAACTTGAGCATTGCATTTTTATGATACCCTACCAACTCATTCTTCTATTTCAAATGAGGTAATGTAAAATATATACATGGATAAATAGAGTCGATGCTCTATCTCTGTCTTCACAATTGATAAAGGGCTATGAATTTCCAAGACAACCTACAAGTGTAACACTTATAATATTTTAGAAATATATATTTTATAATTTATTTTTACGTAAAACGAGTGAGGGGCACAAATTTGGGAAGATATTTTAACATATATGTAGAAGAGTTGATTAAATTATAAAACAAGGAGAGAATCTTCAGGGGTGGATATGATGAATGAATAACATTAACAATTGCCTCAAAAGTGCAAGTTATGCCGGAAGGGATGTAATTTGTTGTTTGTTGGTAAAGTCGGGTTTTATAAAGAGAAAGAGTGTAAATTAGTAGGCATATTGTAATCGAAACCCATGAGGCTAAACTCATCTCACCTTTTGTGCATGAAATGCTAATGAATAACAATTTAATATTTATTGGGGAGGTGATGTATTACTTCATATGATGTGACAAGTAGCTCCAAAATATAGATATATTTATAATAAAAATATATGAAAAATCTCTATCATATACTTAGAGAAATATATCAAACTACAAATACATGAAAGCAGTTTAACACTAACATCAACCATTATATTTGTGATAGTAATATTCATTTCTATTTATTCATTAAATAAAGGATAGAAAAAATTAGTACCAAAACCATAAATATTAATAATTTTGAGAAATTTTTTAGACCTAAGTCTGAATTCCCTATCTCTACACTCTCTCTAAACTCTATAACACCTTGATATATTAGATAAAATATTATAATACGAATATTATTTAATTGTATATAATATATAATAATGGAATAATAATAAAAATATTATTATAAAT
Source organism: Torreya grandis (assembly GCA_037957365.1). Lineage (NCBI taxonomy): Eukaryota > Viridiplantae > Streptophyta > Pinopsida > Cupressales > Taxaceae > Torreya > Torreya grandis. The sequence goes on along the minus strand of JARHVA010000768.1, from coordinate 4,033,589 downwards.
TATAATAGACATAATAGTATAATATAATTTTAATAAATATATATAATATAATAATAATTAATATATACCCTTTAATTAATATGCATTACATTTTATCCTCAAGGATGTTCGCACGATTCCACATGTATCTTCCCACTGACACGTGCATTTGTACAGGTTCAGTCGCTCAGTGATTGTAGTGGAGGGTATAAACCAAACCACGACGGGAAATCTGGTTGACTCATCATCTCCTAAAACGCGACTTTAATCCAATCTTTATTTTTCTTCCGCCATTCACACTTATGTGGAACTCATGATCTACTAAAAGTACTTACAATGAACCAAGTCTATTAGTTTGCATATGAAGCTGGACTGAAACTCCAAGTATGCCCTTTGACAGTTGACAGCACAGGCCGGCTTGAGAGGGACACAAAGCTTCAACGCCACACCACCTTGCATTCCACCCAATATTTAATTCCACATCCGCTCACAATTCTTTCAACATTTTAGCATAGCGTAGTCACTCTCCACTATCAATTCATATCATTTTTGGAATGTTTTATGCCTTCTTTTTCTACAATGTACAAAAATTAATACTTTTGGACTTATACATAATAAGTTTCCTAATGAAAGGATAATAAATTAATTTGTTTCTTAATTTTTTTAAATTATTTATTAAAAAAAAAAACACTCTTTTCAAAGAAGTTTATTGATTGCACAAGTTTCAATCTAAAAAAAAATAGAGTTAATTGATTACAATACTATTTTATAGAGGTACTAACAATTCACATTTGCTTTGACAAAAGTCATTAAACATCTTTTTTCTTTATCTAAATTCATGATATTTTATTAGTATAGTTTCTCAAATCCTATAAATATATAAAATATGTATATATTTATTGGAAATTACCATCAGGTTAGATTATTTTCGAGTTTTTTTTACACTAATCAATATAATTATGTATCATTTACTTTATTTTTGCCTATTTGAGTCGATATATGCATGTTACATGGCATGTTTGATTCTATGTGGTTCCCATCTTGTTTAAAACTTTGTCTTAACCATCATGTATGAACTCAGTATTGTTTATTAATTAGGATGAATAGTGTTTTTTTGTCTTATTTCCTTCTTCTCTCAATGTCAAGGAGAGTCAAAGAAAAATATAACAGTAAATCTCCAAATACAATAAATCAAATACCAAGTGAACCAGCGACTAAATAATAAGAAGATTTATATTGTCCAAGACTTAAAGTCTCTTTTGTAGAATGGATGACAAACTTTTATTAAAGTTGTTCCTTTCTCCCTATGTACAAGGATCTTTGCACAAGAGATTTTATAATGTGAAATAACAATATTTAATGTATGGAATATATATTTTGTACATTGTTTATATCAATATGACTAAATATTAAATTGTTTCAAAGAGAACAACATTAGTAAAAGTAAGACCTACAAAAGCTTATAATTCTTCCATGCTAAGTGAAAAATATATTGTGAAAAAACAACATCGCCTAATTCCGTCTATAAACGTGACAGAATCCATTCCAAAAATACCCTAATTGTTGTGTGTGACGTAAGCATGTATGTTACCTTACCTCCCATAATCCATTGCCAATATTTGTAATTCAAAGCTCAGATTCTTTGCATCCAAATTTGTTGGGGAACGCATATTTAGATTGTGTTTGTTTTTATTATAGAAAAGTTAGAATTTGGTGTAAGTCTAGGATCGTGTTCCTTACGTGTATTACACGTTCAAATAAAATCATAAGAATTAAATTACTTGAGTGAGTAAGTGAGGGCTCTCAAATTTCAATATTATTGACTGTCGCATGCGTTTGTTTCACTTCCCACAATTGTCAATTTGTGGCCAAGCTTAGGCTTTAATACAAAGTAAATAAGATTGATTGGAAATGGCAATGCCACGAACAAAACCTTGATGGGGAAATAAATATGATTATTATTCTACGAAAGAAGACAAATGGGTCCGATGCTAAATTTTTTGAAAGAGAGAGTTCCCCTCGAGGGGCACACTAGGGCTCCTTTCGTAAGATAAAAAGGGTATAATTATTGTCCTACTAAAGATGGCAAGTGGAGCCAAGCTAGGGACACACACTTTTGTTACAGCGTTTGGTCATATAGTTTGTCTCGGCTAGTGGACTGCTAGATGTTATTAAAATATTTCTTTTATTTCTTCATGTGATATTTTATATTATTTTACATGAAAATTTGTGTTCAAGAAAAATAAAAAATTATTTTATAGTAAATATATATACAAGTGTATTGGTTGTGTTCAATTTTATTTAAGGTCAAATTTTGTTGTGGTATGATAGCCCAGTGATGGTCATTGGTAATTTTGGTTGCTCCGTGGTGGCCAATAGTGATTTAAATAATACTGGTATTCAATGTAAGGGAGTCTTGGGCCTCCCATTTATGTCTCACGCTGGTTTCGTTAGCTCCAATCAAAAGTTAACTTATTTACGCAATCAAATATATCTATTTAGTGATCATTTATATTATGTTTGATTCATTTTTGAAAAAGATATTTTGTAATAAATTAATTCAAAAATTATTTTTCTTACACTTAAATACGTGAAATGAAAATATTAAATTAATGGCACAATAATCTTATTGATTAACATTTTATGTACTACATTTACATATCATATGATGTACTTATTAAACCCTAAACATAGGGTACACAATTATACTAGTCAACAAAAGTGGTTAAAGACTTTCAAGAGTAATTTTTAATTATAAGGGTGACTATTAAAGCATTGCATGCACCAAAATATTTGACAATGAGAAAAGAGGTTAAAGGGTGAGAAGCCTAGATTATTGATTAAGTTCATCGTTACTCCTCTACTAATAAATGCTTATTTTTATCGATGAGATGTGGGTGAGTTAGTAAAGCAACTTGATTGCTACAAGCACCGTCCAAGTTCAAATTTCAAATGGTATTGGAGGCCAGTCATAGCCGATTGTTGGTATTAGGTCAATTGTGGGCATTGAAGGTATTCTCAAGCCAATTATGACCATTCGTTGGTATTTTCAGGTCGGTTGTGGCCATTTTTTATAATTCTAGTACTTATATACTTAGGGATCTGGGGCCCCGATTGTGTTCCAAACTAGTTGAAATTCTGGTCAAAAGTATATAAGGATAAAGATCCCACCAAAATCGTATTGATTTAAATAAATGCTTACCTTTACCTTGTAATTATTACCAAAAATACACAATAAAAAATTTTCATTATAATATTGATTGCTCATAAAAATCATTTTGAAATGACTTAAATACACATAAACAATAATATCAAAAAAATCAACAATATAATTTTTTTTATAATACTAGCACATAAAATTATGTATTTTGTTAAAGTAAGAAGACAATTGTCTTAGTCAAACCCCATTGATCTATAACCAATTTCATCTTATTAGTTCATATGCCACAATCCCTTCACACAATTATTTTACATTGAAAAACATGTATCTAATATTAATAAAGTATTTTGCCATGTTATTAAGTTTTGAAATCAACTTATATATATATATATATATATATAACCAATTTCATCTTATTAGTTCATATGCCACAATCCCTTCACACAATTATTTTACATTGAAAAACATGTATCTAATATTAATAAAGTATTTTGCCATGTTATTAAGTTTTGAAATTAACATATATATATATATATATATATATATATATATATATATATATATATATATAATATTTTATTTTCTCTTTATTTGTTGATGTTAAATGATATGACTACACTAAAAATAAATATTTATCATTTTATAATTGTTTTAAATGTTAAAAATGTATACAGTTGGTAGCGAGGCTTTAAAATTAATGACCATGTGTCTAAAAGGTAGTAGATGCATTGAATATCTATAGAGCCCTACTATGCGCATTCATAGCGTGTTAATTCTTATTTCTACAACATATTATAAAATGAAATTATCTCCAAATTTAATCCATGCACTTCAAATCATATATTATAATTTCACTAGAGGCACTTTGTTGTTTTGAGAAGTAAAGATAAAAATATGAACTCAAGAGCCACAAGTGTTGTGATCTAGCTATGACTAGTGGATGGAGAGTTTGAATAGGTAGACGACTAGCTATAATTAGTGGATGGAGAGTTTGAATGAGACTGGGTGGTATGAAGACTAGGAGTTGTCTGACATGGATGGGTGCAAATTGGAGGTAATGTTAAGTGGACAGGGTCAAAGTTTGTAGGACGTGGAGTGCTCATCTTAATGAGGCGAGAAAAAGAGCATATCCCTAATGGCTATGAGGTATTACTCAATCGGGGGATTGACCAAATTTGTTTTAGATGCCATGGATAAAGATGGGAGAAAGTACGAAATATGTGGTTCATCGACCCCAATCAACAAATGTAGGGGATTGAATAGACACATCGAGGGATGAAGATGGGATGTGTGGAACAAATTTGGACAACAACTTGCTTTAGTTCAATCTTAAGTTTGACTAGATGTTTGATGTGATGTGATGTTTGATGAAGTAAGACTAGATCGAATAGACTAAATTAGTATGTGAACTAGACTATTATATTTTCAATTAGATTTGACTGGGTAAGCTAGACTATAATGTTTTCAATTGGATTCGACTAGGTGAGTTATGACAAGCTCTAACATTTGTTGTTGATAGTCTAGACTGGTCCAAGAGATTGAGTTCAATTGGGGATTGATTAGATTGAGACTAGCTCAAGACTAAGATGATCGACTCAAAGATGACGAGATGATTTGATTAATAGATCGATAGGATATGTGATTATGACTCAAACTTGACTAGACACAAGCAATCTTAGGATTGGAACCTTGATGTGGGAAAGTTATTTCCCAATGTGGACGAGGACCAAAGTATGAATAGAAACTTGACATGATGATTAGGGAGATGATGAGGTAGACTACGATTGGGCTAGGTTGGTGATTAGATAAGGTCAAGACAAATGATTGGTTTTGACTAGGGGACTAGGCAAGTCAAGATGTGTATGATTGGCTATGGGTAAGGTGGACTTAGTCTTATGACACGAGGGATGATTAATGCTAAGGCTAAGTGACTAATATGAGTTTAGACAAGATGTGATGGGTGAATGACAAATTTTGATTAGAATATGTAAGTGATGGGGTATGATCAGTGATAGGTGGATGAGATTAGACTAGGATGTGATTAGGACAAGAGGGTGGTGAGAGATAGGACAAGATACAAGTTGAGAGAAGTTTAAAAGGACATACACAAATATACAAAGAAAATATGTACAAGAGGATATTGATGAGGATGTACAAAATGATGTGATGATGAGACAATGATATACAAGATGATGATATGTGAAAAAGACCTACATATGTGTGTATAGATTTGGGTGAAACATTGACTTGGCTCATAAACAACATTGGTCTAATACAACACATTGAATTAGGGAAACTACAGACCTAATATTAGTAAATTGATGGGTGAGTAACCTGACAACTGCACCATCCAACAACTTCATGGGTGAGGCTGTAGGTCGATGATTTGTTATGAAATCTCTTAAACCCTCTCAACCCCGTCTGCACATGACAGTCACTTAAGAGCTAATACTGACTCTAAAAAAATTCACCTGTTACGGTTAAAAGGTCTTAAGCTAGGCTATACAGGCTCTCTAGAGGAGTCTTTGATATATACGAAGGTACGTGGGGGCCAAATATGTATAGGGTGTTATCTATTGTCTGGTTCAAAGAATTAACTCTTTCCCTTTATGAATGATTTATATGGGGTTGATTGCTTAACCTAATGATAGTTGTCCCTAATATTTATACTCCACCAAAACACAAAGTGTAGATTAGTGCATGGTGGTGAAATCCACAGTCATAATCTCCCAAAGATTATGAAAAGTGAGTGGGTGTCAATTCCACATCATGTTGCCCCTAAAAATAAAAATAGAAGGGTTTATTAGTGATTTTTGATCCTTCAAGAATTGTCGCAAGGATGCAAGGAGGAGAGCATACACCACTGTAGCCCTCGAGTGACACACAAGCAAATAAACAGATTTATTAATCGATTAATCTAGATGTGATATACAAAAAATATATATACAAGAAATTTACAAGATGATTTTTAAAAAATACTAAAATATCTTTGACAGGTGACCTACAAGATAAGTAGTTAGTAGTTTTAATTGGCAATATTGGAGGGGCAATCTGCAAGATAAGATGTTAGACCAAACATCTAATGCCTCCCACTAAGATGGTCCTACACAAAATGGATTAGTAGTATAAAAATAGGCAAAACCACTTCTTTCCTGTAAAGACATAGATACACAATCAACTTAATATAAAACCACTTAAAGAAACCACAAAATCATAGATTTTAAGCAAGATTACAACTATGTTATGTGGTTTTGAAAGTAGTGGACTAACCATGATGGTAACTGTTAACCAAATTTTAGCCTACATAGCAAGCTTCTTGCCTGGATAGAAAAGGTGAGCCAAGTCTTTGATGGAGCAAAGATCAAGTGGCCTAGAAATAGGTTCAAAAATGCAAGTGGAGGGTTCCCAAGCAATCTTCAAGGATCAGGTAGTAGTTTCAAGAAATAGTCAAAAGGTCCCTGGGCTTAAAAGCTTATTTCATACTTGGGAAATGACTAAGTGGTAATTCCTTCAGAGAAATCATTTTAAGTTCATTTGGCTAAGTATTGGAATTCTTTTGGGAAAATTGTCTCAAAGGCAAAAGGTGCTTGTCAATTCTTTTAGACATTTTGTTTGCAGTCTAAGTCATTTATTTTAGACAAATTATCTGAGATAAGAACCCCACAATCTTGATTCTTTTAGATAAATTATTTGGAACAAAAGTCCTGAAGACTCATTTATTTTGGGAAAAGTGGTTGAGACAAAAAGCTTGAGGAAATTGTCCATGATAATATGATTGATGCACAAACCCCTAGGGAAATTGAATTATTTTGACAAAGTTGATCCAATAGAGAGATGATGGGTGCGCAAGTGTCAAAATTAAGCATAGAAAATGACTATTGGTTTTCAAATATGTAGTGACGGTAGTGTAGATGTCAAATACATTCATGCAGATGTCAAATTTAAAGCCACAACAAATAGTCATTTGTATTCAAATGGGTCCAAGATCAATGGTCAATGTTTAATCGCAAGAAGGATATAACGACACACGTAAGGTCAAGAAGTCTACAGACATTCATGTAGTTATTAAATTAAGGCCATGATAAATAACCATTTGATTTTAAAAATCTTGTAGATGGTCACGTGGATGTCAAATATGTTCACATAGACATCAAATATAGGCATGCAGACATCAAAGTGAAGCCCTATGGAATAGTTGTTTGGATTCAAAAAGTATGATCAACGGTCAGTGTTTAAATAGAAGGAGATCTAATGGAAAGAAATGAATGACAGGATAGTGGGTTTAGGTAGATCCAATGTCTTGCATTCAATCATGGATTTAGATCTAAAGGTGAGCAAGGGTCAAAAGGGTTAGTGAATCTTAAAGGCAAATGCGTGCATGACAAGTGTCAACAATGCGTGGCAGAGGATCGACAATCATCGTTCATTTGTATTGATCAAGATCAATTGTGTGAGATGGGTCAAAATGTCAATAGGTTGAGTCAATTTTTGATGGCCAATCAAATAAAAGTGAGACCAAGCATTTTCGATAGAAGTTGACAGGGCATTTTTTGACCCAGGAAAGTAAATACAAAGGGCCTAGAGCTCGAACATGATCCAAGTTGAACTAGCGGGACCAAAAATTGACATCAAAGCTACATATAAGTAAGATAGGTCTTTTAGGCCTAAAATAGAGATCAAAGATGGACTAACAGTGTTTGTGAAGCAAGGTCAAGTAGTTTGCATGTTTTCATGAATAGTGTGATTGTGTGAAAACTAATGGGTTGAGATTGGTTTTACATCTATAAAATGGACCTAGGTTTGAGTTAGAATGAATACATACATAAATGTGATCATGAAGAGGTATTTTGCCTATCGACATGCTCACATTTTTTATAAGTAGGTTCTCACTGTCACCCAAAGTAGATGTGACATGATTCTGTTAGTTTCAAAGCATGAGAAGTTTGGTCCTCATTAGCAGAACATTAGATAATGACATGGAATTCTAAGGACACTAAGTGGATGGATAAGGATAATGAGCATTCAATTATTTTACAAAATTTATTCCTTGTTGATAAGGTCATGAGTCAGCATCCTGAAATTGATATTAATCCATTGAAAGTGGTTGGGCCTCTTTCAATGCACAACTCTCTCTCTCTCTCTTTCCCTTTTCTATAAATACAAGCTTCCAAGCCTTGAAATGTATCCCTCTTTTTGGTATGACTAAACTTTGCCGAGATTTGTACTGTAACACCTTTTGATGCAATAAAGATTGAATTCTATCATTTTGAAAGCTAGATTGAAGTGTGTCATATGAATTCATGTACCATGGTTAAGTGAATGTATTTTTATTGTCTACGTCTAAGTTTTCTCACCTTCATGAAATTCTTAGTAGCTCTCACAGGTCATTATAAGTGTAATTTACAGTTTATTTTTAGCTTGAAAGTGTATAGTTGCCCTCTCATGCTAATTTGATAATTGATCAATGCCTTATTGGTGAAATATTTATGTGGGACTGATTTTTCTTTGGTCTTGAATACATCCTATTGTGTGTCTTCTGCGAGTTTGAGTGATCGAATCATTGGTGCATCACCTCTTTTTACATGCTTTCATAAGTTATTATTAAAATCTCTCTCCATTTTCTAAGTAAGTGTTAGTTTAATTTTAGTATAGGTTATAGATCCAAAATGAAGCTAACCTTCTATAAAGGTCTGATCCATTATTAGTATATCCACGACCTAATATTAGTCCCATGTTGGACTATATTTGAGTAGGAAGATATGTACAATCCCCTTCTCAGTTAGGGTATAAATCTAGAACACCAACAATAACCATACAATTTATGCAAAACCGCTAATGGGTAAGCAAAGTCATAAGTCAAAACACAATATTGCAATTCATAATCTACAGTTTTATCGAGAAGAAAAAATGCTTAAATCTAACAGTTTAGATTAATAAAGTATTAAAAATATGATAAAATATTTATAGTAAACTAAGATATGCTAGAAATGAATGGAAACTGGGTTTTATATTTGAAAATATATTATTAAAATGATTCGGATTAAAATTGCTTATTGATATGCAAAATCGCTTATGTTAAGCAAAAACACCTATTTGTGATTTGCGATTTTGAGCTAGGTGCAAAAGGGGTTTTTTGGGTGTTTGATGTCGATCTGAGAAGCACCTCCCCTTACTTGTAAGCAAATGACAACCAAACAAAGGCAAAAAAGTTGTTAAAAGCCAAAGTTAGCAATTTTAACTAATGGTTTTTTAAAGCTTAACTCAAAATCACCCTTTTCAATGGTAAAGCCGTAACTTATATTCAAAACTACGACTGCAAAAACTACAATTTTGATTACCATAAGACACCCACTAATTTTAAAATTGACAGGTTTTAATCCCAATCCTACAAGATAAAAAATATTAATATAGACACATAGAAGACCATAAAATCTATGCAAAACTGACTATTTGCCTCCATAACTATTTTATGACAAAACTATAGTTTTGTGGCAAAATCACCTTTTGCAAGTTGTGACTTTGCGAAAGGGTGAGGACCTAGCTCAAAGGTTAGCCTCTAGTGGTTAAAGGGTGATAGTTTGTGCAAAACTATCATTTGCCTAGGCATAAAAATTTGATGAAATCCAGAACTTTCTCCTTGTCCAACCAGTCCTACAAGCTATACAAACACTTCCATTGTCTTGCTCATCTTATCCTCTCTCCAAGATATTCAAAAGGATTTTTAATGATTCTTGATTTTGCTTCTGACTTTTTATGAATAGACTCAAAATTTTGACATAATGATAGCTTGATCAATGAATTTGATTATAGCATGGACTGTTTGATCATATTAACATGGATATTTTATGGATTCAATAGTTGATTTATAGTTCATGTAGTTAGTTCCAATGGAGAAATGGAGGTGTTTAAATAGACAAGGGAGAGATATTTTTTAATGAATTAAAAATTCATTGGAAGTTTCTAGAAAGAAGGAGGAAATTTTATAAAATTTAAAATTCTTTAGATTTTTCTAGAAATGGAGATTTTAAAAAAATGTGGAGGGTGAGGGAAGCTTCTCAAAGTAAGAGCCTCTGGTTCCATTTTAGGACTAACCGAGGATTAGAAGGAGATTAGGTAAGGATTAAGGGCTAGGCTTGTAGGAAAGCCTAGGAGTAGGTAGGTAGGTGGGTCATGGGAATTTTAAATTCCCAAATAACAGATAAGTGGGATTGGGATAAGATTAAGACATGATTACAAGAATTAATAGATCAGTGGGAAAAATATAAGGTTAGTAAAGAATAATGAAGGGGGATATTAGATTAAAAACTAGGAAGATTAGTAAGGATGATTTAAATAAAATTATATGATATTATTAATCATTAAATGAAATTAGTGATGTTAGTGTCGACTAATAATATTAGTGACAAAGTGAGCTAATTTAGGTGTATACAATTATATCATGGAGCATACTGCCTAGTGCTACATTTAACACTAAATTACTTAGACTACGATTAACCTTGTTACAACAATGATGGCTTGACAATAGACTACACTCATCATATCTTCTATCCTTTCTCACGTGTCTAATCATCTAATCATCAAGTCAGTTATCCTAGTCTACTCATCTAATAGCCAATCATTCTTCCAATCTATTTATAATCCCCTCTATATCCTAAAGTCAATCATCTATCATCTCTTTAGTATCCAATCATTATCACACCTAACATCTATATAACAACTAACATGTCTAACAATCACTGTCATCCTCCTCTAATTTATCTTATCATCCATCATCTGGTCCAAACTACATTGGCCTGAGGTCTTTCGGACTATGAAGGAAGCACTTAGTCACATGGTGTGCCTGAGGATAACTCATACACTCTCTCCTCTTTCCCCATCATTCATCATCACATCTCTCTGGTCCCTCATCGTCCTCAAGTCTTACATCAGTCAAATTATTGAGCCACAATATCAATCGTTAATCAACTGATCTATTAATCAATCACCATCCCAAAAATCATCTCACTAATATTATCCTCAATCACTCATACCTGTCAATTGGGCCTGACAAATCACAACATCCATATTTTCTTCCATCAGTCATTCATTATCACTGATTGATCAATTCATCATTTAAATTTTATGATTTCCTCCCTCGATTGGGGCATTACCAAGACCGTAACTTTATTATCATCTCTTGCTCCTTACTATGACATAATCATTATTAATGACATTGTGACTCATTAATTTGATGCATTACAGTTTAATTCTTCCCCTTCATCTTTTGGTCACTCGATCGTCTCTCATCTCCTTCAAATATCATTCAACTTAAGCTTTGAGCTGAACTCTTCATTAATCCTATCAAATCATTATATTATTTTGGCATGATTCTCTCCCATGCATGTGTCCTTGCTTGGGATATGTCGGAAGCTCATGGCCTTAATCATCTTGGTTTGCAACTCTCCTTGGCATGTGTCCTTGTCTGATAAATGTCTAAACCTTGCAACCTTTTGTCTTATCATCATCATGTTGTGGTTGAATCCCCCTTGGGATGTGTCAACAACCCTGACATAGTCCATTATTTGATTTGACATGGTGAGAGTGGGAGCTCCAATAGAGGAAACCCACATAGAGTGGACCCTAGTAATGGGAGTAGTGATGACAGTCGCCTATTATGCATATGGGGTATTTGGCACATGGTCGAATTGGACATTTTGAACCTTATGCTAAGGTGGCATAAATACAAATTGACATATCATGTTTTAACGTGTATTATTCTTCACATGACCATAGAGTAATATAAATATTCTTAGTGACTACAAAGGTATAAATGTGACAAAGTGAAAAGGGCCAAATATATTATAAATGAAAAAAAGGGATCTCCATATTAATAATAATAATGAAGTATAATTAAGTGAACCATAAGCTATGTAGTAGTAGCCACATTGAATAAAATCACTATCTTGTTAAGGTAATTATTATTATTTCTTTTTGATATTTCCCCTCTTTTATTGAAGTATGTGGATTTATTTAATAATATAAATATATTTTTTTATTATTGTAATTTGCCTTGTTTTCAAATTTGCATTTCATGATTGTTCCCTTTGGCTAAAGGATGTGGCTCTATTGAATGATATGTGGATCTTTTTTGTTGTGGAAAATTTTCCCTTTACAACTATTTTCATTTCTTGAAAGTGACAAAGTTGCCCCAACTATTAAACCATGGCTTGCACTATGTTGGGTTTTATTCTCTTAATCATGTTTTCTTTAGGCACTAAAGTGTAGCGCCAAAAAGCTTGCACATTAACCTTTCACGTAAGACTAAGGTCTTGCACACTCACCTGAAACATGTAAAAAAACACTAGTTCCTATGGGTTATGTTGCTTAGTAACACACTAGTTATATGCTTGAGTTTATTCATATATCCAATTAGAAATTACATAGAAAAATAAATACACAACTGTAGACCTTGACTCATTAATCACAATAACCAAGAACATGAAGACAAATGCCATGAATTTCAAGAAGTTGTCTACGCAAACTTATATAATGCATGTTGTATTAATATCATAATGAATGATAAGTAACAAATTAGTCAATGCAACCCATTGTTAATGCCCAACTATAAATTATCTGAAACACAACACTTGAATTGATATCCACAAGTCTATATCATATAGTCATTATATGCTATTCATTATCAGTCACTTTACATGATTCCACACAAAGATATATATACTTTTTTTTCCTTGATTAAGTAAATACATAATAAATGACAAATGGGTGATTGGCCAATGATCTCTTAGTGGACTAAGATGTGGCAGTCTTTCACTTATATATTCCTAAAGACCTGAGCCTTCGTACCCCCTATATTCCTGTTCAATGCTAGATCTTTGCTACCAAATGTCCTCCTTTTCATAGGCTGATGTGAAACTCATGATGATTAGAGTCTGATGGTCCTTGAGAATTGCTCCTCAACCATCTCCCGCTTCCCTCCAGCTCCCCAAGTCTTTCATTGCTATTTTGAGTCTTATGTTTTCAAGTTCTTCATACTTATGTTTCATCTCTGACTGGGTCTTCTCGTGATGATAACTTTCATGCCTTTATCCTCTCATGGCTCATTGGTTCTAGGCCATGTTCTTCCTACGTCTTATTCCTCACAAGGTGTGTTGGTTATGTGCTAAAAATCCAAAATACTTAGTCAAAATTTGGGGTCCAACATCACCCCACACTATGCTCTTAGTCCATCTTGGACTAATCCTCGGCCTCGGCCTCAGCGAAAAACTTAGGCCTAATTTTTTCAATTTGCTTCTTGACACTATCCCAATGTGATAAAGTGTCAATAAGCTTAGATGTTCTCTCTTTTATTTCTGCCTTTAAATTTTTAATCTCCTTAGGTTGTTTGGGACATTTATTAACCTTATTAACCAATTAGTCGAGGGATGTACTAGCATCCTTCTGAACCTCTTCAAATATAGCAACCTTAACAATAACCTGTCCTTAGAGAGATGTAAAACTAGAATTAAGTTATTACCAATGCGTATTTATTATTTCTTCTAGAGTTTTGACATCTTTAAATGCCTTTGTGCGCTCGGTGCGGTTCTTTATTAGAAGGGCAAAATCCACCAACTGTCGCTATTGAGACTCTTCTGTGTTGAGCTGAGCCTCTAAAATTTGATTTGGCCACGCTAGTTTTTCAAAAATCCTATCTAAGATGGGGATCACTTTCCCAATTATTTTGAGGGCACGTTTGTAGACTTCAATGACCTTAGTAAACTACTCAACCTCCTATAATGCTTTATTTATTGGCATGGGTTGTCCCTTATAGCGTTTCAATAAGATATTTACAAAGGACTTTAATTTATCCACAACTTCTCCATCCAAAGGCACTCCATTTGCCAATGCCAGTTCTTGGCCCAAAATAGATTTACTCAAATTTAAAGTTTTTACTTTGGCCTGTATGGTTTATTTCATTTTTTGCTTTAGTGTAACCACTTTTTATTCAAGTGCCTTCTGAGCGACAACTTCTTTTTCGTACATTGCCGCTACTTAGCCATGTTTCTTCTCTATATCACACGCATCAAAATCTAAAGTATATTCTATCGCATGACTTCAAAGGCCATTTTCAAATATGCAGTGCTAGCTTATAGAGGAGAGATATTCTAGGGATCAACCCAATGTGGAGTTGGCAGTGCTAGTGCTTGAGAATCTAACATGAAGCTATCTTGAGAGATCTCAAAATGGTGTTCTTCTTTGTACATGTTCAAAAGGAAGGACACTTGTCATCTTGTATTGATGGTTACATCATGGGGAAGGAAATATGACCATAAACAGAGCATCTTATTTAGGATACCTATTTGATATTGAGTGCGTACGTTGGTAGATACATCAGTCAAAGGTGGTTGAGCTTTAGAAACAACTAGCTACTTTCCTTTGTTGGGGTTTCACTCAAGGATTTCAACCTTTGTAGCTGTAGCCAAAGAATTGCTACTCATGTCCATTCGACTTATCTACTAAGTATCAAAACCATCCCCCTCTTCACCAAATGGACTCCTAATGTCCAATTGTACATCATCAAAGGTGGTCTCCTCCTCTTGTGTCGACGAGCGTGTCTTTTTTGAGTCAGATTCCTCTATTTATTCCTTATGGCATTCAAGTTCTTCCTATACTATTTTCATAGGGGGTAATGGTGTTGACCCCTCAGGTTCTTTCTCTAATGTATTTTATGGGACAACCCTTGATGATGAAACCCTTAGTGGTGATTCCCTTGGTGGGAAATCTATTAGAGGTGAAGCCTTAGGTGGAGAAGGTCATGGAGGTGAAGCTCTTGGTGGAGAAGCTCACAGAGGTGAAGCCCTTGGTGGAGAAGCTCTAGGAGGTGAAGCCCTTGGTGGAGAAACTTTAAGTGGTGGTTCTTAGGTAGTCATTTTTGATCCAGAGTTCATTCTATAAAAAGTTTTAAAATCATGATGAAACCAATTTCACAGCATAGAGCTCATTGAGAGCTTTTCGATTCATTTTTTGGAACGTAAATCTGAGTTTGAGAGCTCTTGTTATGGCCATTTGAAGATTGGTCGAAAAATGTCTCTTGCGACATGTGGCATGTGTTTTCAAGGTTGTTTCGACATTTGGACCTATCAGAGGTCAACACTTGGAAAAATAAAAAGGTTTGCAAAAAAATTGGTTCGATGACATGCCACATCATCAACATGCCACGTGGAGTTAAGCGTGAGATAAGCTCGTTGAGCAAGGTGGCGAGACCAAGCATGTGGCAAGTTCGAACGAAAGATCAAGTCTTGTGGCCAAGTCATGTTTGGCGCATCTACCAACGTGCATGCCAAGCTAGGCACCTTGAGCACACCAAAAGGGGGCATTGACAGTTTCAAGGAGGCTGCCAAGCTATTTAAAGAATGAAACTGCCTTCCACGTAGCCCATGTGGGATAAAGATAAGATTAAAGGTGCCCAAATAGAAGGGAGAAGATTTCAAACTCATGCATAAGCACCTAAAAGAAAGGCTGACGATTTGAACCCCTAACCTGCCGCCCAAAGAGATAGGATTTGACCGCTTGATCCGCAAGGGTTGAAGTGCTATTTAAGGCACGAATTTGTATTTAAAGGCAAGCTTCTAGCTGACTGTGTATGGGATATTATAGACCCGTTTACAGTATTTGGTCTTTTTGGAGCCCTTAGAGGCCAAACCAGAGCTCGGAGTAAACTACAAAATTGTTTAGAATTCCGATACACTCTATGTAGTATATTAATTTGCCCATTTTGGAAAATTGGTGATGCCATTTTGAGCTATAGAAGTTGCCAATTTTGATTAGGAGAAGCCTTTGCTTGTGATTCAGGAGGGTGAAGAACGTGCTGAGTCAGCCAAGATCTTTCAAAGGTCTGATCACTATTATTGCAGAGAGATATGATCTTTTGTTATTTATAAGTATTATTTTGGCTTGCAAATTTAGAAACAATTAATGGATCGGTTCGATACGAACCCGAGGACGTAGGAATTCTGAACTCCGTAAACAATTTCTGTGTTTTGATCATTGAATTTAGTTTTGCATTTCATTTTAGTTAATTTACATATTATAATTCAAATTTTAATCAGAATGCAAAAATTGATCATTTGATCATTTATGGGAAATTGGATAAAATCAAGAATTTGGTAAATTCTGACGATTTCAATGGATAATTAATGTGATCTATCAATTCACCTTTATTTCAGTTTTGAAACGTCAAAATTTCATCAATTTTTAATCATTCCAACATCTTATAAGTTGAGAAATTTAGGATTCATACTTTTAAAATTTCACTTTGAGTTTATCAGTGGAGTTTACTGATCAAGTTGGTATCAGAGCGGTTAGAATGCAGGGATTGCTTCTAGTTGTGTATTGACAATTGCTTCTAGAATAGTTGGATTATTGGTGTTTGCAGGAAACCATGGGCAAGTTGTCATAGATTGAGGTCACCAAAGATGAAAATGCAATCTTGAGATGCCATAAATTTGCACTTGAATTGCAAGTGGCAAAGTTAAAATTAGAGCTTGAATCCAAGGATGAGCTCTTGATTAGATTGCAAAGTGGTGAGTGTGAAAAGGTAAAGCCTTCTACTTCAGATGTTGAGACTATGACTAAGTGAACTATAAATTTTTCACCACAAGAATCTTCATTTTCTTCTACCATTTCAGATTCAGATTCTAGTATTATTGTTTTTGATGATTTTGAAAGATACACTAAGGGCATAGGATCTAAATTGTTGTTTCAAATGGGTTATAATGGAGGAGGACTTGGTAGAGATAGCCAAGGTATATCTAACCCAATTCAGGTTGAGCATAGACCTCTTCATGTAGGTTTGGGTTATACTAGTGTGCAGGTGGATGATGGAGAAGTTTCTTCCATGGCTAAAGGAAGACGAGATTCCAATAGCGAAGGTTCTAGGCCACTAATTCAAAAGTGTAAAGGTAAAAGAGGTATTGAGATTCCACCTCCTGATTCTTACACTAAATCTTCTAATCCAATTAATGCTATTAAGAACTTTGGATATAATGTACAAAAGATAATGCAATCATTTCCATGCACTTTTTGTAGGATGAATAACCATAGTGCTAAGACTTGTTGGAAATGAAATGCTTTGTTGAAGAAGATTGCATGTTTGAAAGACCATTCTCATGTTACGTTGGGAATTGGGAAAAAGGGACCCTCACCTAAGAAGGATGTTTGTACTCATTGTAAAGTGAGTGGACATAAGATTGATAGATGTTTTAAGCTTCATTCATCTTCACATTCAAGTAATGTTAAAACTAAGATGATTTACAAACCTCTCACTAAGGTTAATGAAGCTAATTCAATCCATAATGTAGTTGACAATACAACCCAGGATAAGGTAAAACCTACAAGTGAAAATCTATTTAAGAGGTTAAGTCAACAATCTTTTCAATTTCATATGGCAAAGCCCAAATTGATAAAGTATGCAATTGATAATGAGTCCACAGAGACAATCAATTTCACTAGGAAGAAATAATTGGTTGAGTGGATTATCACTACGTTCTTTTTGCAAAGCATGGTTAAGAATTCTCCTAAGGGAATGAACAAGCTTTGATAGATGTAGATTAGAGTTGGTGGAACACTTCAAGACAAGTTTACCATATGAAGTTTTTCAATTCTCACTTTTTGATAACTCTAAGTTTTTGATCTCTAGAATATACTGTATGGGTAGTCTAATAATGGGTAAGACATTAACTCATTTGAAACAGTTGGGGATATAGCAGAGTGATGTTTTGGGTTGAGTTAATTCCTTATGACACTTGTCTCATATTTGATAGTTAGACTGCTATTTTGAATGTATCTATTTTTGGCACATGGATGTTTAGATGCATTTTATAAGACACTTTGGGCATGTTTAGATGTTAGGCAGAATACACTTTTGGTTGTTTGCATTTGCTTAGCATATAAGTCCCATACTAGGGCATTGTATTAAAACATGTCCACAACATTTATTGTATGTTATTGGCATTATAATCTTGTCTTGTAGTTACATTGGGAGTTGTTTCAATTTTTGGCAATTCACCACTTTACAGGATGTGACATTTGGGCAGGCAGTTTGATATGTTGTAATCACTTTTGCAGTTGCAAATCCACTTACTCATGCCTTTGGATTAGGCATTTTTACAGTTTGATTGTGAATCATTTGAATGCAATTGTTTATATCTCTTGCTATGATTGGGTTCTATTTTCATGGATGCAGTAGACCAGTTATAATATTTCAGGTGATAGTCGACTTTTGGAGACCAAAAGCCTCTTTTGTAGGGAGGTGTGATATGGAGTTTATTCTAGAAAAAGTTTTCAAATCATGATGAAACCAATTTCACAGTGTAGATGTCGTTGAGAGTTTTCTGACGCATTTTTTGAAACGTAAATCCGAGTTTGGGAGCTCCTGTTATGGCCATTTGAAGATTGGTCGAAAAATGTCTTTTGTGACATGTGGCACGTGTTTCAAGGTTATTTTGACATTTAGACCTATCAGAGGTCAACACTTGGCAAAATAAAAAGGTTTGTAAAAAAAATGGTTCGATGACATGCCACGTCATTAACATGCCACATGGAGTAAGCGTGAGATAAGCTAGTTGAGCAAGGTGGCGAGAGCATGTGGCGAGTTCAAAGGAAAGACCAAGTCTTGCGCCCAAGTCATGTTTGGCGCATCTACCAACGTGCATGCCAAGATAGGTGCCTTGAGCCCACCAAAAGGGGGCATTGATAGATTCAAGGAGGCCACCAAGCTATTTAAAGAATGACATTGCCTTCCACGTAGCCCATGTGGGATAAAGTAAGCTTAAGCGCACCCAAAAAGAAGGGAGAAGATTTCAAACTCATGCATAAGCGCCTAAAAGAAAGGCCAACGGTTTGAAACCCTGACCTGCTTTCCAAAATAGATATTCTTTGACTGCTTGAGTTGCGGGGGTCAAAGTGCTATTTAAGGCAAGCTTCTAGCCGATTGTGTATGGGAGATTATAAACCCACTTAAAGTATTTGGTCTTTTTGGAGCCCTTAGAGGCTGAACCATAGCTCAGAGTAAACTACAAACTTGTTTAGAATTTTGATACGCTCTGTGAAGTATATTCATTTTCCCATTTTGGAGAATTAGTGATGTCATTTTGAGCTATATAAGTTGCCAATTTTGATCTGGAGAAGCCTTTGCTTGTGATTCAATAAGGTGAAGAACGTGATGAGTCAGCCAAGGTCTTTTGAAGGTTTAATCACTATTATTTTAGAGAGATATGATCTTTTGTTGTTTGTAAGTATTATTTTGGCTTGCAAATTTAGCAACAATTAATGGATCGGTTTGATACGAACCTGGGGACGTAGGAATTCTAAATCCCGTAAACAATTTCTATGTTCTGATCATTAAAATCAGTTTTGCATTTCATTTTAGTTAATTTACAGATTACAATTTAGATTTTAATCAGAATGCAAAAATTAATCATTTGATCATTTACGGGAAATTGAATAAAATCAAGAATTTGGTAAATTTTGACGGTTTCAATGGATAATTAATGTGATCTATCAATTCACCTTTATTTCAATTTTGAAACATCAGATTTTCATTAGTTTTTAATCATTCCAACATCTTATAAGTTAAGAAATTCAGGATTCATACTTTTAAAATTTCACTTTGAGTTTATCAGTGGATTTTACGGATCAATTTTCCACTTTGAAGGTTTCGATCGTGAACTTGTGTTGGCATCATGCCAAGCCTACTTCTTCTTCTCAAGATGTGGTATAGGTGGAAGTTCTTCTCTTGCATTCTTTGCACCTTTTGAATATTTCTTCTTGAGTCGTAACATGTAAAACAAATTGTGAATAGCTTCTCTGACCATGGTCTTCTTAACCTTAATGTCGGTCTTATCAATCCCATGTTTTTCCCTGTAGGCCTTCTTACCAAGATAGACATACATCTTCTAAAGAGTGTGAATCTCCAAGTCAATTTAGTCTGCTTCTAGGGTGAGAGGTTGTGCATAAAAAATGCGGTTAACTAAATTGATGAAGTATCATGGCACTAAAGCATAAGGCAACTTTAACCACATTGAGAGTTCTCCAGAAGGGGCCATCTTGATATGGGCTAGAGAGAAATGTTGTTTCACTGTAAATTGGGCTTGCTCACCAACCTGAACATGCAAGTCCTTAGGAATGCACCATTCATTCCCAAAGGCCTCCTTCATGCCCTCATACCATGACTTCATCTTACTTTTGTATGTTGGAGTGATATGAATGGGGCACATGAACACCTTGTATCCCTTAGTGGGGGACTTATATTTTAGTAGGTATGCCCATTTCAATTTTCTAGAGGTGTAGTTCGTTACACCGATCTCATCAAATACCATTAACAACAAAAATACCCCCTACTATAGTATTGATTTACACCCTTTAGAGAGGGTTCTTCAGGATCTCTCCAACCAAGCCACAATATTGGGATAACCTCAGGTTGTGGGTATCCTCTAGTGAGGTTCAACCTCCAGAGAAGGCTGACATTCCTCTTGATGGATCACCTAGACTAATGAATTTTATTGGAAAATGGTTAGAAAGGGGGGATATGGTTACTAAGAAAGCTAAAAAGGTGATGCACCAAATGTAAACTAGAACTCACATAAGCATGACAAATTCATTGATGAATCTTAAGATAATGCTATCTCACACAATCTCACAATTTGGCTAATATGCATTAGTGTTTCATGAACTAGGTTCACTAAGCAATTAAGGAAGAAAAGAGGAATTTTAAGACTCCCACTAGACATCTATCAATGGCAAAGAGAACATAAGTCCAGACCTGTAACTAATTTGAAAACACCTAAAAATAGGCAAGAAAGAAGGACAACGGACATGGAAGATTCTCCTTCACAAAGCCATCATGCACAAACTTACTAAACATAATTCAAAGGCAAGAGATAGGTAAACAAAGTCTTTATTGCTTCAATAGGTCTTTCATACAAATTTTGATAGTGTGTAGCCTTAGCAAATGAGAGTCTCCTACTCTTCAAAAATTAGAGAGTCCTTGTGAGAATCCAAAATGAGAGAACCACACTACAATGCAAAGAAAAAAGAGATATAGGAGAAAGTGGGAGAGTGAGGAGGAGCATGCTATCAAAAATTCATTAATGAGCTACCACTACCCATCAATGCATTCCTAACCACCTCTTGATCAAATTAGGACTAGTTCTCCATCGACAAATTAACCTTCATTTGTCCCAATAGCCTTTGAACCCTCTCATTAGCTGAGGAATACACTAGAAGAGAAGAACCTGATTTGAAGATGATGAGTCATGATCCATTAGGAAGGAAAACCTTTAAAGCCCCCTAAAAATGTATTGAATGCTCCAACTGCATTCTCCAATCCCCAAATCTGACCCTTGGAACTCTACGCCATCTTTTCCTTTACTTGCTTATAAGGACAAAATCCTCATATTCATGGCCTTGACAGAGCCATAACTATGTCTATTTTGAGTGGCTATAGGTATGTTCTTTGTGGAGGATATGACCATGTCGAAAGATGAGACATTTCTTTCATAATCATAAACTTTCCCCTATTCTAAACCTGAACATACGTCTACTATAGATGAAAACCAATCCCATTTATTGGTTTTCATATAGTCATCATCTTAATGAAAATCCGATCAGGTTACTTGATTCCATTCTTGATATTTATTAAGTCTCAATAGACCTAATATGTTCCTGAACATTGCGGAAGCCAAGAACTCATTACATACATGGATTCCCTTCAAAGAACAATGAACATAGTCATGAAATGATGTTCAAACCTCTGACAATAGGTCCTATGGGTTCTACGTTTTCAAACCAAAGGTCCAAATTGAGCTTTAATTATGGCCCTCAAACTTGAAATATTTGTTTTGGTTCAACTTGGATTGCATCTAGATCTTGGATTTATGTATTTGCCTGCCTAGGTCAACAAAAACTTTGATCCGATGTGTCTGCCTATGTGGCATCCTTGTCACATTGTTTATCATATTTAAACTATGACTACCATAAATTTAGGCACATGTTACCATCTTTTGCCTCCTGTATATTGATTAAATTTGATCCATTGATCTTTGATTTAGGCTTCCCAAATTTTGACACTTGGTAACATCGCATTTAATCTATGGATCCTCTGTTAGATCTCCAGTTAACTCACTTGCACCATGTGGCAGCCTCATGTATAATCTAGCTCATTAACCTTTTGACCTCATATGCACCATTGATCTGCTTTGCATGGTTGAACACATGCCATTGATCTTGATGTGCTTGACCGAATGTGCATCATTGATCTTTTAACTCGCCGTGATCTTACCACTTGTTAGCACCACATTTAATCTCATGATCCTCTGACTTATTGACCTTGTACTTGCCGTTGGATCTACTTTTGCATGACTGAATGTGTGTTATTGATCTATGATCCACTCAAGCAAGATTTTTACAGTTATCGGATCCGTGTTTATTCTCAAGATCCTTTAAAGCTTTTGAACTTAAAAATTTATTTCCCGTGGTTTCAAATTGACATCCCCATGCACGCCTCACTCTACTAGTTCAATTTTGAAGACTTATATCTTGAGATAGATAACTTATCAAGATACCAAATTTATAAAGGGTATTCATGGCATAAATAAATCATGTTCATGCAATTCTTCAACCTTGATGGACCTCCCAAGTACACTTATCAACTATGTAACCAAACTGACCTGTTCATTCTTATGTGATGTGCTATAACAGTCTGTCTTCTTTAGGCTTATGCAAGTCATTTTTCTCCCTTCAAAACTATGATGAACTAATGAGACTTTAAGAAAGCCTACTTCATTCTCTGTTGAATGCCATGATTACCATGGGAACCTGTTGAATCCTTTCTCTTGTAATTCTAGACCTGCTTCCAAGCCTTTTGATCATTCACTCAATTAACAAGAACCTTGCTCACATTCTCACTCCACACCAGGACCTTCAAAATATTGATCCATCTAGGCAAAGTTTTATATGTAGGCAAAAATTGGCCAACATGTATGGTGACATCCTGGGATTGCATGCCTTCTATGCGAAAGACTAGTAGCCTTAAACTGTCTATTAGGTATGAAGTCTCAAATCTTTCCTTCATAGTTGATCATGAAAATGATACAAGGTTGCACCTTTCCAAAAGACTTCTCTTGAAGCAAAAGGACAAAAGAAACAAAAGCAACATTGTACCCAACGTACTTATGGAAGGGAAACACACAACCTAAAATAAATGTGCACAAGGGACTTAGAGGAAAACACAAAAATATACTTTAATACATACAATATTATATAATGGTTGCAAACTCCTTTAATAATAAGGCTTTAAATGAATGCCATTGACTAGGATGGGTAGTACCTCTCCATCCAACTGGGCAAGCTGAAAAAATATTATGTTGTTTTCATCCATGAATCAAATAAGGAATAATCCACAAGCTGTCAAACTTGGTATGGTTGCCTGTCTTGACCTTATTTGAATCCTATTTGAGGACTAGGTCCCCTTCTTTGAAGTCCCTTGTTATGTCTCTTTTATCAAAGGATTTCATGACATGAGCTTGAAGTGACTCTAGTGTCTTCATTGAAAGGTCCCTGGTTTCTTCGAGTTCCATAAACTCTACCATCCTTATGCTCATAGGTTCATTTTCCATCAACTCAAGCTGATGGGCTAACTCCAAGGCAGGTAGTTCAAGAGAAACGGGTAATTTGGTTTCCTTCTCATATATAAGGACATATGGTGAATTTCTAAGGGCAATTTTGGGAATCACTCTATCAACCCATAAGGTTATCCTCAAATTTATGTGCCATAATCTTTGATTCTCTTCCACAATCCTCTTGATAATCCTTATCAAGTTCTTGTTTGTGGATTCTACCAATCCATTGACTTGGGGGTAGTGATTGGAGAATGCACTAAGGTATATGCCCAATTGAAGTGCCCATTCACTTGTTCTCATGCCAACAAATGCTAAAACATTATCTAAAATTATTGTGGCTGGCACACCAAACTTAGTCACTATGTTGTCATAGAAATCCAACACTATTGTTTCATTGGCTTCTTTAAGGGTAATTGCTTCCACCCACCTGGTGAAGTAGTCAGTAGCAGTGAGTACCCATTTATGTCCTCCACTACAAGGTGGATTAATCATTCCTATGAATTCCAGACCCCATTGCATGAAGGGCTACTCCACCTGGATTGGGTTTAGAGGAAGGGCAATTGATCTTTGTTTACCAACAAAGAGTGCACACTTTTGAGACCTTCTAACCCATGCATATGCATCCTTGAAGAGGCTAAGATATTAATAACCAGCTCTCAATACCTTTTTAGTTGTAGTTTTTGGAGCAAAATGGCCTCTTACAGGTCTATCATGAAATTACTCCAAAAGCCTTATCACTTGGTCATCGTCATGCACCTTAGAAGTACTCCATTAAGGTTTTTTATCAATAAAATCCCATCAACCAATGCATAAGGTATGGAATGAATTCTAAAATACCTCTTATTTTACCTATCCATACCTTGAGATCATTCACCTATAACTAAGAAATATATCATCTCCTGGAGCCAACTAGTGTGAGTTGGAGGTGCACCTACTTATGAGTTGTCTTGATCACCAAGACAACTTCTTTATCTTCTTGGAGATCATCAACTATATGCTCACATAATCCTTTAACTCTCACTAGCTTTGTCACCTTGATCTCCATGTCATACTCCATGACCTTGGTAATCCAACCAGCTCTCTTCTCATTCAAGTCTTTGTTGAGAAGAAAATCCCTCACTCCAAAATGAGACACCATAAGATGAATCTTGCTATTAGAGAGCATTGGTATAAAAATTTTATGGCTTCTCAAGGCTACAAGAGATCACTTTTCTACAAAATTGTACCTTGCCTCATATCCTTTAAGCCCTTGACTGAAAAAAGGAATTGGCTACTCATGTCCTTCACCATGCTTCTGCATTAGCATAGCTGATATATTGTCAATATTGGCAAAGGTGTAAAATGTGATATACCTTGCAAAACTAGGATTCATGAGTGAGGGTGCTTGGGTAATGACTTACTTGATAGCCTCAAAAGTTGCTTTACCTTCATTTGACCAAGTGAACACTTGGATTTTCTTTACCATGGCAGTGATGGGTTTGACTAGGTTTGCAAAACTAGGTATAAACCTTCTCACAAAATTTATTTTCCCAAAGAAACTTTAGAGTCCCTTCTTGTGCTTGGGTAAAGATAAGATCAAGATGGAACTTATTCTATCAAGACCTATGGCCAATCCCTATTTTGAGACAATATGTCCCAAGAGTTTGCCCTCATGGATAGCAAACACACATTTCTTGAGATTCAAAGAGATCCCATACTCTCTACATATTTCAAAGATCAATCTCAGGTGATCTAAGTGATCACTAGCCTTCTTAGAGAAAACTATGATGTCATCCAAGTAGACAAGAACCATCTAATTTAGCAATCCTTATAAATCCCTATCCATTACTCTTTGAAAGGTTTTCTCAACATTTGACAAGCCAAAAGGCATCTTTTGATAAGCATGTGTACCCCACTTTGTGGTGAAGGCAGTCTTATATTGATCTTCTTTTCTTACCAGCACCTAATTGTAAACTGAGTACCCATCCAAAAGATATAAGCATTCTGAACCAACAACTATTTCAAGTAGTTTATCCATGGATGGTGAGGGGTAATAATATTTCAAAGAAACTCTATTCAAATCCTTGAAGTCAACACACAACTAGATCTCCCCATTCATTTTACTCACAAGCACTAGGTTGGCTACCCATGAGGAGTGCTTGATGGGAAAGATGATCTTAGATTCAATCAACTTATTCAATTCTTTCATCATAATCTCTTCAATTTTAGGTTTGATAGACCTTTGCTTTTCCCTGACAGGCTTGGCATTAGCTTCAAATTTTATAGTGTGCTGGGCTAACTTGTGGTCAAAACCTTTCAGGTCATCGTAATCCCAAGCAAAGATATCTGCATATACCTTGCAAAGCTCAATGAAACTATGCCATTTAGCCTTAGTGCTTACCTTTCCTAGCTTGAAGAGTTTGTCTTTGAGGATCAAAACTCTATCATAGTTCTCTTCATCAGTTGACATCACTGCCTTTTCTTTTCTCATATGATCTCCTTCATGGAAGAGACCTTCAAGGGTGACCATCCCTTTAGTAAGCTTGTTAGACCTTAGTTAAACAATTTATCTTCATACTGATGTTGAAACTCTTCTTGGTTCATTGAGGAAAACTTTGCTTCCTACTCAAGAAACATGCAATCTGTTTGTCATTGTCAAAGACCTACCAATGAACTTCATTATCTGGCACTAATGGTCTTACCATCGTTCTAACATGTGGCTACAATTTGGACATTTTCAATTCATTTAGGAGGTCAAACTGAGCTCCCAATGCTGCCAACCTATCAACATGTTGGTTTTGGTTCCTTGGCACTACCTGGATATTGGAAGCCTCAAACTCTTCAAGGATGTCCCATAATCTATGTTTTTAGGATCTCATCAAGGGATTTTTTGTGACGTTCTAGCCTCTAACCTGATGCACTATCAACTCACTATCCCCATATGCTTGCATTTGCTTAATTACTTTCCTACTATCCCATTGAAGGCCATGGATAAGGCCTTCATATTTAGTTGCATTACATGAGAAACTCAATTGAAACTTGGAAGAAGAGAAGTACTTATCATTGGAGGGGGATACTAGCATTGCACCTGCACCCGTTCCATATTTTGTTAGGAATATATAACATAGAGCAATATTAATTAATTGAAAATGAAAATAAAATGCAGAAAACATAACACAATAGAGACACAAATTTAACATGGTTCACCAATGTGGACTACATCCACATAGAACTAGTACGTCCTTATTATTCAGTCCAACAAATGAAGGAAAAATCCTTCAATAAAACCACTGCAATATCCTCTTTACTCACATATAACATGTCACCATAATTACAATTCCCTCATATCAAAAGGAGGGTTACATATAGGGAAAAAATTCACAAACATAATTTCTACCATTAGATCTATGACCTAATAGTGCATATTCCAAATTTACTACAAAATTACAATATTTTATAGTGCATTTTTAACAAAATTTTACTTTGGGGGCGCTGCCCCTGAACCCCCACCAAGGGGGCTCCAAAATAGGTCGCCGCCCCCCTGGGCCCCCATGACCACCCTAGTGGTGGGGCATTCCTCCCCCACATGCCCTATCAAGAACTAGGCATTGAAATAAGATCAAGCTCCGCCATCCAACAATCTCCCACTTGGAGATTGATTGTTGCAACTCCACTGCTACAACTCTTGCTTGGAATTTTCTTTCAACTTTGACCCTGACATGTTTTTCATCTTATTTATTAACCTTGGAGACCTATTAAATCTGAACAAATCTCTAGCTTCTCCTTTGTGACTACTTTTGTTAGCATATCTATAGGATTTTGACTTGTATGGATGTTTTTCAATTTCAATTGACCATCCTGCAAAACTGAACAAATGAAGTGATACTTGAGTTGTATATGTTTGGTTCTTAAGTGGAATGATGAGTTCTTTGCTAAATGAACCACACTCTGGCTATCACTGTATAATATGCAATGTTCTTGCTTATGCCTCAACTCTTCCATGAACCTTTGCATCCATATCATCTCCTTACTAGCTTCTGTAGCTGCAACATACTTTGCCTTTGTAGTTGACGAAGCAACCATCTTCTATAATTTTGAAATCTAACTAACCACTGTGTCACCAATAGTAAACACATAACTTGTGGTACCCCTCCTACCATCTAAATCTCTAGCCATGTCTACATCAACATATCCTTGTAAGGTAACATTTGAGCCTTCATAACATAATCATCTATCAGTAGTCCCTCTCAAGTACCTGAGAATCTGCGTGACTGCATCTTAGTGTTCTTTTCCTAGATTATTCATAAACTTGCTGACAACTCTCTCTACATGGGAAATATAATGTCTCGTGCACACCATAACATACATTAAACTTCCAATTGTTGAAGCATATAGAACTTCAGACATGTAATTGATTTCTTCCTATATTTTGGGACATTATTCCTCGCTTAATTTGAATTTCCCTCCCAAATATAAACTTATAAGTTTGCATCTTGCATATTGAACCTAACTAACACCTTCTTGATATACTCTGCTTGAGACAATGTCAATTTTATATTTTTCCCATCTCTTGTTATTCTCATACCAAGGATTTGCTTTGTAAAACCCAAATATTTCATTACAAAAGAATTTGCTAATTTTCTTTTGAGATCATTTATATGTTGCATGTTAGACCCTACAACAAGCATGTCATCTACATAGAAAAACAAGATAATATAACTGCCATTATCTAATCTCTTAAAATAGACACTGTGGTCAAAATGACATTTAATATAACCTTATTTTGTATTAAACTTGTCTAATTTGAAATACCACTACCTTGGAGCTTGTTTTAGACCATACAAACTCTTCTTCAATTTGCACAAAATTTTCTCCTTACCTTTTACTTCATATCCCTGTGGCTGCTCTATATATATTTCCTCCTCTAAATCACCATGAAGGAAAGTAGTCTTCACATCTAATTGTTCAAGGTGTAAATCTTCTACTGTTATCCAACTTAAAATAGTTCTTATGAAAATCAATTTTACAACTAGAGAAAATATTTTGTTAAAATCAAAACCTTTCTTTTGTGCAAACCCCTTTACAACAATTCTGGCCTTGTACCTCTTTTTACCTCAATCTTCTTCCTTCAGCCTATAAAACCATTTATTCTGTAATTCTCTTTTATCTGCAGGCAACTAAACCAAATCCTAAGTTTTGTTATGTACCAAGGAGTCCTCCTCTTTCATGCCTTACTCCTACTTCTTCTTGGTTTCTACTTGCATTACTTCTTCATAGCTTTTTGGCTCACAACCATCAATCAATAATAAATAATAAAGCGAAGGAGAGTATCGTTCAGGGGGTCTACTTACTCTGGTAGATCTTATAACTACACTTCCAAGAGTTTGAGGTACTTGTTATTGTATTTATTGCACATTCTAATTTTTTGGCACTTTTGGAATTTCATCTCCTATGATTTCATCAAGTAATGCATATTCATATTTAGCTTTTTTTGTTTCTTTCCCTTCAATTGATCTCTGTACATGACCTTCTCATTAAAGATCACATCTCTACTCCTAATGATTTTCCAATTTTCAAAATCCCATAAACGGTAAATAAAATCATTAAATCCATATCCAATAAAAGTATATTTCTTTGATTTTGCTTCAAGCTTGGTTCTATTTTATTTATCAATATGGACAAATACTTCACAACCAAAAGTCTTTAAGAAGGAATATTATACCTTTTTATCCGTCCATGATTCTTCTGAAATGCCATCATTCAATAGACTTGAAGGCCCTTTGTTTATTAAGTAAACAACAATATCCATAGTATCTGCCCAAAACTATAAGGGCAACCCTGCATGTAATCTCATGCTCCTTACACGCTCCATGATTGTCTTGTTCATCCTTTCTGACACACCATTTTGTTGTGGTGTTCTTAGAACCATCTTCTCTCTATGAGTCCCATGTAATGAACAATAATTATCAAATTCCTTGTTGTAGTATTCATGTCCATTATTTGATTTGACACACTTCAACTTATTTCTTATTGCATTCTCAACCAAAGCTTTCTATTTCTTAAAAGTATAAAAAATATCAGATTTTTTTCATATGCAATAAACCCAAGTTTTTCTAGTTGCATCATCAATAAAAGTAACATAATAATAAGAGCCACCAAAGGATGATACCTAAGCCGATCCCCATACCTCTGTATACACAAGCTCTAACTTTTCATCCTTCTTTGTCTTCCCAACCATGTGGAATTTGACTCTCTTTTATTTTACATACACACAATGCTCACAAAAATCCAAATCCACCTTCTTCAAATCTGGCAACAAATTTTGAGTGGAGAACTTGCATCCCCTTCTCGCTCATGTGCCCAAGTTTGTGGTGCCATAATTTTGTATTCACTTCTGTAGAAGTTAAAGCTATAAAAGAGTCAACATTACCATTAGATAAATATAATGTACCTACTTTCTCTCCTTTTTCTATTACCAGTGATCCTTTAGTGACCTTCCTCAATTTTTCTATAAATGTAACTGTACAGTACTCACTTCCCAACTACCTTGATGAAATTAGATTTATTCTCAACTTAGGAACATGCCTTACCTCTTTCAAAAACCATTTATTTCCATTCTATAATTTTATCTGTATCTTACCCTTTCCTACAATTTTATAGGGTTCACCATGACCCAAATAAACCTATCCAAAATCACTTTGAACATAGTCTTGAAAATATTTTTTATGTGGTATAGCATGAAATGAAGCCCTTGAATATAACACCCAGGAATCATTAATATTATCTAAAGAAATGACTAAAGCATCTTATAACACATCACCTGCTACATTTGCTCCCTGATTTTTATCTTATTATCCATCTCCTTTTTTTCCTTATCAAAACCAACAATGTTTATTAAGGTGTCATTTTTCCCTCAAATCCAACACACCAACATTCTTCTGGACTTAGATCTACCCTTATTAGACTTACCACGATTCCCTGGGCTCTTTCCTCTATCATTTTATCGTTCCTTGTTCTTCATAGTCAAAGCATTACCTGATGTCTCACAAGTGCTTTTCCTTTGCATTTCCTCGCTAAGAATAACGCCGATAACATCATCAAACTTTAAAGTGTTTGAACCAGAGATATAATTACTCACAAGTATGACCAATCCATTTCAACTTTCTGGTAATGAACTTAGAATCAAAAGATCCCTAACCTTATCATCAAAGTTTACTCCTAAAGAGCTTAACTCATTTGTGGCCATGTTAAATTAATTTTAATGATCAACAACAAACCCACCTTCTGATATTTGCAAATTAGATAAATGCTTCATAAGAAATACCTTGTTGGACGCTAGGGGTTTTTCATACACTCTATCCAATGCCTTTATCACATCCTCTATTGTCTTTTCTTTTGAAATATTGAAGGCCACCAATGCTGCTAGATACAACTATATTGTTCCCAATGCCTTTCTGTCAAGAATCTCCCAATCTTCATCCTTCATAGTTGCTGGCTTCTTTTCTATTCTGACCAATGGTAGGAAAAGATCATTCTGATATAGATAGTCTTGCATTTGCATCTTCTATAGCTGGTAGTTTTGGCTACTGAACTTTTTGACCTTAAACTGGCCTTCTTCCACCATTGCTCCCACTCAAACCAAGAACCCTCTTTTCATGTGAGATTATCTGCTAAATAAACCTTTGGCTCTAATACTAGTTGTCAGGAATATAGAACACAAAGTAATATTAATGAATTAAAGACAAAAATAAAATGCAAAAAATATAACATAATAGAGATACAAATTTAATGTAGTTCACCTAATATGGGCTACGTCTACACAGAAATAACTAGTCCTTATTATTTAGTCTAAAAAATGAAGTGAAACACCTACAATACAACCACTACAATATCCTCTTTACTTACATACAATGTGCCGCCATAATTACAATTCCCTATCAAAAAGAGGGTTACATATAGGGTAAAAATGCACAAACATAATTTCTACTATTAGAGTTATGACCCAATAGTGAATGATCCATATTTACTATGAAATTACAATATTTTATAGTGCATTTTTAACAAAATTTGGCTTTGGGGGCACTACCCCCAAACCCCTACCAGGGGGGCTCCAAAATAGGTCATCGCCCCCTGGACCCCCATGCCCACCCTAGTGGGGGGGGGGGGGTGCCGGGGGTTTTGTGGGTGTTGCCCCCCCACACCTCCCTATCAGGAATCGAGCTTTAAAATAAGATCAGTCTCAACCATCCAAGATGTTTGCTCCTTGAGCCCTCAAAGAATAATTTCCACAACCACTATCATCTTCTTGTAGCCTAGTGAGGGATGACATGGATTCATTATCCTCATGCAAGTAGTTTACACCCATGTGTCTTTCCTCAACACCTTGTAAAGGGTCAATTAACTAATTTTCACTCTATAACTCATCCAAAAACATATCAGGTATCTCTTTAAGATGAGTGATTAGCTCTTGACCAATAAGGTGTTCATCTTCATCTAGGATTGTATAGTTGATGTTTGATCTATCTAGCCCATAAGGTTCCATGTGAAATTGTGTAATAGGCTCAGCTTTAATAGATACCTTCATAGCAAACCTTGTTTTAAAAGCCATGTAGGACCAATCTTCTGCTAGATAACCCCCACTTTTTGTTATGAATTCTCTAGATAAGCTTAGAGCAAAATAAGGAGGCACATCTAGAATCAATACATCTTGAGCCACTGAAACACTAGGATAAGCATGCAGAGTCATGTTCAATCCTTTGATGATGCTAATTGGTTTGATGGAAGATCCATCAAGATGCATAACTCCTTTATATTGGGGCTCATATTTCAAACCAAGCTAATCTACTATGGACTTTGGCATCACTTTAGTGTTTGCTCCATTGTCTTCCATGCAGTTGTGTACTAAGGAGTCACCAATTATTACATAAATGTAGAAGGGAAGAGGTTTGACTACCTTGTTTGATTTTTTTTATTAGTTCCCTTGGCTGCATTGGTGAGAACTACATTTTTCTAGATTGGTGGCTTATCAAAAACCTTGATCTTTGACAATCCTTCTTGAAGGATATCTACCTGACCAGGCATGGAAAACATGTCCCACATTAGCAGACTCACATTGGATTTTTTCATTTGTTTCACAATGTTGATGGGAAAACTAACGAATTTTGTTTGTGCTTTTGGAGCCACAACTATACTTTGAACTTATGAGTTTTGGGGTATAAAGGCAGTCCCTTGAATCTGATTCTTTGGAGCTATTGGAGTCTTTGGAGAAGTAGTAGGTTCCTTTGGCTTTGATAGTAAAGGAGTAATAGTAGGAATCTCTTTGAATTATTCCTGGTTACCATCCATATTCCTTCTTTTAAATCTTGTATTAGTTGCCATTGGAATGTATGGTTGGTTACAACTAGCCTGTTGATTGGATGCATAACATTTTTATTGCTCATAATTAAACATTGTAGCACCCAACTGGATTGGTTCTTCATTAGGCCCTTGGACTTGTTTGGGCTCATTTAGTTTTGTCATCATGGGTACTTCTATGTTCTAATCCATAAGGGCTTAATTGAATCCATAAGTAACACCCTGATGCCATTGCTCATTGAAAGCCTAATTAAACTTAGTATTTGGGATAAATGGATTCGCCAAAAGACTGATTCTAAGGCATGGTACCCACAACTTCTTGAGTAATGTTGTTCTGAGTAGGGACCAAAGTGTTGGAAATGATTATAGCATTTGGATTATAAGTGTTTTGCCTAACATAGTTAGGTTGCCCCTATCTTTAACCTTGTCCGTGGAAATTTCCTTAGGGTGGCCTATTTGCTTGATAAGACTGCTATTGAGGCTGATATGGAGATTGATAAGGTCTATTTAATTGAGCTTATTGTCTCTTCACATTCACAAATTCATTGCCAAAGGATTTAAACTTGATATTAAGATCTTGGAAATTCTTATGTTCTTGGGAGTCATTAGATTGACTAATTGAAGCCTTTTCCTGCTTTGACGTAGGTATGGCAGTAAGTTTTGGCATAGGTGGAATGGAAACAAGGGGAGGGATATCAACATTATGTGGTTGAATCTCAAGAAATAAAGGCATTGGTGGCCTAGGTGTAAGCTTGCCATCTTGTACTAAACAATTATCTACTTTGATTGCCACATCATAAGTTTTTGGTAGGGTATTTCTTCTCATAGACTGAATCATTACTGTAATATCACTATTTAGTGCTTTCAAGTAGTAAAGGAAATCAAAGTCTGGGGTAAGCCTTATAGATATTAGAATTCTACCCCACATTTTTTTAAATCTGGTAGTGAAGTCCTGCATAACCTCATGAGGAGCCTTCTTGATCATGGTTAGCTATTTTGTAAGTGACAAATGGTCATTTTTGTCTTCAAATTTTTTATAGAAGGTATCACCTAATTGATCCCATGATGTTATAGAGTTGGAAGTAAGGTTTATATACCAATCCAAAGCTTTACCCTTGAAAGAGATAGCCAACAACCTATGTCTGCATTTTCCTCAATTATGTCATGAATGTTGCAAAAGTTGGCTATGTCCCTAAAGTGTTTAGAAGGGGTTGTAGATTGGTCTCCAATGAAATAAGAAACACTTTTAAGAGCTTCTAATGGAATAGGATCATACTGTTGGAGGTCTAAAAGACTCTAACCATTGAAAGCCACAAAGGGAAAAGCTCTAGGGGCTGCCATGTTAATGAAAGGGGCTAACAAAGATCTTCTTGCAGAGGTAGATTTTGAAATTGATTTAGGAGGAAAAATTATTTTATATGCATGTGTATTAGCAAATCTTAACCTTTTTACTGAGTTTTAAGGTAATTCAACAGATTCAAAAGGAATACCTCTAAAAGCTAACTTTGTAGTCACCCTTGGCATGAAAGATAGCTACTGATCTCAACTAGAATGTTAAGTGTTGCTTGGAGTCACTAGTTACTATTGCATGAAAACTATAATTATTGCAAATTGATCAAACCAACATCAATCTTGACCAATCTTTATTTGAAAGTGAGTCCCATCGAGTGTGCCAATAACTATTGTCATATTGATTTGCACCCTTTAGAGAGGGTTCTTTAGGCTCTCTCCAACCAAACCACAATATTGGGACAACCTCAGGTAATGGGTATCCTATAGTGAGATTGAACCTTTAGAGAAGGCTGACTTCTTCTTGATAGATCACCTAGACTAATGAATTTGCTTGGAAAAAGGTTAGAAAGGGGGGATAGGTTTACTAAGAAAGCTAAAAAGGTGATGCACCAAATGTAAATGAGATCTCACATAAGCATGAAAAATATAATGATGAATCTTATGATAATGCTAGCTCACATAATCTCACAATCTAGCTAGCATGCATTAATGTTTCATGAACTACGTTCGTGAAGCAATTAAGGAAGTGTTGGCCAAATTTGGCCCACATAACAAGCTTATACCCATATGGGTACAAGATTCTAATGGATGAGTAGATGGATAGGTTGCATGGAGCCTATGGGATGTCAATAG
Source organism: Torreya grandis (assembly GCA_037957365.1). Lineage (NCBI taxonomy): Eukaryota > Viridiplantae > Streptophyta > Pinopsida > Cupressales > Taxaceae > Torreya > Torreya grandis. Next base: position 3,998,318 of record JARHVA010000768.1, on the reverse strand, counting down.
TGCTTGGAATGAGTATGGAAGTGCATGGTATTCATCTGGTTCTTCATTGTGTTCATCTTGACATTTTGGGTCTAGTGGGAAAACTTTTGAGTAGGCAGTTTGATGACATTATCATTGCCATGTGTGGATGAGTCAGGAAAAATTGGTCACATGTGTCTGATCATATTAGTCCCAAGAACATATGTGCTAAGTTTCAAGTCATGCGATGAAGCACAAAAGAAGATATGAGAGTGCAAAGTCGACCTCCTAGGTAGTTTTAGACTATTTTTTGTGATAGGTATGTAGATGTCATGCAAATCACATAAGGTAGCTCACTTGAACATTTTGTAAAAACACTTGAAAAGCTTATAGTACCAATGGATCAAGTGGGTTCATCCCCTTTTAGTATCAAGAACATCTCTTGCAAATTTGGTCCCTCCATGATTTTTACACTTCAAGATATAAATCTTCAAAGTTGGTCAAATAATGGGATACATCCATGTAGACGTCAACTTAAGTCAGTTCAAAAATCTATTAGATCTTAAATTTGATGATCTGTAGAATGTCAAATACATCCACATAGATGTCAAATGATGGTTGCACGAATGTCAAATGATGGTTGTATAGATGTCAAATGACAGTTACATGAACGCCAAATTAAAAACCTGATAAATAGTCAGTTGTTTTCAAACTAAAATAGATCTAACGATCTGTGTTACATCATACATTATGATCTAATAGTGAAAGATAAGTCAAAAGGTTAAAAATCTCAAGAGGTTAACACTTGGCATAAGTTCTTGAGGCTGCAGACTGATAATGAATCCTAAGAATCAATGTACATTTGACATGTGGTGTAAGTTTGGACAAAGTTGACAAGTTAAGGGCAAGTCGATGGCTGGTGCTTGATCGTACAAATCAAGATTGACAATGCAAGCAAAGTTAAATATATTAACAAGTCAAGTTAGATCTCGATAGCTAATAAACAAAGGATGAGCTATGGATGTTTTCATGAAAGTAGATAGAGTACTATTTGACTCTGGCAAGGTAAAGACAAAGGAGTCGAGCTTGAACATAGTCTAAATTGAACTAGATGGACATTGCAGGATATGACATCACCATTAAAGCTCCACAAGGATGAAATAGGTCTTTCAAACCTAATATAGATAAAGGGTTCATAGTTTGAATGATGAAATGGGACCATGCATTGCCAACAGATCTCCATGGGGTCAGTTTGGTTCCTTTTGGACCTATTGGGATCTAGAAAGAGGCTATGCAATCTATAGGTTTGTATTAATATGGAAAACTATAGGAAAACCAATAATATTATATTGGTTTTCCATCTATAGATGAACCTATGATCCAGATATGAAGATAGAGTAGATATATGTTTCATGCAAAGGAGCTCATTTGTCGATGTGGCTCCATCATCAATAAATCAGGTACTAACTGCCATTCATAGCATGTCACAGTCAATTTTAGGATTCAAGGATTTGATCCTCATGAACACGTCAAGTAGACTTGTAAAGTATGCTCCTCTTGATTAGGCTCGACCCTGTTAAGCATTTTTAAGAACTACCTCTTGATGCAATATAGGATTTTCTTTACCTATCTCTTGCCTTGGATTTGTGTTTGGTGAGTTGTGCACCATGGCATTGTGTGAAGGAGAATCTTCCTCATCCATGGTCCTTTTTTACTCCTTTTCCAGGGTGTATTCAAGTTACGTTGCAGGTCTAGATTAGTGTTTTTTATACCATTAATGTGAGCTTTATGTGTCTTATAACTCATCTTTGTTTGCATTTATTGCTTCCTAAACCTCTTCTATGAAATACTTATGTAACTAGCTTGATCTTGGGATTGTGTGAGTTAATATTGTCCTTTGCATATCTAGTGTGGGTTCAAGCTTATGGGAGTTTCCCATTTTTATTTGGTGCATCACCCCCTGGTTAACTTTCTTATGAGCCCTTATCCTCTTTCTAACCCTTGTGAAGCATTAGTTTTAGGTGAGCATCAAAGAGGAATTCAGGCTACTCCGGAGGTCCAACCCCACCATAGGTGACCCTCAACCTGGGGTTGTTCCCATTGTGTAGCTTAGTTGAAGAGAGCCCAAATAACCCTCCCCAAGGGGGAGAATTAAGCCTACAACAGTTTTTGACACATTCGATGGGACTAAGGTCCAAAGTAGTGGAAGTATTTTTGGTGTTGTTCTTCTACATATCAGCCTTTGGAGGCATTCTACAAACATCAATGGTGACTTTGAGCATCTATCAATTGGTTAAGTAACCTAACTAAGTGCCTAATCATCATAATCTGCTATGCACAATCACTCATCTTTTGATCAATATGTTTATCCTCTACCTCAACATCATACTTATTAGGCAAATAATGTGTTTGTGTTCCCCCCAAGTGGCCCTTAAATAGCCTATCAGCCTTATCATGCCCTTTGTCCTCCCACCCTTGTATATGACCAAGGTCAACATCTTTTGCATTCAAATTAATCCTCCTTTTCCCCTTGTCGAGACCTAGATTACACTATTACATCCTTGTCAGGAGTAAAACAAGCATTAGCATGTTATATTGAGTTGATAAGGAAGATTGGTAAGGGTTTAGAGTTTTATTCAGTCATCTTTATCCATGTTCTAAAAAAATCAAGGAGTGCTCTTTAGTTAGTCAAGAATAGATGATTCGTTTGTGAGAGTGAAAAATGGTCATCTTGTAAGAATGAGGACATATCAATGATGAGAAACATGGTCCAAGATGCAGAAAATATGTTAATATCTTATGAAGAGCAACAAGCTCATTTAGACCAATCTTATGTGCCCTCTTCTCTCCAAGAACCTCGAGTTTAACCTTCAAGAGTCCCTGATCAACCCCCTAGTCAACCTTGTCCAAGTCCATCCTTGTCAAAACTTAGAGAGGCAATTTTGGACAAAAAAAGAAAAATCATGAAGATAAATGAGGGGGTTAAACTTGGACAAGAATTCCCTATTCATGCCATGGATGGGATAAAGATCTTCTTGCAAGAGTTTTGGAATGTGGGCATCCATTGAAGAATCTGACTACCCACATGTTGAGAAGGAAGAGATGAAAGGGTGGGTATTGTCCATTGAAGAAGTGTTTGAGCAATGGGAGAGGGTGTATGTCAAGCTTAAGCTAATCAGTTTTCCCTCTCCTCCCCTTATGCCTATTCTCACTCAAGAACATGAAGTTATTCCATCTTGGATCCTCTCCTATGACCCTAAATGTTTCACACCCTCTCTTGTGAAACCACCCTCTCCCATACCCATTTAAGAAAGAGAGAAGGTGGTCAAGTCTCACACATTCCCCTCATGGAAATCAATC